>CM023947.1:20333711-20352627 GCA_013407115.1 Glycine latifolia | reverse complement strand
AAAAAAAAAACTTTTATGAATTCAAACAAGTTTTGTTTCTCGGGTACAAAAACATGCGTAACTGCAGATTGATGGTCAAAATTAGATGTTTAAATAATAGTATCATCTCTGAATTTCACGAATAAATAAATTTTAATTAAGGTTTTTTTAAATAAAATTAATTTCTCATGTTTTTATTTGGTTGTATATAATACGGAACACATGGTGATGTTATTAGTTAGTGATAAATAAGAATATTTAATTACAGAAATTAGATTAGAATTAATGGTTTAAATTGTGTATTTATTTATAAATTGTCTTATTCTTAAAAATTACATATTTTTTATTATTAACAAGTATGATTTGATATTTATACGCATAATATATTTGATGTTATTAGCATATTGTTTATCGTGATAAAAATGTCAAGACGTCTTGTGAAAAGCGTGCTACAGGTAGACGAGAGACAACTTAGAATTCAGAAGATAAAGACATACAACACAAACACACGGCTGAATTTATCAACACATAGTGATATAGGAAATATATAGTCAAGTTTCTTCCAATGTTTTTCATATTCTCTTTTTCTCTATCCATACATGACGACATACAAATTTGATGTGTTTACAAACTAGTTAAACTTTTCAGAAGGTTATTTATTCCTTTGATTTATACTTGTTTAGGCTTCTCTACACATGTTTTTGTATTTGTCTTGGTTTCTATTATTCATTACTTATTTTTTGAAATAATAATTTTAGATAAAAAGGGATATAGAAAAGTAGATATACTCAGTAAGTTCAAAGTTAGGGGCCAATTTTTGTTTAGTCTCTTAATTTAAGTTAGCGGCTAATTTGTTCTCTCTATTTAATTAGTTGATTTTGGTCCCTTTATAAAAATTAAATTTAGTCTCTTAATTTTTAAAATTAACGTAAAATTACCTTTTCCATTCAATTGCAAGAAATGACATTAATTTCTTGTATATGTGGCACAATGAGAAGATGACACATAGTCATCACTTAAGACACATCCATTAGAAATTTAAATTTTGCTGAAAGAAAATGGAACATTACATTAATTTTAAAAATTAAGGATGTTGAATATTTTAATGATAAAATAATTAAATGGACCTAATTAAATGAATAAAGGGATCAAACTAGTAATTTAGTTTAAGTATATATAACAAGCCAGGGAAAGGGGTCGGACCGGGTAAAATAGTGAGAAATTAACGTAAAAAATATATATTTTTCCTTTTTTTTTTCTTTGTTAAATTAATTTATTGATCCTCTAATTTATTTTTTAAGTTCCATTTGATTTTATAATTTTTTTAATTCAATTTGATCATTTAATTTTTAAAATCGATTAATTTTTTATCATCTAAATTGGATTAGCAATGTTAAGAAATCACATTTTGTGATTGATTAAAATCACTTAGTGACAGTTTTAAACCGTCACAAATGTGTATTTAAATGGTAGAACAACTTAAATTAATTCAGATGGCGGGATCAAATTAAATTGATTTTAAAAATTAGAGGATCAAATTGAACTTAAAAAAATTAGAGGACTAAATTGAACTAATTTAAAAAATTAGAGGAACAAATTGAATCCAAAAAAAATAAAGGACCAAATCGAAAAATAAATTAGAGGAAAAAAAAACTTATTTAACCTTTTTTCTACAAGGAAACCTAGAAAAGTATATAATTTATCCTGTCTCAAATATAAGGGGGAAAACTATTTTATGTTAACTAAAAAAGTTAGTTAATCACATTTGATTGTATCAATCTCAATTAAAAATTAATTTTTTTTAACTTATTCTTCATTAAAACTTGTTATCAAGAATAAAAAAGTCATTGAAAATTTAGAGATAATAACATTAAATATAAGATAAATTAATTGAAATTTTATTATATTTAAGATAAAAAAAATGTGTTTTTTTTTTTCTAGCGGACAATAGATGGACATTGTTAATGAATAAATTTGGAAAACAATAGTAAGAAAAATCTTTAAGCATAGTATTGAATAATGAATGAATTGTTGCAATATTTCCATTTTAATGTGATATATATAGGATTGGGAATAAATAAAGCTTCATTAGATTTCATATTTGTATTCTCCTTAATTCTTGTGAGATCATATAAGGAGGTGAGAGACGTGTACTTATTTTATTTTCAGCCTAGCTAAACATTATTCATATGCGTTAATTTGTATATACTGTCAGTATAAAATATTTTATATAATTAACCAATCAGAAATCATTATAAATATGATTTTTAAAACAATTATTATAAAATAATAAATTTATCATTTATATAAATTGTTATGAAATAATAATGTAAAAATAATTTATACTATGTGTAGACTATTTTATCTTCTAATATAGAAGTCACAACTATAAAGAAATATTTGAGAATGCCGGGGTATGCCTGTATCAATGTGGATAGAATATATTTTCATTAATATGCATTTTCATTTGTTCTTCAAAACGTGATATCTGAAACTTTGTTACATCCTTTTTGACTCGTCTCCTCCATTTTCATTTTATTTATTGTTTAACTCTACTAAAGTAACCAAGAAATACCGTCGCAAGTGCGGTAGGGCTAAGAAGTGCCTTTTTTATTTTTATTTTTATAATGGATATTAATTCCCAGTCAAATTATATGTAGTCAAGTTTCTCACATACACTTACCCTTTCAACACCGTTATTAGATCGCCGACACTCGACCCTTGTCACGCTTACATGAGCCAAACCCAATAGTTCAATACTAGAGATCGAATTAGCAATTAAAATTACTATGATATAATAATAACTTTTTTAATAGATCATGGTTATTAATTGGTTCAATTTATTTTAAAAGATATTGTAACTTTGATATATAGAATTTTAAAAAAGATAACTGGCTATTTCCTAGAAATTAATCTTTAATTTCTTAAATATGTACTATCCGTTAAATTACCCATGTTTGACTTCATAAAGATAAACAATAATTTTTCTGCAGCTATAAATAAATAATAATGTCCCGGAAATTTAACAGTAAAAAGAAGCATTGCAAGTTTATAAATGATCGATGTGTAGATTAGGTTATAATACATGTTGAATAAGTTTGTAGATAAGAATTTGTATTTGATTTTTTTTAAATCACATCTTGAATGAAAAACGATAAACTTTAAATATGAATAAATTTTGGTAGAAAAATAATTTTGATAAGTGACTCTAAGAACTGAATCTTATATATGTAGTACTTCAAAATCTCACAAAAAAACCAAAATCTCTAATTTTGGTGTTAAAAAAACATCATAGGTTTATTTTCACTTGTTCATTTTTTTTATAAACTTCAGCTTGCTTATAAGGTCCTTTTGTCCAAATCTGCGAAAATGATTGCTGTAATCAGAGACAGCTGGAAAGTAGAAACAACCGTGTATATGTATAAATTGGGGAACATATAAAATGATTTCTTAGAGCTGGTATGCTGAGCTTGTGGATTGACTTTGTTTACCATGTTCAACAAGGAATTAATATATATATATATATATATATATATATATATATATATATTAATTCATTAATGAACAGTTCTTCATTAATAGAAGTGTTCGCATAAGGAACCTTCTGGGGAATTTAGCCTTCACTGAGTATCACTGTCGCTGTTGCTTTAACTCCAAATTTCCCTAGCTAGTCCTTTTTATACGTTTAATTTGGAACAATTTTCATCATTTTCAGATTGTTGACAAATTCACCTCTTTGATGTGATCGTTGACTGCAAGCAAGGCCTTCAAATTGGCTTCGTCTAAAAGCAGCAGACGATCGATGTTCTAGAAACCTAATTGACAGAGACATTTTTAAGCACTATGTCGTTTGAAGTTATCCGAAATGATATACTAATTAATGTCCATAAAAATAATGTACTATACTAATTATCAGAAGTATTACTATTTCATCTGAAATTATCTCTTCTATTTAGGCTACACAAACTATCTATTTCTGTTTTATTAATACCAGACGCTATTCTTTATCTCCAATTCTCCCATATATACATCACATGTATTCTTCGCAATCAGATAATTGAAGGTTTCAGCATAGAGTTGAGTGCATGGCTGAGCCAGAACTTTGGGGTTTCATTTATTCAAATGTCCCAAGATACAATGTTTTAATTTGGGAATATTTTGGCTTAATTGAAAATCATAATTGTTTATGCAAGTCTCTCAAACCCTAAATGAGTTAGAATAGATTCCTCACTAGTAGGCCATGTGAGAGGAAGTTTGATTTGGATTTCACTTGTGCACTCCTCATTTACTTTGTTACATTGTTGTATTTGTCCACTTTAATGTATCATCAAACAACTACATATTTAGAGCTTTGGAATACTCATTGTACTTTTCTATTAAATTTTTTGTTTAATATTTCTTTTAATTCACCTTAATTCTAAAATTTCTTTTAATGTAATCAAAACAAGTCACTCTTATTTGAATGATAAATTTTTTCTCAAATTATATTTTAAAACCAATATATAACATGTGTGTTGCTTATGTTTTGAATTTGAGTTTTATAGATAAAAAAATGTAATTAAGAGAGAAAAATTACACTAAAATCATCAATCAAATTATTCGAAGGAAGTTGATTATTGATAAAGTAAGTGAATATTCAATAATAAAAAGAAAATGAGTATGGCTATCCGCGTATCAAATCCTTATCGATCTGTATCGCCTGTTATGGTTGGGGTACGTGTGCTGTCATCTAACCATATATGACCAAACGTTATAATTACACGCATTAGTTTTACTTTCTACTCATATATTCTGTATATCACATAGCAATATATTTAAATGTTGGTTTATTGTATATATAGTTTTAAACAATTCAGATCATATCCTCATACTGTGCAACTATCAATTAATTTTCCCCACTTAAATAGCGGTCGGTTGAAAGTACAAAAGAATCAAGTCAAGATGGTTGCCTTGAGCATTAATCGTTTGAATGTTAGAAGCTAGGAGGCTGTCAAAAAGGTGTTTTCAAACCTGCTGGCTAGGTCTACGATTACGCACAATTTTATTTTTTATTTTGAAGAAAATCATTCACTGGATTCTTTATTTCCTATTTTTCTTGTTGACGAAAAGGTTAATTAACCAATAACCATGGTTATTTCAGTATCTTAAATTGGAAAAGCAACGATAAAATTCAGAAGAGATGGTGGTGGCCTACTACCAAGACCATTTCTTTCCCTTGTTAAAAAATTATGGACTTTTTGTTTGTTACCCAACCTTTCTTTGTTTGCTTTCCATGCACATGATATAGCTTGTGACAAGCATGGTGAAAATTCAAACTACCTCGTGCTTTATAAATGCTGGTTTGACTTTCATTAATTTTTTCATATCATTAGTAAGTCAGCCTTTTTTTAAGTTTCTAATTTTGAATTTAATTATATTGTTATTTAATAATACATTGCCAACTTATTAATGGCTTTTCTTACTTTGTTCTTTTCTTTTTCTTTTTGTTCAATTATAGTTATGTACACCGCTAATTTCCGTCTGTTCTGCTTTCAAAAGTGATTCTGGAACGATGAACTCAAACAGGAAATTTGAGTTGTGGGGGGACAAATTAGATTGTGGTAATTTTTTTGTGGCTCGATGAGAAGTGTCAATCGTGTTTAAATCGGTCATCAGTATACGCTAAATTTTTGTCAACCACAAGTTGATGCCATATATTGCGTTGGCCTTAGGTAGATGCTAACTATGACCTTTTTTGTTGGCTCAATTTCGATGTCAATGTCTGTTTTCTGACCAAAACTAGGTTGTGTTGGCCAAAAGTTCGACGCAATTGCTTAGCTTCCAACCTTGTAGCATCAAATAAATAGCCAAGAAATGCTTACACTAATACACATTTAGAGCATCTCTAACGGGGAGTGTTTCCATGGTTCCTTCAAATCAAGAGACCGTTCCATGAAGAAATTGTGCACGGGAGAGTGCCTCTTTGACGGAACGGTTTCTTGAAGAAAGAGAAGCACTTCCTATATAAGAAACTGAACCTTAACAATAAAATAATATTATGCAAATCAATTACTCAATAAAAAAAGGGAAAATAACAAGAACTAACAAAAGCACAACAAACCAGATTGTGGTACTGCGACGATGGTGGCGCTCAGAAGAGACCGCAACGGTGGTGGCGCTCAGAAGAGGCCGCGCACGAGGAAGAGGAAAGTGTGAGTGAAGGGTCATGTAGTGGAGAGAAAGAAGAGCAAAAGAAGAAAGAGAGAAGAGAGAAAGTAGAGAGAAAACAGTGGGATGTGGAAGAGAGAAAGATTAGTGGAGAAGCATTGTGAGAAGAGAGAAAGAAGAGCAGTGGAGACGTGGGTAGACAAAAAGCCACGCGTGGAGAAGAGAGAAAGTCACGCATGAAACTTTCTGGAGAAATGGAGAAGGGAGAAAGAAGCATATGTGGGCTAGGCTATGGGTTTCAACGGTTAATTTTTTTTTTAATTTAAAAAAACAATGGAATGAGAGAGGAGATAAAAGTAAATATGAACGTTAAAAAATAGTCGTTGTTGTTAAAAAATAACCATTGAAGGATGTTGTATAAATTTGTGTGATTTGGTTAAACTTTTGCACACAAAATCCACACTTTTTTTTTTGTTCCTATCAATCCTTAATCTTTTTGTTCCTTTCATCCCTCAATCTTTTTTATTTTCTCTGAAATAGATCTCAATCAGTATAATTATCAAAATATTTACAATTATTTGCAAAATCAATCACCCTTTACTAGTAAAAATTCTCAAAATCGACCAGATCCACCACAATATGTTATATCCACCACTACCCCATACCAGTGAAAATTCTCAAAGGGATCCACATCCACCACATGTTATGTATCAACCAGTACCTAATACTAGTGAAAATTCTCAAAATTCACCACAGTATGTTATGTATCCACCACCCTCACACATGTGGTATATGCATCATTCATCCAATGTAGAGTCACCTACCAGTGGTAGTTCTCAAAATCCATAATTTTGTAGTCAATCATCACCCCCACCAACCCAAACACGTGTTATAGGCCTTCTTTATCCAATATTTCAACCCCTAGCAATGAAGTTGAATCAACAATCGGTGTATCCAATATTCAACTAGATGAGGGTGACCACAATGGTAGTGGGAAAAAAATGCGTACAACATTCTCAGTGACAGAAGATGTGATTCTTGTTTGATCGTGGTTCAATGTGTCAAAGGATTCAATTATAGGAGTTTGCCAAACATCAAAGCAATATATTGGGCAAGGATAAAGGATGCATACAACAATGATGATGTGCGTATAAGCGGGACATTTTGTGAAAGAAGATGGACTCAATTGAAATCTTGATGGAACAAGATCCATCCTATGGTTCAAAAGTTTAGCGGGTGCTACAAACAAGCAGATAAACATAGGAGAAACGAAAGTTCAGAGAAGGATGTTATGACTGATGCTCATACGATTTATTCACAAGATATAGGTAAAAAAATTTGAGATTGGGCATGCTTGGTTATTGTTGAAGGATCAACCAAAATTTGATGCAGAATTTATGTCAAAGTGTTCAAAAAGAACAAAGGTTTTCGCTAGTGGAAATTACTCGTCATCTTCTAACCCAGATATATCCATTGAGGTCGAAATACGCCATCGTCAATGTCTCACCTAATTGGTCAAAAAGCAGCAAAAAGAAAGAGTAAAGGAAAAGAAGCTTCTAACACTTTGGATTTATTTGGCATAGAAAGTGTAATGAAGGACAAGAATGCAAACACATTAAAATTTATTCAGTTAAAGGAGGCACAGGAAAGATGTATGGAGTATGAAATGCTCATGAAGGATACATCTAACATGTCAGAACAGCAACGCCAAGACCACAAAAAGTATTGTGACCATATTAGGAAAAAACTGTTCAATTAAAAGTTTAATTCTTATGTTCAAATTGGTGATGATGATGTTGTGTTTCATATTTAATTTTAATAATGTAGGTTGTTGTTGTACCTTATGATCAAAATATTACGTTGTAAAACTAGCTGTTATAAAACTAGTCATTATCAAACTAGCTATTATAAAATTAACCGTTATAAAATTAGTCGTTGGCAAAACTAGCCATTATAAATGAAGCTATATAAATGTCCAATGTTTCATCATTTTCACATGTTCTCATACAAATTACGCAATATTTCTCTCTGATTTCAAACACTTCAGATACCATATAATGGAAACAAACATCGATTTAGATGAAGTTTTAGATCAAATGATAGATGAGGAATTGGAAGACAACACTGATGAATAAAGCATTAGATTGATACTTGAGAGCCAACAACAACTACATGACAACACCACTGGGCGAAGGAAAAGAAAAAGAGTGGTACATCGGAATCATGAAGAAGGTCATGATCGATTGTTCGATGACTATTTCTCAGTAAATCCTATGTACACTGAGATTCAGTTCCGACGAAGATTTTGTATGCAAAGGCATGTGTTTCTCTGTATTGTAGATGGACTGAGCAATCATGATGAGTACTTTCAAATGATATTCGATGCATTGCGTCAAAAAGGCCTATCTCCATTACAAAAGTGCAGAACTGCACTTTTTATATTGGCTTATCATTCACCTGCTGACAACGTGGACGAATATGTTCAAATTGGTGAAACAACTGCGGTGGAATGCTTGGAGCGATTTGTATCAGGTATCTGCACCATATTTGGGAATGAGTACTTGAGACCAAGTAACGAAGACACCGAATGACAACTACAAATGGGAGCGGCACACAGATTTCCAGTTATGTTAGGTTCCATTGATTGTATGCACTGGGAATGGAAAAATTGTCCAGTTGCATGGAAAGGTCAAATTTGTTGAGGTGATCATCAAAACCTAATAATCATTCTTGAAGTCGTGTCATCACAAGACTTGTGGATTTGGCATGCATTTTTTGGCACCGCGGATTCAAATAATGACATTACTATGTTAAATGGATCTAAAGTGTTTGATAAAGTTTTGTCGGCACGTGCGACTACAGTGCAATACATAGTGAATAGAATCCAATATAATATGAGATACTATTTAGCAAGTGGTATTTATCCAGACTTTGCTACATTTGTGAAAACCATCTCAATGCCACAAGGAGAAAAGTGAAAATTATTTGCTCAATGACAAGAATCGACAAGAAAGGATGTAGAATAAGCGCTCGGAGTGCTCCAATCTCGATTCATAATTATAGGTGGTTCGACAAGTTTTTGGGATGTTTCTAAAATGAAGAATATCATTTATGCATGCATCATATTGCATAACATGATTGTCGAGAACGAACATGACACATCAAAATAATATTGATTACGATAATGTAGGTAACAACACATCAACATTCAAAGTATCTTTAGGTGTTCATCCTAGTATCAAATCAACGTACCTTCAAAAGACAGTAGAGGTTCATGACAAACAAAAAACACCGTCAACTTCAAGCAGATTTAGTTGTTCACATTTGGGAATGTTTCGGAAACAAAAATAACAATAATTAAATTTATGTAATATTTTTTCCATCGTTATATTTTTTATTTATTTTAATGTTATTGTGTTTAACTATCTCTTATTAAGTAAAAAATTATTTTTTATTGTTAAAATATGAAATTTCAATGTTATGTCATTTTATTATTTTTAATTGATATTCAATATTTCCTTCAATTATTTAATATTTTTTATTTGTATTTAGAAAAACTAAAAAAGGATAAGTTTTAATCAAAAAATATAAATGTGTGAATTTTTTTGGAATTTCTTACGATTTCTTAGAATTTATTGCATTGGAGAATTTTTTTTAATAAGTTTCTTATGAGTGACATAACATTGTAAGGATAACAAAAAATGCTGCGAGGACCATAAAAGGTGATAAAAAAAACATCTAATTAAACATTTTTCATTGGAGATGTTCTTAGCATCGACTTTTGAGTTTTAAGTCAAAGCTAAAGTACAAAATTATTATATTATTTTACTTATAAATAAAAATGTAGGTCAATTTATGAAAGGTGAGAGAAAGATTAGTTGAATATCAAATAAAAGACATATTTATCTTTTATATAATTTTTTTTAACTAAGATAAAATATATAATTAAGAAAACAAACTTAATTTGTCTGATCATAATTTATAACTTTCAAACGGAAATTTAAATACTTACACGTATCATAATTCTCTATGCCTTTAATAAAAATGTGAATTTGTAAAATTTATAAAATTTATAGACACACACACACACACACACACACACACACATATATATATATATAGGGTCCAATTTGTGACAGATCGATGTGATAGGGCTTTCAACCTTGTTGACTTCTATATTAATAAAACTAATAAATTAATTTTTATATTTTGTATTTTTGTGTGGAAAATAGGCCAGTAAGAGTAAGATAGGTACATATAGGTGGTGCCTATGGGGTTGGCATGTTCGTATAATTATTTTGCTCAGATGTCTATGAAAATGAGTCCCAAGAGTCAGGGCAGTGTCTACATAAATTTAGGTCTAAGTTAAATTTTATAAAAATAAATAGTGAAATATAAATTTTAAAATTTTAAATTAATTTTCTAGTTTTTTAACCAATAAAATCATTTATTAATATTTTATAATTCAATAGTTCTAATATTTCATTCTTAATAGATAAAGTAGTTAATACATTCAATCTATTTTATACTATTGTTGATTTTAGATAAGATTTAAACAATTTTAATTTTGAATAACTTTTTTCGACTATGACAACCATTATGAGTATTGTTAATAATATTCTATAAGCAATGTATGCATTTGAAAAAGACTAATCATTTTATATAATTTAATATTTTCATTGGTGTGTTAACTTCATATTTTAAAATTTCTCTCAATACTTTTAGTTCAGAAAATAAATTCAGACCATCAATATTTGAATATTCACTACATCTTAAATTCTTTTCAAGACTAATACAATATTTTTTCCAGATCACCTTCACTTAAAGTTATAATTTTTTAAAATGCAAATAAAAATAAAAAAATAGTTTCATATTGTAGAAATTGTTCAAATTGGGTCTCTATAGAAAAAAGGGATTGATCTACTTTGCATAAAAAAATATTCGATGCGAAAAAAATCTTCACCGGAATGTTTGATTTCATCATTAACATTTTCATCAAATTGTGGTTTTCTACTAATTACACGTTTTTCATGAAATTTGGGTTATATATCCATTTTAATAGCTAATTTTTGTGTGAAATCCAAAGCCAAAGTAAAGCCATTTTTCCTATAATTTTTAAATAACCAATAAGACCCTTTAAATGATCCATGGTAACATATATATGCATATCTTTTGACTGCAAAACCTTACTAACAGAATTAACAACAAATAAATATCATACCAAATATTCATTCCTAATAAAAATTCAAAATTTTCAATCTCATAAGTTGTTAAACACATGGCTTTACTTTTAATTTTAGGATCTTCATAGTATTTTGATAATTAAAGCAAAACATCTCTTACTTTTGGTGCTTGAAATTTTATTGCTTTGACACTTTCAATTCTACTCTCCCATCAAGTTTGAAATAATGATTTGATGATTTAATCGTAAATTTACATACATTATCTTGCAAAACTTTCTATCGTTTGGTGGATGAAGCAAATAAAGAATAAATATATTGCAAAACTCCAAAAAATGAAATAGCCCTAGGAGATAAATTAACCATATCACATAGAACCAAATTCAAATTGTGACATCCACATGATATATAAAATACTCTATAATTTATATCTAATAATCTTTTTTGTACTCATTGATTTTTACCCTTCATGTTAGATCCATTATCATACCCTTGTCTCCTTATATCATTAATATCAAAATGATATTTTTTCAAAACATTAATAAGCTCATCAAAAGACCTTTACCTAATGTATCATAAACTTTTAAAAACGCTAAAAAGTACTCTTCTATTTTTATTGGAGAATTCAATGTATCAACACATCTCAAAATAAGACTCATTTGTTCTTGATGACTTATATCAGGTGTACAATAAAGAATAATAGAAAAATAGTTTGCATCTTTAACTTTTTTTTATTTGTAAGGCTAACAATTCTATAAGTTCATTTTGTTTAGTGTACTTAAGTAATGAACACAAATTTCACTATTTTTTATGCGTCTAACATGTTCTTCTATAATCGAATCAAATTCTGCAAATATTTCAATCAAACTTAAAAAGATACCATTATTTTTTCATATATCTTCTCATTTGTCACATGAAAAGTAAGGCATGGATGTCAGATGATAATTGTGGTCATGTACTGTAGCAAAGTGTTGGGATTCATCCCTAAGACTAACCCAACTATTTTGCATTGTACTCTTGTCATCTTGTGATTTGGTGTAGAATGAATACTTGTTGATATCGTATCTTTGCCAACTTTTAACATTTCTTTTAGGTTCATCTGCTAACTCCCTTAATGTTTAAGAGGCATTATCGTCACCAAAGATTGTATCTTTAAACCAATTTAGGAAAATCTTGTTATACTCTTTCAACACCCTATTCTTGGTCATTTTTGGGTTACTTTCTTCGACTAAGGCTTCATGATGTACACACACTTCATTATTGTTATTCAGTATATACAAATAAGCTTGTTGCAATTCCTCTACACCAAGATTTATAACATATGGCCCTCGCGAACCCTTCCCTCTCACTCTTTCGTCATGCTAAGACTCGGGAAGCCCAACAGGCTTTGCCTTTTCAATGTACTTTGAACAAAATTCAATAGCTTCTTCTGCAATGTACCTTTTGATAATTGATGCTTTAGGATAGTGTAGATTCTTTGTATACCCTTTTAAGATCTTCATGTATCACTCAATTGGGTACATCCGCCATAAATAAACGAGACCACACAATTTAATTTCCCTGACCATATGAATAATTAAGTGAACCGTGATGTCGAAAAATGAAGGAGGAAAATACATCTCCAACTGACACAACATAATAGCAACCTAATTTTCTAAGTCATCTAACTTTACAAGGTCGATGACTTTGCTACAAATGACATTGAAGAAAAAGCATGGCCAAGTTATGGCATGCTTCACTTTATTAGGTAAAATGTCTAGAATCGCCACAACTAATAGTTGTTGCATCAAGATGTGTCAATCATGACACTTTAAGCCAATTAATTTCAGATCTTTCAGCTACACATGGCTTTTAATATTTTAAGAGTATCATGTGGCACTTTGACACGACACAGACATTGAAAGAAATTTGTCTTCTCATTTCTTAACAAAGAGTGACATGCTGGAGGCATGTATATTTTCTTTCCATTAGACCTTGGATGTAACTGGGCATGTATACCCATCTCAGCAAGATCTTGATGAGTAGTCAAACCATCTTTTGTCTTGCCTTGAATGCTAAGAAGCATGTTAATGACAGTGTCACACACATTTTTCTTCACATGCATAACATTGATACAATGTCTAACATCTAGATCGAACCAGTATGGAAGATCAAAGAATATCGACCTCTTTTTTCATATGCAAGTTTTACTTGTCAGCTTTCTTTGGGTATTTCCAAATGTAGTATTGATGTCCTCAACCCGCTCAAGAACCTGTTGACCAGGTATCGGTTTTGGCGCACTTTCATGCTCTTGACTTCCATTAAAGATTTTTTCAATCGCCGGTAAGGGTGATATGGTTTCAGAAAACGTCGATGTCGAGTGTTTACTATTTTTCTTCTATGTTTTAGTTGTATATAGCTCATGTCTTCTTCACAGATAGGGCATGCACGATGGCCCTTAACATTATATCCACTAAAATTCCCATATGCTGGAAAGTTATTAATGGTACAAAATAGTATTGCACGTAACTTGAATGTCTCATTTCAATACCCATCAAACACGACAACCCCCTTGTCCCACAACTTTGTCAAGTCTTCAATAAAGGGACTAAGATAAACATCGATGTCATTTCCTGACTGTCTTAGGCTCGATATGATCATACACAACATCATGTATTTTTGCTTCATGCACAACCAAGGAGGCAAGTTGTAAATGACTAGCAAACACATGCCACGAACTATGCCGAGTGCTTAAACTACCATAAGGATTCATTCCATCATTGTCAAGTCCAAGCCTAAGATTTCTTGCCTCTTGCCCAAAATCCGAAACAAATGATTAATCCTCTTCCACTAAGAGGAATCAACCGGATGGTGGAGCATTTCATCGCAATTTCTCCCATCTGCATGCCATGTAAGGTCTTTTGTGTCATCTTCATTCGCAAATAGACACTTAAACCTTGGAATGATCGGAAGATACCACAACACCTTCGCTGGGGGGCCTTTCTTTGTGCTTTTGTCACTACTACACTCATCATCATCCTTCACTTTGTACCATGATATGCCACACGTGGGGCATTTATACATTTCTTTATACTCATGTCTGTACAGTATGCAATCATTAGTGTATGCATGAATGATCGAAAGATACCACAACACCTTCGCTGGGGGGCCTTTCTTTGTGCTTTTGTCACTGCTACACTCATCATCATCCTTCACTTTGTACCGTGATATCCCACACGTGGGGCATTTATACATTTCTTCATACTCATGTTTGTACAATATGCAATCATTAGTGTATGCATGAATTTTCTAATACTCCATACCCATTGCACACAATATCTTCTTTGCATGATAATAACTTTTTGGCAATGTGTTTCCATCAGGAAGCATGTCTTAAACTACCTGAAGCAGTGAAGTGAAGCTTTTGTCACTCCACCCATATCTGGTTGTGACATTAACCAGACTTAACACCGCTGACAACAACCTTAAAGACTTCTTGCACCCCAGATACAATGGCTTCTTCGAATCACTTTCCAATGTATCATACATAGGGGCATGTGCTTGCGAAAAAGACTCTTGTCCAAGATCACGAATCATATCCTCTAATCGATCTCCTATTTGTACATTAACCGGTTCAGTTTGGGATCAGACACAAAGTTATTTCATGTATGAAAACCTCACTTTTTCATTAAAGGTGTGTCCCTATCCCATTCAGAAAGACATTTTATTAGTAGATTCATACGTAAAAGTTAAGTATTTTTTTTCTTAAATTTGACAAAATTTCAGCAGTATTTCGCATTGATCTCCAAGTACACGACATGAAAGTGATGAAATGAATTCCACCACAATCAAGTATGCACCAAGAGAACAAAGTAAAATGCACTATAGCGAAATTTAATCAAATTTAACAAAAGAAAATTAACCTATACATATGAATCTACTATAAAAAAATGACTCTTCCCAAATTGTCCAAACGGAAAATTCAAGATTCAATACAACAATTAATCCAAACTGTCTGGAAGAATCATTGTATTGAATCTCAAACGGGAAACTAAGGTTCACTCATAATGAACATTAATTGTATATATTAAAAAGTATCAAAATTTTATGAAATACATTCGTACCCTGTGAAGATGGTCACTAACAATAACGAAACTTGTTGTGATGACGATGTAAACAACAAAAGGAAAAGTGCCTACAAATTACAATTACAATTATGATAACAACAAAAGGAAATAATTATTTTGAAAATCAAATGGTTCACATATCAGAAAGGAGTCATGCAAAGCACCTAGACACTGTCCAATGATGAAGCCACTCGCCTGCATGTAAATCGGTATTTCACAAATCATAAAACAAGTATTACTATAAGAAACAGTTGGTGAGGCAAGTTTAAAATTGGTGGACACCTTGTCCTACACGAAATTTTCAAAAAGGACTTTCTCAAAAATTCACAAATAAATGGAAACCTATTACCAAATTATGAGATCAATGGACACTTAGTCTCAGACAATTTGTACACTTTTTCTATTCACACAATTGGGGTGATACCAATTTTGACAAGCTATCAAAGTATCTTTACAGGATTCAATCTAGAAACAACAAGTCAGCCATCTCACTTATATTCTCAACCATTTCTGAATTTCATACACGTTATAATCAAAGTGTGAATGGTAATTTTCCACAAATTAACTAAAATCCACGCACATAAGGAAGCAATCCTATCAATAAGCATGCACACAGGACTTCAAGATTTTATCATATTTGCTTGACAAGGTTAAGGATTTCTAAGCTCAGACGCAGTCAACGACTTGGGCAAGGCTAACATTAGGTACCCCTAAGGTGTAGCAAAAATAGGGAATACAAATGTAATTAGTGGATTGCACATTATTCTTTCCACTTTGGCCCTACACAGTGGTTGTACACTAATTTGTCCTGCACCCAAACAAGTTTGACATGTCCCACTAGAATATTGATTAAATATTCTATGAAATTCATAAAATTATGGGATTAAATGTGTTGGAAAAAGGACATCTAGGAGTAAATTACTGTAGAAGGGTAACCCCTAGTTCTTCCACACCTGTGCACATGAATTTATGCAACGGAAGGCATTTGCTAACAAAATTTTCCAGCAAGTAGTTTTGGGATTGAACTTGCTTCTTCACTAGTACACAGTCTCCTTGTTAAATAAATTTGAAAATCATGTCCTATCATAACTCCTAAGGCACTATAGACAGTTATTCAATACAAGTTTCTAGCTCAGCATTCCCTACACAAGTCAATTGGAAAAAGTGATTCTAACAGTTATTGTACTACTTTATTTAAATTCTTTAGTTTAGGAGGGTTTTGAAATAAGAAATAATTTGAAGGTTATCTCAAGTGAAATAAGAAAAAAATAAATACCACTACAAGTACTAGAGATACAAACAACCACTCTACTCAAGTTATCTTAAGTGAAGGCATCTAAATAAGAAACATTCAGCTAATAGCTCAGCACATGCACGAATAAGCAATAAATAGGACCCGAGTACACAAAACATATTACCCTTCACAATAACATTCGACCCTAGCAAGAGACATCAGAAATACCTCACTACGATACCTAGTTTTTTCTATGGTTTTTTTGTTCATTTAATATAAAAAAAAATAAAAAATTGGGAACAACATGAGCAAGGGCAAAACCAGTCTCATCCACAGCAGACCAAGCAACGAATGAGCATTGCTTACCTATGGAACGCAAATGAAGCAAAAGAAAGTGTCGTGGAGGATGCCAAAGATAGACGTGAAGGTGGGTGCATTCATCGAGGAGGATGTCGAAGACAGCCACAAAGGTGGTGACATTGGTGGCGGGGACAACGAGGGAGAGCGGGGCGTCAGAGAGGATGACCAATAGAGAAGAATAGAGTGTGATAGACGGCGATGAAAAGTGCATGGAAGATAGTGCGACAAAGTAACTGAATTAATAAGGGCTCGTAGATATATTTTTAAATGTAGGTTCAACATCGATTTTCACTAAATATCAATGTTAACTTATCATTTAACAACATCAATTATTAAAAAATCAATGTTAACAGTAGTAGTTAACATCAAATTTTAACAATCAATGTTAATTAACTCAAGTTAACATCGATTTTTAAAAAAATCGATGTCAACTAATTAAAGTTATTTACAAATATGCCACTGCATTTATGTTAATATCGATTTTTGACAAAATCAATATTAACATAGAGATGTTAAAACCATCTTTTCTAATAGTATAAAAAAAATAATTTACACATATTTAAAATCAAAAGTTGTTAAATTTTGTTTATAATTATTAGTTTTAAGTCCAATCCTAGCTTATCTACTAAATCATACCCTGGTTAAAATAAAAAGTTCTTGAACTATACTTTTTTTTCTGATACAATAATCCAAACCCATGTTTCCAAGTTGGGGAGCATGCATGCCGAAAACATAGTGTAATTACTAGCTAGTGGACATTAGGTCACCAACCATAGCGAAAATATGTGCTGATATATATTGAAATTAAAATTATATAATATTTAATGATTTGCTTGCTACATCTGTAATTATCAATCTAAATTTCATAGCTGTTTCATTCTCTATAATAAATAATAATTACACTTTCGTCGTTTCTCCTTTGATAACACTTGGAATCCAAACTTATATATATTGAAGCAAAAAGATAATTTGATAATCACTTTAATTTATTAGCTCGTTGTTCTTCCACCGGGTCGCTCCTTTATATCTACGCATTATATATATATATATATATATATATATATATATATATATATATATATATAAAGAACCAAAAGAGGTTTGAACACTTTAACGCTCTACGTACTCTTGGTCCCACAGGCAACAATTACACCAACAATACATGATGTTTACGATCATCATCATCGTCCATTCATTTACGACAATTAATAATTCGATACCCCCGCTAGCTATTTTCTAAAATAATAATATAAGATAGACCTAAGAAACAGATAGGTGAATGGAGAGTATAAATAAACGAGTCATATTTATATAATGAATTCCTTTCCAATATTTTTTATCAATCAGTTTATCTTATATATTCTCTCCTTTTTTTCGTATAATTATTTTTATAAGAAAATTGTACAAAAACGAATTTTCTAAATAAAATAGATTCTATACAAATTAAGAAAGACAATGGTAAAAATACCAGTCTTCGTTTCTAATTCTTCCATTGTCTTATACTGCTTCAATTTTTATTCATATTTTCAAGGACTCAAGTCTTGGGCTCTCTTTTTCTTCACTTCAACGATGGCTTTAAATAAAATATTATCAGCCATTTTAGCTGACACTTGTCGACAAGGGATCGCCCTTAGTACCCTTTTCATATTCATTAAAAATTATCATCGTTGAGATTTTTAATTTATATTTATTCCAATTAAACTATGTTATTAAAAAAATCTACATACATAAAATGAGGAAAAGAAATTGAATTCCTTTACCAAAAGTTCTAAGTTTTCTTTTCTGTCGTTCTTGCTCGAGGCAATTACTCTCTCTTTATCTCTCCCCTCCACCTTTATATAATCGTAATTATTATCATCAATCTCATCAAGTTACAATAAACATTGGCTTTACTTGAATCAATTAACACG
>CM023947.1:20282756-20330522 GCA_013407115.1 Glycine latifolia | reverse complement strand
TATATATATATATATATATATATATATATATATATATATATATATATATTACAAGAACTCAAACAAAATAATTTCATTATAAGGAATGTTTAAAAAATAATTTTATAACAAAAAAAGATATATTATAGGAACCAAAATCATATTAACTTAAAAATTAGTTTAAATTGTCACAATGATATATTTTTAGTTTCTCGAAATATACCCAATTTTGTGTTTTGTTCTCAAAAAGTACTTTGATATATTAAGAAAACTAATTAAAATCATATTTAAATTAAAAAAAATAAATTAATCCACAAAAACAAACATATATTAATGCACATATGACATATCTATTATTGAATGAAGGTGTTTATTGATTATTTAAATTAAATTGAATGTACATTTGTATTAATTAATTAATTACTTTAATTAAAACTCTTAATTTTAATGGTTTTTTCTATTTATTTAATGTAACAATATTATGTAATAATGAGTACAACTTAATAACAAAAACATTATTCCTTAAAAAAAACATAATATTCCAAACTTATACAATATAACAACTCATAATACTCCCTTAAAAATATTCGTAATATGAATTTTAATACAGACAACTGCTCATTGCTAAGTGTATTTTAGGAGAAGGGGCGTTAGACGGCGGCTAATTGTGCTTATAGGTCAAAGCAGCCCACTTAATGACTGAACGATCACAGCACATGAGAGTTGTTAAAACTTACATTTCATTCAATTTTCCAATATTTAATGTTGACTTCCCTCTTTGGGTGGCAAAGCTTTGGAGCAAACCTTATTTTCCATATTTCTCACTTATAAATTTTTAAGTTATGATTTGATACTGATAGTTTATTTGTCACCATTTAATGCAAACTTCTGGACCACTGGCTAATCTGAATTTCAAACCATTATCAAATCGATTGTGTCCTCTAATCTTACTATCCTTTCAGAGATAAAGTCACGACTAAATAAAGTTCCTTCAGTACTTAATCAACCTCAACATGAGGGCTACCCTCTTCGAGTAAGCTCAGTCTTCTGAAAATTTGCCCATAGCACCCCATCAGGGCATGTGCGTTATGATAATATCTTAAAAATTTAAATATATTTTTATCCTTAGTAAATATTTGATTTTATATTTATTTTTTAATAAATTTTTGTTTTATGATAAGTCTCTAATAAAATAATAATTTTATTTGATTTTTATCTTTTGTTTTAATCCATGATAAATTAGCTAATTTTAATTTTATGTCAGCTCCCTAATAAATTAATGAATTTTATTTTAGTTCAACTAATAACAAATAAAAATAATGTATTAGAGTTAACACACAATTTATCAATTTATCATAAACTAAAAAATAGTTGTTATTTTATTAGGAACTTAATACAAAGGAAAAATTTATTAAAAAATAAATCAAAAATAAAAAATTTATTAGAAATCAAAAATATATTTAAATCTATCTTAAAATATGACTTGAGCTTGGTTAGGTTGGTCAAGATTAGAATTCTGATTAATAAATTTCTGAACAAACATTTATAGCAAAGAAAATAAGACAGTGAAACTTTAATTTATTATAGTTTAATCACGCAACTTCTCTAAAAATTGAGTATGTAAATTGATTTTGGTTTAGGTATAGATCATGCCTACGATTAGAAGATATAGCCAGATTCAAATGTATGTGTGTAATATTCTGATGCTTCCTAGGTTGGATGCTAGGTTGTATTATCCTTTGATGTGGTAGAATACACCCCCGATATTCTTGGGGTTGTTTATCATGTAGTTGCTGCCCAATATTTTTGGATACACATTCCAAGCAGTTAAATCATAAATGTTGGAGTGACCTTGTGATAAGATCAGAGTTGTGATCACTGTTGCTTTTGGTGAACTCCATTGACACCTAGACGAAGGGTCAATATACGATCGAAAGGGTAAATAATCCCTCAATTTCAAACGTGATAGCATAAAGAGACTATTAAAATCATGACTCGATCTGTATATAATTGGAAAGGTGCACAACTCTTCATCTTCAAGCTTTACAGTGAGAAGATGATAAAAAAACTCGTGACTTAGTTGATATACAACCAGAAAAGAGTACAATTTTAAATTTTGAAAGAATATATTTGTTTTCTCTTTCGATAAATATTTTCTGAAAAGTTGAATTGAATCGAGCTTTAAGTACTGTTGATCCCAACAGCGACGGAATTCCTTGCCGAACCTTGGTAAAAATGAAAGATAATATTAACTAGTGTCATGAAAATATTGGTTAAAGAACTTGTTAAAAAGTAGAAATATTTTTATTGAAAGATAAAAAATTATGTTGCACATTATCTTTTTATGTTTTTCAAAGATTTACACAATAAATATTTTCTATTTTAATTTTTTAATTAATACCCTAAAAATACTAATTAGTATGATCCAAAATGAAATACATATACACAAGACCATTTAATACATTGAGTAGATAAACAAATCCCTAATAAATGTTTGATAGGCTACCATCTCACCCACTAATAAAATTCCATTATTGCACCATCATTCTTACAACCCATAGGATTTAGATAATTAGACATCTTCATCATCTTTAATTTATGGATTAAGCAGGTCTTAAATTCTTCATCAATTAGAGCACTTCTGATTTTGACTAGCTTGGCCTTGGTCCTTTTGCATGAACAAAATTTAGGTCCCATTACTTTAAGTATTTTCTATTTTATTTTTATAAAAATAGAATTGATGATAAAATATGGTTTAATATATTAATTTTTGGAAAACCATTTCTTTTTTAAAACATTTCCAAAATCAACTCAGGATTGAAAAAAAAGAAAGTTATTTTCTTTGTTTTTTAACACTAATTGAAAATGTTCTTGACTGAAAATAGCTTAATTGTATTACTGTTTACTCCTAACTTTTTAATTTTACTCTCAATAAATTAATTTTACACATTTCATCCCCAATATTTATGAAACTTACAAATTTTACTCTATTATTTATTCCTAGAATAATTATGCTTTTTATTCTCAACTTTTTATTTTTTGGCAGTTTTGGAACCCAATTTATTTAATTTTAAAAATTTTATTTCTAATTTTATTTGACAAATTTTACCTCTTACTTTTGCACTTATTATTAATAGATAAATGACAGATGATAAATTTGTAAATTTTTTAAAAGTTGAGAATAAAATGTGTTAAATTAAAAAGTTATGGATAAAATTTGCTAAAAATTAAAAAATTAAACTTAAAAATTACAATTAAGCCTTGAAAATACGATAGCGTAATGGAATTTTAATATAACACTTTCTTCCTAGTTCTTTCTCCTTAAGTTCATTTCTTCTCTTTTATTTGATAAAACCTTTTTTCTGGTCAGTCCACTGTCCACACATACTCGCAGGTTTGAAGAATAAATTTGGTCTCTCTGTGTGCTAAGTCTCTTGCATACATTGGAGACTTTTTATGATAGATATACTTGGCATTTGGGTCCTTGTTAGTGTTCTTTTATATAAAAATTATTAATCACAAAAATTTCACTGAACAACATATTCATACTTTACGTAACTAAATGTTTAAAGAAATCTTTAAGATAGTTAGTTAGTTTATACTTATTAATTTTTTATGATGGTTACAATTAATATATAACAATATTTGTATATATTTTTATAAATAAATCAATAAAAAATTGAATTTAATATTATTAAGGATATATGAATAAATTTTTATTTAAATTTATTCATTAATAAAGCTAATTATATCTTTTATTATTTTAAACTATATACTTAATATCACTTTTTAATTTTTCATCAAAAATTGGTTAAACCAAACACATTTTTAATATTTTTGTTTCTTCATATTAAAATAGAGAATAAGAAGTAAAAAAACTAAAGATATTTTATAAATTTTAAAATCTGAAAATAAAAATTATTTTCAAAAAGTAAAACAGAATATAAATAGAAAACGCTTTCCCATTTCTATCATATAATGAGAAAATGAAGAAATATTCGCCAGAGCTACCAAACACAAGCTTCTGTCCATATTTGAGAAATGGAAGGGGTAGCTAGGTCATAACATCCAACAAGCTAAGAACTTGAAGAATATAAAAGCAATGTGGACTTAACAATAATTAATTAACCTCCATATATCAAAGCATCATCGTCCATCAAGCTACACGTATTAGTCGTATATGCAAATAAAAAAAAAATAAAAAAAAAATGAAAGTTATATAAAGTGGCTGGGAATTAGGCGAATAAAATTCCTTGGCAAGAGAAACCATTGCAGAAACAGAATCAAAGCATACCAACAAAGATTTCAAGTCCAATTTTTAAAGTTAAAATAAACTTTTTTCATGTAGATAGCACAATATTCAATCAATATTGCAATGACGATATATAGTAAATAAAGGATTAAATAAGTACAAAATGAGTCTTGATTGAAGCCTTTTTTAAGTCTTCCCCAAGCCACGACAAATACACCCCGACGACCTTCTTAGCAAGCATTTCGTCTTTTAATGCGTGGAAGAAAAGCATTAGTAAACAAAGATAGGTAATCCCTGATGTTTTGTTCATTTGATGAAATTGACACTCACTATCATGAACGTATTACGTATACATGTTTAATCTAATATATATTCATTTTCGTCAACATAGCACATATGAGTAGACAAATTGCTTCCTCCAAGATCAAGTTTCAAATCTTTTCTTGTCCATTTTGGCTGTGGCAGGCAGAAGGATTGGAATGAAATGAAGACGTACGGTCTATGGGATAATGTCTCCTTTTTTTAATTATTGGGAAAAATTAAGTCTCATATCGGCTAGAGATAGTGTCAAGATAGAGAATATAAGGGACAACTCTCATCCTATGAGCTAGCTTTTGGGGTTGAATTAGGTCCAAACTCACATTTTAAGATGATATCAAAGCCTATCCTAGATCCATTAACGGTCTACCCACCATATTATCCACACACCAATCCCAAAAGTGTTGGGCATGAGGGGGTGTATTGGAAAAATCCAAGTCTCACATCAGCTAGAGATATTGTTAAGATAAAGTATATAAGTGGGGGACAACCCTCACCCTATGAGCTAACTTTTGGGATTGAGTTAGGTCTAAACACACATTCTAAAATTAACAAGAACGCATGATAATTAAATATGGTTGAACTTTGATAAATTAATATTCATCAAATTAGTTAACTCTAAAAAGTTTTCTTCTTCGTGTTTCTCAGATCAAATACCTAGTTTTCCCTATTCTTTGGTGTTACTTTTTGAAGATGGAGGGTTGGAAGAATACAGTGTTTAAGGGTGAGGAAGCGATAGGCGAAGGTGTAAACCCATGAGCTTTCAAATCAACCATGGCGAAAGTTGGGAATGTGAAATAAAGGGTGGACATAAGAGATGTAGCATAGAACCTCTTCACCTTTTGGTTCATGGAGAAGAAGGATATGGAAAGGGTCATGCAGTCTAGTTTGTGGAACATTGATAGACGTCTAGTGGTGTTGGCGGAAATGCAAAACGATAGAAACCAAAGGAGGTATATATGTCCATGTGCCTCTTTTGGGTCCAAAGTTTACGATTTGCGTGTGGGATTCTGCTCAAAGAAGATTGTGAAGATTATTGGGGACTCCTAGGGGGTTTCATTACATGGGATTAAGGGGGTGAGAACAAGTTTGGGAAAGCGATGATAATTAGGAGTTATATCGATGTGTCTAAACCATTGAAGAGGGGCATGGAGATGAAGTTTGGGGCTCAATGCCCTACCTTTAAAATTTTCTTCAAGTATGAGTGGCTTAGTAACTTTTTCTATGTGTGTGGGAGCCTCACTCATGTTATGAAAGATTGTGAAGAGTTTGAAGGAAATGGCATAGAGGAGGATGGTGAGAATATGCCTTTCGGCCCATGGCTGGGAGCAAGTTCACTAAGAAACAATGTGGTGTCTAGCTGCAAAAGGGAAGTGTTGTTTAGGGGTTTAAAGAATCAATTATTTCTAAAGGAGAAAAAAAAGTGTGGAAAAGGGTACAATAACATGCATTAGCATTGTAAATGACCTGACATTTACTTTAACTAGGTTCACCATCACAATCAAGGAGGGAGAAAATGATAAAGGGGCCACCAACTTGACTCAATATAAGGAGGAAACAGTGGGAAATAAAGAAGACAAACAACAAGGCAAGCCACCACCCATGTCAGTTCCAATGCAGGTGGGGATTTCACCAGGCTCATAAGAAATCAATACATAACCTCAGATGACATAGGGGAAGGGTAGCCTAAAGTTGACAGTCAAGAGTAAAGAAAGGTCCCAATAGGGATATGCCCCCAACTGTGACACCACCATAGAAGATGGGTCTTAAGGTTTGGAAGAGAATAGAACATGCTAGCTATGAGTAGTCTGAACCAATAGGGAACTATGGTGGTAAGAGGAGTGAATGAGGGATTTGGAAATTATGGAAACAGGGCCCTCTGAAGAAAGTCCCTACAAGAAGAGTCTGTCATCAATATTGGCAGAGGCAGCTGAGCATCCCTGCCAGTCACCATGAGGCTACTTAGCTAAAAGCCTAGAACTTCCATGGGCTTGGGAACTGCAGGCAGTTAGAGCTTTGCGCAAGCTCTTAGAACATTAAGTTTTTGATGTTGTCTTCTTGATGGAGACAAAGAAACACGATGCTAAGATGAATTGTGTGAATAAAATTGCAGGGCTAACAAATATGTTTTATCATTGATTGTGTGGGTCAAGGTAGGGCGCGAGCAGGTGGCTTAGCCATACAATTTACAACAGAGGTGGTCAAGGAAGCATTCTTCCAAATGCACCCAACTAAGATTCCCGGATGGATGGTACTTTGACTTTGTTCTTTCAACAATATTGGGATGTTGTAGGTGCGGATGTTACAAAATTAGATATTTCCATTTTGAATGATCATGGTGACCCTACTATCATTAACAAGACTTTGATTGTCTTAATCCCCAAATGCAAAAAACCCATGCATGCTAATGACTATAGACTAATAAGCCTAGCAATGTTATTTTTAAAATTATCACTAAGGTTGTTGCTAATAGGCTAAAACCTTTCTTGCCTGACATTATTGATGAAACCCAATGTGTTTTTATGCATAATAGGCAAATTAAAGGCGATGCCCTCATTGCTTTTGAGTATTTCTACTACATGTAAAAAAAAGCAGGGGTAGAAAGGGATGTATCTTAAAATGGATATGGTAAAAACATATGGGAGGATAGGGTAGCCTTTCTTGGAGTGTGTTAACTCCAACATGGGTTTCCCTACCTCTTTTACCAGTCTCATTGTGAGATGTGTTTCAACTGTCTCTTTTTCAATTAAGCTTAATGGCCATCCCTACAAAGACTTTCAATCTCATAGAGGATTGAGATAGGGGGATCCACTCCCTATCTCTTTATTCTTTGTCCTGAAACCTTGTCTACTTTTATTAAAATATCTGTGGAAAAATAACCTTACATGGGGTGAGGATTTGTCTAAGAGCCCCGATGATTTCTCACCTCATTTTTGCAGATGATAGCATTATTTTTGCTTGGGTAACCATTGAAGAAGCAAATCATCTTTCCTACCCCTTTAGCAAGTATGAAAAAGCTTCTAGGGAAAAAGGTAACCTTCACATATTGAAGCTCTCATGTAGTCAAAATGTTCCTACTTCCAGACAAAATGAGCTACAATAGCTTCTTGGAGTTAAGGCAATGGAAAGATCTATGACGTACCTGGGTCTACCTATCATCATTGGAAGGTCCAAATCCAAAATCTTCAATTTTGTGAAGAAAAGATTGTGGAATAATTTGAAAGGGTGGAAGGAGAGAACTTTATCACAAGCAAGGAGAAAGGTCCTTATAAAAGCCATTATTCAATCTATACCATCATATGACATGAGTTATTTTCGATTACCAAATGCCATTTGTGATCACATAGAACGCCTCGTTGCAAGATTTTTTTGGAATGTGAATTGGCTCAATTGGAAGAAACTTGCCACATCTAAGAAGAAGGGAGGCTTATGATTTCATATGTCCATGGCTTTCAATAAGTATCTTTTACCCAAGCAGTGGTGGAGAATGTTGACTTGTAGTAATTCATTGATGACAAGAGTACTCAAGTCCAAGTATTTTCCCTAATCTACACCTTTGGAGGCTTACAAAGGTCATCGGCTTAGCTACACTTGGACAAGTATTTACTCGATCGAAGGTATTATGGATGATGGTATAATTTGGAAGGTGGGAAATGGGCTAAGCATTAGAGTTGGGTGGATAATTGTGTTCCAAACACTTATGATAATAAAATCCAGAACCATGGGGCTATCTTATCCATGACCATTTAAGAGTTTTCAAGTTAATCCAACTTGAGATGAGCTCTTGGAATGGACCCCTCATCCTCAATATGTTCCCTATGGAAACAATTGACCATATTTTGGCTATTCCCTTAAGTTCTACTTTGCTGTCAGATCAGCCCACATGTAAATATGCTAAAGATGGTATGTACATAGTGAAGTCTGGCTACTACATAGTGATGGAAAGTCTAACAAATGAAGAGAGCTCCACTAATATTATATCAAGTTTTTGCAGGAAGAAGATTTGAAAAGTGAATGCATCCCTAAGGCACAAAAATCTGATGTGGAGACTATGCAGGAATGTTGTTCCGGTTAAGAAGAATTTCAAAGCAAAAATAGAATCTTTTGACCCAACTTTCCCTTTTTGTGGAGAGGAAGAGGAGACGGTGGAACATGTGTTTCTTTTCCGTAGGGAGGTTAGTCATTTCTAGTTTGCAAGTCAAATTAGTGGAAGAATAGAGTTCTATCAGAATATCTCTTTTGTGCAGTGGATGACAAAGAGCTTCGAATCTGAAGATATGAGTTTTTTGTGAAAGATTTTTGGAATGATCTTGTCCATATTGAACCATAGAAATGAATGGGTCTTTGAAAGAAAAAGGATTCCTATAAAGCTTGTCCTTGATAGTGTTTTTTGGGTCATCTGTCCTGACCACAAAGTTAAAAGGAACCAAGCTTTGAACCATCTGTCCCATTGGAGCCCACTTTTTCATAATGATGGGGTCAAACTGAATTTTGATGTAGCTATAAAGTAGAACTTTGGCACGAGAATGGGCTTAATTGTAGAAACCATCATGGGGACATCCTAGGGGTTGCCATGAACATGGTGAACCATTGTTATCTAACACACATGGCATAAGCTCTAGCTTTCAAATGGGCCTTGAAGATAGCTAAGGACTTTTTTGTTTCTGACATTGTCATGGAATTAGATTGTTTAAAGATTTTTTAGACCTGGCACAACACAAGGAAGTTTTCAACTTCCTATTTTGGAGGCATCCTTGATGATTGCAGAGTGAAGTAGAGGTTTTCATACGTTCAAATTTTCTTTTGTAAAGCATATCGGAAACAAAGTATATGATTCTTTAGTGAATTTATCTTTCGGTTTTAGGGAGCGTTATTGGATTGAGGAAGCATCACATCAGGTGCATTCCTTCTTTATCGTTGATGTATATTTTTTTTATCAATGAAAATCCAATTGTTACCTTAAAAAAATTAACTAGTATTTTTTTGTTCCAATATGGATTAGTTTATGAGAAAAAGGGTTATACACAAATAGTATAAAAAGTTTTACATAGTCATCCAATCACAACCCACCATGCATTATAAGTTTATCAATTTTTAAAATAATTATCTTAAAGTAATTTAAACGGGAATTTATGATTTAATAAGAGTATAAAACTATTTTATATTGTCAATACATAGGCATTAAACTCTTAGTTTATATGTTATTAGTATCTTGAAACCATTTAAAATTTTAGCAAATATATTTAAGGAATATAATTTATCCATAATGAATGCTTAAGAATATGTTTGCAATATAAAGAAAAAAGAATAAGAATGTTTATTATGCATGATTTGTTACTTCACTTTTTTTTGAATGGGATTTATTGCTTAACTTGTATTCTATTATAAATACATAAAACAAAATAGTATATTTCAATTCAAAAAACACAGATTTGAATCCTTTGAGATGAAAGTTGTGAGGGATAGTAATTCTCAATTTTTTTTAATTTCAATATTTTCTCATAACAATTTGCTTTTGTCACATCTATATTTTGTATAGTTGATTTTTTTACTAAGGATAATTCTTTTTCGTAACAAATTGGCAATAGAGCTTTGATATGATGATATCTTTGAAGTTAGTCATTGAAAAATTTATTAACAATTTTTTTTTACAAGTTGTGGTATGTGACTGTTATACCCTAATTTTGTATGGGTCTAAAAAAAATAATATAAAAAATAAAGAAACAAAAAAAAGGCTCCAAAGGCACTTAATGGACTCTTTGACAATCCATTAGGTCGAGTAGAGGCAATATAAAAGCACAAAGAGAGGGAACAGTGAAAAAAATTAATTACACAGGAAGGAGGCACGAATCCTAAAGTGTGAAGACTGACTAATCATACAGTGCCATTTGCCATGGTCGTAGGGTCTCTCAGTTGACCCCTCAATCCTTCCATCTCATCTTTTCCTTCCATGTCTTCTCTCATTTTCTTTTGTTTCATCTCGCCACCACGCAGCACCATAGCGCACCACCACCACGCTTCACCACTGTGCACCGCCATTGCTTCCCTCGGCCTCGCCACGGTGGCCTCGCCCTACTAGACCCTCGCGCCGATGGCGTCAAGGGGGCCATACTTGCCTCCTCCACAGTGATGAATCCTGCCTTCTCTGTGCCATTTGGCTGCAGTGGCACCAAGGGTTTTCCGACCATGTTGCTACTTGCGAGTCATGCGAGGTTGCTCTGGCCTAGTTCCAATCCTAGTCCAAAAAAAAAGATACAAATGCTATTTACACCCGAGTTTTAATACTTACACCCCTTTCCTCTAAAATATAAGTTCTACGGTTCAAAACCTTCCCTTTTACACCTACACCCCCTTACCTCTTGGGCCTGACCCATTTTGAACATATTAACTAGTACTATTTACACCTCTCATTTTCATACCTACACCCTTTTAATTACTAAGTGTACTCTCTATCTTCATGTATGCATCGTTAATTACTAAGTGTACTTCCCACTTCTATTCTATCCCTTTCTATTTCCATTTGATTTATTTGATTACGTAATGCTATGTCAATTATTCATTTATTTTTGCAATTTCACTTTAGTTTTCTTTAGTACACACTTACGTTCCTTACACTCCATGCTGGGTCTCCGACTCGCTTGGTGGTGTTTCAATAACGTATGGATAGATTTTGTGAATGTCATGTTGGCTCTCCGACTTTCTTGACTTCATAGAGTTTATCATAAATCCAAAATCTTTTCTAAAAAAATCTAAAAATATTCAAATAAATGATCACACAATTCTCCTTTTTTCTTCACAAAATTACACCTTACTCGATATCGCTTCAGGGTCCAATGCCTTAAGCGATTCTCTCTTCTTTTTCTTAAAATTCAAATTCGTTTAAAGGTCCAACACCTTAACGACTTTTTTCATGCAATTAAAACAAATCTTTCGAAAAAGATAAAGTCAACCCAACACACAAGTTGTTTTCTAGCAAAGAACTACATAAGTCTGATTTCCTCATTACATTCTAGGATACGTAGGAGTGAGGGTAAACCCGTTGTCGTCCTAAAAAAATAAAAAAAATAATATAAAATATTCTCTTTTCTAAAAATAAAATTGTTTTCTTTTTCTGAATAAACAAGATATAAAAAAAAACATAATTTATGTTCTTAAGGAAAGATAAATAATTTAAATGTTACTTTATTCTTAGCACACTCGATTAAAGGTTGTCATCTTTATGACGGATGCGTGGGGTGCTAACACCTTCCACGAGCGTAAATAACTCCCAAATCATTTTATCTCAAATCATCGACCATTCCTTATCTTTTTTGTTTTTCCGACGTTTTCCTTAAATAAATGTTGGTGGCGACTCCTCTAGTTTTCCATTTTTGAAAAACGTTTTCTCTTTATCTTTTTTATCGTCGTCCTATCATGACCAATTACGTTGCGACAGAGACAATGTTTGATCTCCTCACGGATAAAAAAAATATAAGATGATGTTAGAAGAAAAAAAAAGTAAAATTGTCAAATAATCTAACATACTTACTAATCTAACCATTGGAGGTGACGTGGTGGAGCTCATCAACATTGGTGTTTTAGGTCTGGAACTCATCGTTGGGGTTATCATTATCATCAATGCAACCCATTAACAAAAATTGTAAGCTATGGAATCATAAGCAAACAAGGTTGAGTGAACAAGGTTTAATTCATTTAATAAGAAAAATATAAACCAAATTCACTTATTCAATAAAATGTAATCCAACATGAAAAATGAAAAATCCAACGAAAAATTAGGAAAAGGAGAACTTGAACATGGATGAAGGGGTAAATTAGTTTTCTCAATGATGCAATCATCTTCAACAATCTTGGCTAGCTCATCGTTGGTGACGATGTCGAATGATGCCAACATAGAGCCTCCTCATAGCCTTAGTCATCATAGCTTGTTCAACTAGCGAAAAGGTTTCCTAAAATGATGTTGTGTTGTGAGAAAGGGTCGTAAGTGGGTCACCAAGGGGGTTTTTTGACTGACAAGGGGCAATTTTTTTTAAATACCAAATAGAGGTAAAAGTTTAAAAAATTACCATTTGGGGGTAAATCGTGTCACATGATACGACTTCTAAGTTAGAAGTCATGTCATGTGTCACGACCTTTACTTTTTTTTTCCTTTTGAAGTCATAGTAAATATTATGATTTCACTGTGCTTACTATTCAAAAGTCGTAAATGTATTTACGACTTAAACTTTAACTTTTACGACTTTTAATTTAATTTTTTTGAATATTTCTTTTTAAAAAATGTTTTAGAAAGTCGTACCACCACCTGCACGTTTTGCTTTTTTATTCATTTGCAGCAACACCTATACCTTTTGCTTTTTATTCATTTTTTATTGATTTTGGCTTCCAGATCTTTTTGTTTTGGTTAGTGGCATGGCTTTTTATTTTAGTTAGTAGCCTTATTTTTTTATATATGTATGTATATATGCGTTACGACTTTCGTACCCATATATATATTAAAATTTTTTTATATTTTTATTAGTTAATAAATTGTAATATTGTTTTTATTTTGTTTTTTATTTTGGAATTTTTATATATAGAAATTAAATTCTTTGAATTTGTTTGAAAGTTTTTATTTCTTTTTTAATTAATTTTGTAATTTTTGTTAGTAATTTTAATATTGTAATTTGAAAATAAATATTTTTCTTTTATTTCACTGTTTAATTAATTTTAATTTTATTTCATAAATATAAGTCATTCAAATTATATCTTGTGTTAATATTTACAACTACTCTTACAAAATTAAATTACCATTATTGTACCAAATTCTTAATTAATATAATTGCATTTGTAAAAATTATTTAACAAAAAGAAATTAAATATAACTTATTTCATATATTAAAAGCATATATTATTATCAAAATATTTTAAGTATTTTCAATTTTCAATTATAAAATTACAAACATATTATACAAAAATAATCAAATAAATATTCATAAAACAAAGTATTTAAAACATTAATTTTAGATATATTAAATAAAAAGATATAAAAATTACATACAAAATATTAAACTAATTTACAATAATTCAAAATGACTTTCTTTTTTAAATAATTAAATTAAAAAAATAATTCTTTAAACAACCAAAAACTAAAATACAATATAACAAATTGAAATAACATGATAAAAAAAATAAAACAAATAAAACCAATGGATTACGTACCCCATGTATATAACAATAATTTAAAAAAATAATAAACAAAAATTAAATAGAAAACTAAATAAAAAACCAAAAATAAAAAAAATAAAAAAAATTAAAGTCGGATGCTCGTTCAAGACTTTCAAACTAACTTAAATAATTTATAAAAATAATTTAAATACTTTAAAAAATAATAAAACTAAATAAAAAATTAAAAACACATATGGTTGTAAAAATATGTATGACTTTAAAGTCGTACATATTTTTACGACTTCTAAATGTAATTTAAAAAAACTAAATTAATTTAATAAAATATATAAAATTACGACTTTAAAGTCGTGAAAATATTTCCGACTTCAAAGTCGTAAATATTTTTACGACTTCTGAATTGACGTTTAAAAAAAATTATTTTCTGAAGAAATCAAAAATTGCACAGTCAAGTCATAAAATTTTCTACGACTTCAAAAGAAAAAAAAGTAAAGGTCGTGACACATGACACAACTTCTGACTTAGAAGTCGTGCCACGTAGCACAACTTACTCCCAAATGGTAATTTTTTAAACTTTTGCCCCCATTTGGTAATTAAAAAAAAATTGACCCTGGTCAGTCAAAAAACCCACCAAGGGTCTCGAGTTCAAGAGAATATGAATAGTGAAACTTATGGGGTTGTGAGGGAAAAGAGATTCAATTGCAACAACAAAGAAAAGTGAAGACAAATCGTTGTTATGTATGATATGTGAAAGTGATGAAGCTGTCCCAAAGGACCATTTTTAAATATTATAGTGGCAATTAAAAATCAACACTATATTAATTACACAAATGGAAATATTCATAAAAAATTGTTTTGCGAAAATTTTTAACTATTAATATCTTTAAATTATTAACAACGATAACCCTAATTGACAGAAGGACCATAAGTGACATTTAGCTTTGTGTTTGTGGGTGTGGATGTGGGTGGGTGGGTGGGTCAGTGTGTGCATACATGCTTTTTTGTGTGTGTGCGTGCGTGCGTGTGTGTGTGTTTTAATGATTTTATCACTAGGTGTGGAATGTGTAGAAAGTTATAGCAAAAGTGTCTTAAGAAAAAAGAAGAAGTCACTAGTCCCTGCCTTCGACATCCCCGTCCTTGCAGTTAAGGTAACGACTTCGGCCATGACCAGCTCCCATAGTGTGACGAGAGGTGTGTACAAGGCCTGGGAACAAATTCATTGTCGTAGGGATGACCAACAATTACTAGCGATTTCGGCTTCATGCAGGCGAGTTGCGGCCTACAATTTGAACTGAGGACGAGTTTAATATTTTTATCACTAGGTGTGGAAAGTTATAGCAAAAGTCTTTTAAGATAAACTGATGACAAATATTAAAGCTATAAAAATAATACATGGCAAAGAATCTCCATGATCATCTCTACTTGAAGAAACAAAGGGAAAATGTATTTTTTGTCCATGTACTTTCGATAAACTGGGGTCATAGTTCCTATACTTTCAAATGAATATGTGTTTGGTTCTTATCCTTTCCAAAATATGTGGATTTCTTCTATACACACTAATGGAGTTAACTTTCTTTTTTAGAGCATGATTTGAGATGGTTAAATACATTTTTTTTGTGAAATTAACCTCCCTCCCTCCTTCCCCTGAGAAAAATTGTATTTGAAGTTTGCTCAAATGTAACAATTATTAGCAGTTTTTGACTGCCACAAATTACAAACATAATGTCCACACAAAATCTCTCCCTCACCAAATTTTTCCTCCAGACCAACACCCACAATAACCCTTTAACCAACTTGATTGACGTTGAAGCTTGCTTCACCATATGACATTACATTGAGTGTTCCCCATACAATAGAGTGGTAGGCTCTTCTTCCCTTCCCTCAACCTTTGTAGCGTTTCGATTATAGAACTCCTAACTCATTAACCAAAGACATCATTGATTTAGAAGTGCTTCCTGCAAACTCTATTTCAACATTACCTTAAGCGAAAACCAACTTTTGAATCCATTGATCCAAATCAAAACCCATTAGAGATTTGTGACTCAAAAGTATTAAAACATTGTGAAACTTTTTCTCCCCTTAAAGCTCTTTCTCTCTCTCTCTCTCTCTCTCTCTCTCTATTCCATCTCTTTTTTTTTTGTACCTTGTCAAAGCACCACCATGACCACCAAAACGCACGACCACAAGCCACCATGCATTAACCCCACCAACAAAAACATCACACCACTTTCTTTAAGCTCTCTATGACACCTTGCAATGTTCGACATTGAGGTTGTTGTCATCGTTGGTAAAGGAAAGATGTTGGTGGTGGTGTGGGTCACTATTGGTAGGGTCGAGAGAATGGAAACTGGTAGAAGTGGGAGGGGAGATCTAGAGAGATAAACAAGTGGGGAAGAAAAGGAGCACCACCACATATGATTGCTAAAGATTGCTATAACAATGCTTCTTAGAGGTTTCAGCGGCTTTAATCCTTTTCCTTTTTTGTATATTTTTCTCTTTGTTTTTGCATTGTTACATTGATTTTTTTTGTTACAATTCATTGGTTGTTTCGTCTTTGTGAAAATCATTAGAGGTGCTAATAATTTTAGCTTAGGGGTTTTAGGAATTATTGGTTTTTTTAGGCTAAAATACAACATTGATCCACCTATTGTGCCAATTTTCAATTTTAGTCCCACTCCCCCCATTTTAAAATTGAGACATTTAGTCCTATAGTTTTCAAATATCAGTCATTTTGGTCTAATCTTTAGTTTTGCATATGTTTGTTTTTTGTTAAATTGAACCATTATCCTAACATATTTTTTTAAGGTACCATCAAGAAATGATTTAATTAATCAAAATATATAAAAAAAGAAATAAATATAGGAAAAATTGAGAATGGAGCAAAAATTGTAGATTTCAATAATTGAAGGGCCAATTGTCTCAATTCTAAAATGGGGGAATTACAAATTGGGAAAAATAAGGGGAACAATGTTATATTTTAGCCTTGTTTTTATTGTTGTTGTTTGTTCTCTATTTTGTTGGATGCATGGATGTGTTTATGGATTGCAAAATGGGTTTAGGTTGATATAAGGGGTTGATGTTAATATTGTCATGGTTGAAAGCAAGTGCTTTCAAAGGAAGGATAACAAATTCATTGTTGTTGAAGAGGTAGAGAGGTACAAGGTCATATTCGACATCAAAGATGCAAACAACAAGTTCATCTACTTTCTATTTGGCCGCAAGATAATCTCCTTGTCTATTTTCCTCCCTAGACACCATCCACTATTGGCAACATCACTAACCTTGACTTTGCAATGGAGAACCCCTTGACTTGATGATGGGAAATATAGAATTTTATTCATTATTTTAATTTTTATAAAAATAGTTTAATTAATTTTTAAATATTTTTTATTTGAATAAAATTTGCTATATTAGGTGATTTTGATGGTAAAGCACTTACTAAAGTACTTAATGCTAGACACATCCATAAGGCATATCAATTTGCTTTGTCAATAGTGGTGACATTAGTAATTCAAGCTTCATCTTCATACAAATGGAAGGCATTCACTTGCTCCTTATTCTTAGTAAATAAGAAAACTTTTTGCACCAATTAAATGTAATTCGAAGTACTACCATTACTCTTATTGTAAATTACACCGATCATCCTTGAGATTTTGTGAAATTGCACAAACTCCAATTTTTTAATCAATACATTAACCTCCCTTGTAGAGGGTGTTAGTGTAATATATAAGGGGTGTCAATGTAATATTTTTAAATATAAAGAAAGTTAGTGTAAGAATAAGAAAAATAATGGTTTTATGTATAATTTTAAAAAGTACCAATGTAATTTGCTTTAATCTTATTTTAAACTCTTCATTGAATTATAAGAATAACATTGAAGTGGGCTTGGTAGAAGAATAATTCTTATATAAAAACAATTTCTTAGTATTGAAATATTGTTTTATATCACAATAAAAAAAGATATGTAATAAATGAAACTCGTTCTGTGTATCTTCTCTTGCTGTGACCCTAAACCCTGAAAAAAAATATAAGTAACAATAATCTTCTCTTGCTGTACCAATGTATTTTCTTTTCAGCCCATGATTTGAATAATACTTTTTTAAGGCCCGATGTTCATATCAGTGCTCTCGCAAGTCTCAATATGACTAATTTTTCAAGGCCCAATATGTATTGTGTGTTTTTTAAATTTTTTATTCGGTAATGGTATTTTTTTATTCAGAATATGTATTGTGTGTATTACTGCTTTTGCAAGTCTAAATCTTAATAAACCCATTACGGAATGCACAGATCCTGATTTTTTAATTGGGTATATCATCAGGTAAAAAGTGAGCATAATTTTTAATTCAAGTTTTCTGTCATTTTCAAGTTTTAACAACTTAAAAACAAAAACAAACAAAAAAAACCTGGCGAACTTGTCCAGTAAGATAAATTATGCTTAATTACTTGAACATGCCCAAGTACTAGGTCGTTCAAAATTATGCTAGTAGAGTTAAACCCATAAAATGAATGGACCAGAAATATAAAAAAGGGAATGTACCGAAAAGAAAACCCATAAACTGAAATCAACAGCAGGTCGTTCAAGGACAAAACAACCTCATGCAATATGCCAAGCCCTAAGCTTTGACAAACACTTTTTTTATATTAAAAACATTTTTTTTTACATGAGACAATCTTATTCAAATAAGATAAAATTATTTTAGGGAACAAATCTTATCTAACACAACTATGATTATATTTAGTAAAACTAGCTTATAAACTATCTAAAAGTTTTATAACTGAACTGAATGCTTGTAAGTTATAAGTTATAAGCTGAAAAATTAAAAGTTAGCTAACTTAATTGAAAGTGTTTGATAAAACTCACTTATAAGTTAAGTAATAAATGTTAAATGATGTAAAAAAAAACATATTCAATATTTCTAATATTTGAATTTTATTTTTAATAATTTATCATCGATAATAATTTTTAAAATTTTGTATTATAAAAAAATGATAAAAATAAAATTTTCATTTTTAAAATGTAAAATTAGAATTATATTGTTTAAAATTATTTTTTAACATTTAATACTTTAGGTACCAGGAATTTTTTAGACAACAAAGAAAAAGTAGGACGAGTTGATTGTCAGTTATGTACATGTAAAAACATAAAATTAGATATGGGAATTTTTTTAGACAACAATCATAAAAGTAAGAGAGTTTTTAAATTAAGTAAAAGGATAAAATAAATTTTACATAAAATAATAAAGATAAAATTGAGAAGGAAAAAACACTAATAACTTCTAAACTACTTTAAATAACTTATCAAAATATACTACTTAAAAGTAGCTTATAAAAAATAAACTTGTGTATCATACAAATTTATTTTGGTCAAAAGAAACTTATAACCTCAAGAAAGAAGTTTATAAATTTCTCAGAAAAATTACCAAACATTATATAGGATTACAACTTAATTATGACCACCTATTAAAATATAAGAACTTGCACATATTGCTCCACCCACTAAATGGTTTTCACAAACTTCCTCATCTAAATAGCTCATGAACAAATCTATAATAAAAATTGCATGTTTTCTATTTTTTTTCAAAAGAAAAAAAACCTGTTATCCATTTAGACCAAAAGAGACCACATAAAGAATATAATTTAGTTGATTGATAAGAACAAATTCCTTAGTATATTTCTTTGATTCCCACAAATAAATAAATAAATCAAAAGAGACCTTCACTAGGATGTTCAACCTTGGCAATTTTACTTTATATTTTGATTTTGTGTTTATATGAAAGTAATAATAGATTATTTAAATAGTAAGAAAATTACATGTAAGAGAACTCTTTCAAATGATCAGTTGTCACGCTTCTTTGTGTTAGAAAATTTTCATATTTAAAATTGAAATTTTCATTTTCAAGGTGAAACGAATTCACGTAGATTAAGGCATGTTTGAAAATTTTATTTGTTCCTTTTATTTGTTATCTCTCAATTAAAAAAAACAACACATTAGCAAGTTTTTTCTTTCTTTTACACACTATTTTTGTTTTAATGGAAATAAAATAGAAGAAAATAAAACAGAATGAAATAATTTAAAACTATCAAGTTTCCATTATTTACATGAGAAGAGATAGAGTGAGGGAAATTTTTTTGGGACTCACTAAAACCAAATCCTCCAAATTGGGATGGAGTTTAAGTTTTCTTCTTTTAATTTTCCCAATACAATTATTTTTTTTATAACATAGAACAAATAATTTTATTTATTTATTTATTTACACTCACTTTTAACCTATTCAAACAAGCGGAAAGAAATTTCTTTACTTCTTTACTTCTTATTTCTATTTATTCAAATACCACATCTTTTGTACTTTATTTCTTTTTATTTTCTTTCCTTTTATATTTTTCCTCATATTTCACTTTTGATTCGAACAAACTATTGACACTTTCTTGTTTTTTTGTCTTGTTATTATTATTATTAACATGACATTGTTTTGCTAGAAATACAGTGAACAAATAAATGGGTGATTCGGATTCTCATTTTAATGCATTTTAGTTTTTCTACGTCACTCTTTAAGAATGTAATTATGCTATAACAAATATATTAAATGAAAATATGTATTAAAATGTGTAACATTTAATATTATCAATACATTTTATTATATTTTTAATAAAATTTCTATTTACTAATATTCCAAATATGCTAGCAAGCAAAACCATTGTAATATCTGATACTTTAATTTATTTGTTACTTTTACAGTTTGCAACAACACATGAAATATTCACACTTACATTGAAAGAAAAATATTCATTTTGTATGTGCTGATTTTTAACAAAAATTAGTCACTATTTTTTATGAGAACTACTTTATATTAATATTATGATAAAAAAAAATTAAGACTCTAAACCCATGAGTTGTTGAAAATTTAATTTGCAGTGCCTTTAATTTTAGGTAATTAATTTTCTCTCTTTTGTTCAATCAAAAGGAGTTATTAGAGTTTAACCGGTGCCCCATCCATACTAGAACATATTCTATGGCCTTAATTTACAACATTCTACCATTAACTTTCATTCCCTTTTTTCTGCAATTTAATAAAAAATAGTTATTGGTAACTTATTAAGGCTTTCCACAAAATTAAAAAAAAAATTAAAAAAGAACTCATTAAGTATAAATGTTGATGTAATAGGTTTGTTTACTTTTGTTTTTGCTTCAACCTAATTCGAAATTTTGGCAGGACTATCTAGACCTAATTCTTAGTCCTCTCCAAGAATTAATAATATATGAAATAAAATTAATATTAACTTGATTTATTGGTACAATGTATAAACCTTAATATATATATATATATATATATATATATATATATATATATATAGAGAGAGAGAGAGAGAGAGAGAGAGAGAGAGAGAGAGAGAGAAAGAGAGAGATAAATTATAAAAGTAAATAAATAAAAAACTAAAATTAAGATATATTTTATAATATATGTTTTAAAACAAATAATATCATATTATACAGAATATAGTTTATTAATTAAGGAGTCTTCTATATATAAAAATAATATAAGAGGGGCCACATTGAGATGGAATAACCCAAAATATAGCTCAAACTTATTTTTAAAATAAACCAATGTAATTAAAAGTTAAACCCGTACTTAAAATTAACTTGAGACATGACGTGAACAATCGTACGTAAAATTAGGTTTAGGAAAGCTTAGTTGTGTTGAAATTTATGTACTGCACTCAGTTTGTGTAGTTGGAAAAAACTTTGAACAACAGTTGATGAGTAACTTACAAGTAGAATTTTTATGGAAAAGCAAGAAGAAAAACCTTTTGGGTCTTCACAATCATAGTATAAATTTCAGAATATTCACACTATCACCACCCTAAAGTCCACAAAAGCATGAACTCAATGTACAGACCAGACACTGACAAAAACCTAGCTGGAAGATAATTTAAAGAAAAAGAAAGTAAAGCACAAGTTAGGATATGATTTGCGCAAAAAAAATTAAAATTAAAATTAGTATAAAGTGTATTACTTTTGCATGTATGATTACCCTATAGCAATAGATGGATTCTATGATGTATAGAAAATTAGAGACCGTCGTACGTTAGGTATAACTCTTACCAATTCATTAAAGAGAACATGAACTCCGACAAAAATCTTGCATGAAAGAAATGTTGGGAGTGTTTCATTTCATTAGCTTTTGGATTTTGGGCACTGCCAGATATGACTGAAGAAATCACTCTATTGGAGAACCTTAGAGCGGAATATGGGGGATATCTACACCACTTTATGAACCATGAAAAAAGTTTGTTCTGAAAAGAAAAAAGCAGGGACCAAACGATTGTCCAAAATCTTAGAAGAAGACACGTATCTCACACACCCTATGTCACACAGTGGAATTCTGCCAAAACTTCTTACTAGTGTGTACCTCTGAAGTTTCTTGGAAATTCTGATCGATGTGTTAATTAATTACTTTCCCAACCTTATACATTACAAAACAGTGATATTAATTAAGCATACCAATCCAATTCAATTCATATATATCTGTAAAGGTTCACACCACCCATATGGCCAGTGCCCCATGTTTTTTTCCTTTTTCATTGTTGCATTTTAGAAACCAAATGCTCGATGAGGGTACAAATGCTTGAATATAAACAGCCTAATGTCTTGACTATATAACATCTCCCATTAATTCAACTAATGCTACCCCTTTGGACAAGGCAAAGTTAGAATGGAAGACCAAAATGCTTTTCATAACTAGACAATAGGGATGCATATAATTGAAGTCATCGACTCATCGTTATCCTCAGCTTTGAACTTTTTATCAATTCTTAGTGGACGAAACATACTAATTCTTTGTTTGTATATTAATGTTTTGGATCGTGATAGTCAAGGGACAGAATCTGCAGGACTGCATGCGCATGAGAAAAAGATAAATCAAATAATAATTATAATATACTCTCAGTTGGACTATATAACCAATAAGTGCAGCTAACGAATCATATTTGGAACCAGAAATAGATAATAAGTTATGAGGTTTAAGCACTCCTTTAGCATTTTTCCGCCCTCTTTCACATTTTCTTTTTGAAGGACGATGAAATATTTTAAAGATTTATTACTGAGAATATGAAGAGCTAGCATATAATTATATTTTCTGGGAAATCTGTCATAGTTAGAAGAGATCAAGGATAATGCTGTTATTCTTAATTTAAAGAAATTGAATTGTATACTAAAGAAATGGAGTTTTTATTTGAAACACCAATTATGCATAAGTTAATTTCGTGTTCTAATCAAAACTCCTCTTCTTTAGTGTATAATTCAATTTTTTTAATTTGTGCATAATAAGAAAATGGATAATGCTATGTGTGTGTGCGCGCTACTTTGTAACTAATGAAGCTAGATAACTAATCATAACTGTAGATGGAAAAATAAGGTTAACAATGAAAAAAAAACTAATTGATAAAGTAAAACAAATTCTTTTAATTTTTCTTTCATAATTTGTTTTTTGAAAATAAATTTATTATTTAGCATTTTTCACGTCAATAAGAATATACTACTACTAGATATAGTGAATTTTGCATCTCTTTCTGATCTATTAAATATATTTTGAAATTTTTTGTAGAGTCATATTCAAGCTCACACAAATTCATGGAAATTCGAGAGACTTTTTGTTTTACATAATTAACGTTATTCATCCACCAGCTTTTTTGTTGTATCTCTGTGTCAAACATATGCAACAACATGGAAATTCGAACGCTATCTTAACTTCTATTAATGATGGATCCATTGGAGGGTAAGGAAGAGTCTTGGTCCCCCACAACTCCAAGATTGAATTATACAACTGTACGTAAGTTTTTGTTTTATTCATGTTTATTTTATTTTATTAATTTTAATTTGTATTTACCTTACAGTTTTTAAAAGTTCTTATTCAAGATTAATTTCACTAAAACTTTTATATATTTTGAGCTTATCATTCTTTAAAAAAGTAAAATTAATAAAAATGTAATTTTTCATTGTAAACAAATTGTATAAAGTTATTGGATTAAATAATAATAATAATATGATCATGATTCAACTTCTTTCATCCATTTACTTAAGTTCATTCTTGTTCCATGTCATTAGTAAGCCAACCTTGGTCATGTGATTGAATAAAGTCAACATAGTGACTCAGATTACTAAACTCAAAACATAAGCCGCTCAAGGCAAGAATTCTAACTCTATTTAGTTAAGAATTATGCTTGAGTTGTTATAAATATTTTTGTACTTTTTATGAATTAAAAAAAGTTATTCTAAAGCCGCTCAACTTTCTTCATTAGTCAATTACCTTCTTGAAATATTCAATGAGAACCTTCTTGGACACCCTTCACACATGATCACTCATACTCAGTGAGAACCTTATAACTAAGTCTAACAAGTTTAAGATACAACACTATAATTAATTTTACCTTATTTCATCATCAATCTCTTAAATATACTGATTTGAGTTTCAACATCCTTGTAGGTAATGACACCAAAGTGACCAGATTTTGTCTCATGAAAAATCACTAGAGATTCCAAATTCTATCAAGAATATTCCTCGATCGCCACCTTGTGCTGTTTTTTATTTTTTAAGGGCTAAAATAATTATACTGCAAATGGTTAGAGTAGCACAAGAAGTGCCGAAATAAGCCAAGACAAAAACACAAACCGATCCCACTTGGTGAAGGCAACACTCCATGCTCAATCAAGATGCTGCGGATTAGAGCAACAAAACCCACGGAAAATGACCTTGAGTTGGTGTTGAACTCTTATCATGCATATAGAATATAGATTTAAATTTCATCGTGAATGAAACTATATAAACATGATAGTTGTTACAAGGTAATTAACCGGACAATCAAGCCTATGCAAATCAATCGTTTCGATTAGAGACAATTTAGTAATTGATCAATCATTCATCAGAGAAATCTCTACATCATCATCATGGATTATCCGGAGCAGACCCATGGGGCCCAAAATTAGAATACTAAAATTTCTTGTATGGCTTATGGGTGAAAGAGCATTATTATGAGAAGCAAAAGGCCATGTTCATTTGACCCTTCATGTCGCAATCAACAACGGAAGGCCTTTATCTGCAGCTTGCTAGCTAGCTCCTACCATGAGGAACAAGGAAACCCTAATAGTCTCTCTCTCTCTCTCTCCCCCGCCCCCCTCCCCACCCCCACTTGCATTATTCAAATTGTGCAGGTGTTCTCTGTTCCCTAACATGTGCTCCATCATGTGAAACCCACATGTCACCCATACCACGTAATCAAATTGTCACATCCTGCCCAAATTAAATAGGCAAATATCTATATCAAATTAAAGAGGGGTTAAAATCCTAGCTAGTTTAATTTTTACAAATGTTTTTCTCTTCATTATTTTGATACACAGTTATTTTATATGATAATTTCCTTTTAATACTTAATTTTGATTAGTTAAAATAGATTGTATGACGAAATTGAGTTTTAAAAATTAGATTATGTGTATTTTAAAGGTGGATTTAGATAACATTTTGATTATCTCCACATGATTCACTATTTTATATTTTTTAATAAATATGTTCCAAGTCCATTAATTATTAGACAGCTGCTATTTGTTATGAAGGGAAATTGTACGAATAATTATGTTTATTATATACTGAGATGTAAGATTTTTTTTTACTAAAAAAATATTCAATTTTTATTTAGAAAAAAACTCTTGTAATTATTTAGAAAAATAAAAATGACAATAATAAAATTTAATTAAACATAGAACCTCCTACAAATTACACATACCCACCATCAATCTGCCAACTTTAATGGGTTAGAAACTATTATTTTCAATATTTAAAGAGTTGTGTGATGATTCATCCACTATTTATATTATATTGTTTTATTCAAACATTGTATAACTTTTGAATCATATTTATTGTATGTGTAAAATTTCAATAATTCAATTATTGAATATTTGATATTATTTTAATAATTATGTATACCAAAATTAAAAAAAATTGGCTATTTTTAATTATACAATTTTAGAGTCGACATTTACTTATCTTTTAAAAAGGTAAATATATGGTAAGTTAAATTAAATTTATTTAATGAAGTGTTAAAATTTAATAAAATATTATAGATTAATCTATTTAATAAAAAAAATAATTTAACAGATAAGTTATTGAAATCTTATATTTACAAAGAGTGATTTAATATAATAATTCTATAAAAATCTGTCAAAATAAAGTAATTCTATCAAAAATTACTCCATTAAATTTCCTTCTATATTATTGGGAGAAATTGGTCTAGGATAATTAGATTTCCACCTATATTATAGGATGAAATTAAATTACATTGATATAATTTACACAAATTACAAATATACATGGTTAGTGAAAGGGTTATCAACAAAGGTGATCAGTCATTATTTTTTGAAGTTTTTTTTATCTTAGGTCAAAATCATGGTATCTCATAATTTATTGGATTAAAGAGTAATATCACTCTATACAACCTTATAAGTTACATCAATGCATCGATCTTATAGGTTTTTCAACAAAGATTAATTATTCACAAAATTGGCTAAAGTACCAATAATAACATTATATAATAAAAAAAATTACATTAATCATTACATGATTAACACCGATGCTTTATAAATGCATATACAAGTTTATTCACTTCCTGTTTTATGAAATTAAAAAAATAGATATATAATTATCTCAGAAATTTGGTGCAATAACGTAGAGTGTTCATATGTTGTTGTTTTAATTTCTCAAGTGTCGAGGTGTCACGTATTGGATTTGGACGGGTGATTAATGTCTAATCGTATTGTTGATGACTAAACATATTTAGACATGTTTGTTAAATAGAGTTTTTCATATCCAATAAAAAAATTCAATCAATCACCAATTCATTACTGTCATTTTCTTTACATTTTTTCTTCTTCTAAAATAGAATACTTCTTCTTTGATTTGTTTTCTCTTTTCTATATTCTATATAATTAGTAATTTAGTATATAAGTGTACATCTCTCTCTCTCTCTCTCTCTCTATATATATATATATATATATATAATACAACAAATGATTAGTGCAAAAAAAAAATCATTTGATCGATCAATCATCACAAGTAGCTAAGATTATAATCAAATCACAGAAGAAAATCTTTAAGTGGTGCCTCTCTTGGATGTGCGGATAACTAGAATTATGGTTCCACAAGCTTTTATTGATCTTTAGTCCTAGATGATATAGTATATATTTGGATTCTCCAAAATACAATAGATATACTTCTTGTTCCGGTGCCGTTCGAAATCTGAGAGGCGTTCTACAAATCTTAACAGAAAACCGTGTTGACATGTTTTCTGTTTTGAGTTCTAAGGGACGATAATTATTTTATGAGCAGAGCAAATATTTTTAATACTTGATTATATAATTGTTCTGCTCAAAGAAAACAGAAATATCCAACAAGAATGTTGGGTAATTGATGTAGGATCAAATTTTTCATCTCTGAAGATGGCTATGGAGATGAAGTACCTCCAGGAAGAATATCACAGCAAAGAGAAAATACAATACGAGTAGCGTGCAGTGTGTGCTGTGTGAAAGGAAAAGAGAGAGTCAGAATTGTGTGTACATTTCTCCATGAGGAATACTCTATTTATAGGATACTGACCTGGACCCTGGTGGAATGGTGGTTGAAGCCCATTATCTTTGATTAAGATATTCAGATTATCTAAATAAATGATCAGCAGCGATTGTGATTATATCTTTTGTTATATCTTCTATCTGTTGATGGTTGAGAAGTTTGGATATTTGAATTTCATAAATAGGCCTATCTTTTATTCGTAACAGATGCCCCACAGCCCGGTTATCTAGCACTCTGGATGACCGGGATGTATCAGTAGATAGGTTCGTGCTATGTTGAATCTAGAAACTCCGTGCCGAGGTGGGTTAGTGTTACTTGCCCCATGTCGAGATAATCAGCCCAGCTCACGAAGCGTGTTTAAGACGTTTCCAACCACTGCCGAGCTATCTCTTGTCTTTTCAATGATAGCTTGAACAGCTATGGTCATCGGGAAATGAAGCGTCTTCATCCTCATAAATGACACGTATCTCGATCATTTAATGCGGTCATTTCTTTGCATGCTTTAATCATTTTCTTTTTGCAGGACTGACATACTCCCTGTTGCACATTTCTTGTCTGCTAATTACTGATTCCAAATTTCATAGCCATAATTGACCTAAGTTCCATCAAAAAGCCGAGCTTCATCTTGTCCATTTATTTGAACTATCGAGATATATATAATTTTGTGAACGTCCATGATGGAAGTCTTACAGTCGTGATTGATAATCCCGGCTTCAAAACTGGTTTGCCGAGGCTTGTTTAGAGAGACAAAAGGTGGTCTTTTTAGTTTCTCCTAACGATACTTCTGCTCACATTATTTAATGTGCCGCTTCCATTCCCCATGCCTTCATCATAAGTTTTAAATTTTCTTCCCATTCTGCCCCATGTGTAGTGTGGAAAAGGTCATTTATACCCTTAGTGACTGATCATATCCTGGAGGCTACGTTTCTGAGACGTTTCGTGAGCAGTTTTTTGGCGGTTATTTGCTTTTTAATTTCCTTAGACCTCCCCATTCATCTTCATTCTTGCTCCTTCGCATTTCTATGTCCATTCTCTGTCAAATCCTCTCTACTCCAACACCTTCTGCAGTTCCAAATCTCTCGAAGCTTTCAGGTATTTACTGCTTTCCTGTATTCGATTGCATTGTATTCAATTTTTTGCATTCACTTTCTATTCTTCCCTTCACATTTCTTCTTTTCTTATGAGTTTTCTGCTTCCTTAGATTGGGTATTTTGTTCTTAGACTCTTTTTCTTCTCCTCTTTCTTTTCTATATTATAATGGAACTTACTCTAGAGGAGGAAGCATTTGTTCGTAAGAATGTTCCCCCAAAATCTGCATTCTAATTTTAGGGTATCCCTCTTTCTGATGAAGAAAAGAAAAAGGATCTGTTAAAGACCCCTTCCGGGGGTTCGGGGGTTCCAAAAAGGTCTCAACCTAATCATCCTTTCACTCGTAGACGTAACGGCATTCGCATAGGTTCAGATTACAGTAGGATGAATCCATCAGAAATTTTAGCTGATAGGACTCTTGAACAGGCTTCTTCTGTTAAATCTGGGTTTACACATTCTTTGAATAATTTTCGCTCTTCTAGGAATAAGAAATCTTCTAGAAATGTGTTTGAACGTCTAAGTCCTTCCCCAGCCACTAGTGCCAATTCTTCACTTATTATCAACCCGGACTCTTTATAACCTACCTATGAAGTTCATTTTGAGCCCTGCTCGAAGTGTATGGATGACTTTCACTATTACGTCCATATTGGACAATATGAGCGAACTGGTGAGATCCTCGAGTCATGTCGTCACAATCCGGTCTGAAAGGCCATTTTTGCGATGGCTAGGGTTTCTCGGTCATCATTACCGGATGTCGAGGCCATAATGCCGATTTCCTCTTGCATTAATCTGGCGCCGACCATTCCTTCAACTCTTCATCTTTCAACTACACCTCCAGGTATTCTCTACTAATTTATTCTTTTTATTTTGTCGTAGGTTGTTATGGATACTCCATCAGTGGAAATGGTTGACGAGTCTCAATCGGCAGGATCCCAACCTGACAACCCTTCTCCCCTTCTTGTCACCAAATTTCCTTGGGTGACGTACGAAGTACTTCGTACTTCTTCTATCTTGACCCCGGGGAATATAGCAGCACTCCTCGTAGGTAACCATGACGGATTTTCTATCCGACCCCCTGACCCGGACGAGCCCATCTGCTCATGTGCTGGGGAAAGTGGGCCTAATTATTTTTTCTTCTGTAAAGATGTAGTTACTCGTTTAGGAATCCGATTTCCTCTATCAGATTTCGAGATGGAGCTTTTAAATTATCTTCATTTGGCCCCTTCCCAATTACACCCCAATAGCTGGGCCTTTGTGAAATCCTTTGAGGATTTGTGTGTAGAATTATATATTCCTTGCACCCTTCCTCTTTTCTTTTACTTCTTTAATGTTCATACCGGCCGTACTGGCCGAGAACCTTCAACTCGGAAGGGGTGGACTTCTCTTCGAAGCCGCACTGGCCGTCATCTATTTTCTATCTTTACTGATTCTTTTAAAAATTTCAAAAACAATTTATTCAAAGTTGCAGCCGAAACCGGCGAGCAACCATTTTTCCTCCGGGGTCCAGAATCACCCGGTGTTGAGTGAAAATTTCCGCTCTACTGGACCAGGAACACCATACCAATCCTCCTGCGTCTTATCGGGTTGACGAGTCTAACCTTTCCGACATAGAGGCGTCGGCTCTTATTCAAATTAATATATACCGGGAAGCTCAAGGTTTTATTAACTTACAAAAACTTCATACTTTACCTCTTTTCTGGCTATTAATTTTATTATTTGCCTTGCAGCTACCGAGATGGAAGATCCCGCTGCCAACCTCGCACCTTGTCCTTCAAGGAAAGCAACTGGCAGCCGTCGTCGATACATTGAAAGAATGCCGGCAGAAAGTATCAAGAAACGCCGGAGTGATGCAGCGGCCATCAGTGGCCCTCAAAAGATGATGGAAACGGGTGAGACTGCTTCCGCGGCCGGGCACGAGAATACATCTTCGACCGAGCATGGGAATCAGGAAATCCACGTTGATCTCGTCCCGATTCTTATAGAAGATATACCCAAACCCACCAACATTGCTGCTATTGCCACCGCTAATGCTGCTCTTTCCACCCCAACTGACTCCTCATTAACGCTGGGATGCCTTTGGGAAAAGGGGGTTGAAGACCTTTTCCCTTTTACCAAGGCTCCTAAGCATTTCTCGGATTCAACTCCTTTTTCTGATGATGATCTCCGAGAGCTCGATCAACTCCATCTTCATGCTTTTAAGTGTGCTACTCTGGTGTCAAGCTTAGTATCATTGAAGTCTCGGCATATCAAGATTAAAAATGATAGCATGAGGTTTGCAGAAGAAAACAAGAAACTAATGGAGGAGCTCGCTACTTCCCGCAGAGATTTGGTAATTGCAAGGGAAAGTCTCTCTTCCATCCATGCCGAACTCCAAGCGGTGAAGAAGGATGCCAACTTCTTCAAAGTTTCTTCTGATGTTGCCTTGGCCGAAGCTAGCAAAGCTCGGGATGAAGCTTCCTTATTGGCTCAAGATCTTGCTGACTTGAGGGTTCTCTATGAGAAATCCCAACAAGAGGCAATGCTTGCCAAGAAGGATGTGGCCGAGCTCCAAGAGATGCTGGGATCGGTTGCAGAGGATGTTTTTTCAAATGCGATAGAGCAAATTCAGCATTTGAACCAGGGAACAACTCTGAATCTAGAAGGGGCTCATTGTCGGGCTTATATTGAAAATGGTGAACTGATCCCGTATATTCCCCCGGAGATTGTTTCCCCGGCTGAAGATCCCGAAGTGGCTGTTGGCAAGCAAATATAATTGTGAAGTGCCGGAATGCCAGTTTAATTTGTAATGTTTAATGGCTCGAAACAATATTTTCTCTGACTTTATTCGATACTTCGAACAATTTCCCCCTTCAATGCATCTTGCTTTATCATATCCGATTTATTTATTTCCTCCGACTTGGATATATTTGTATGCTCAAATATTAATTTGGCTCCAACGGTCAAGTATTATTTTACTTAAATATCGTATCTTGGAATCATATTCCAGTCCTAGCAACTGTTAATGCATTTCATAACATTAATCAATGGATGTAATTCTTTCGGTCTAGCCGATCATTCGTCCATGAGTAAATGATTATGTCAGCTTGATCAGGGCCGAGCTAATACATAACAGCGACTAGGCCCACATAACTTTGTGCACAATGTATATAATTTCCTTATAACAAGGATTTTTATTTAATATTCTTCGAAGATTACATAAATTTCATGATCTCAATGAAAGATTTGCACGGGCACTACATTCCCGGCTTACTTAATAAATTAATGAGAAACACATGAAAGCATAATTCATGATCTCCATCACAGATTTTCCCGGATCTCGATTTACCAAATCGATTAAGGAGAAACACATGAAAGCATAATTCATGATCTCCATGAAAGATTTGCCTGGATCTCGGTTTACCAAATCGATTAAGGAGAAACACATGAAAGCACTAATCCATGATTCCCATGAAAGATTCAAAATCAATTAAGGGAAAACACATGGGTGGAAAACCTCAATCCATGATCCCGATGAAAGATTCAACATCAATTAAAGGGAAACACATGGAGGAAAACATCAATCCATGATCCCGATGAAAGATTTGACATCAATTAAAGGGAAACACATGGATTTCATCACGGCTCCGAGCTTTTAGTTGTAATACATCTTTAACTTGTCGGCATTCCATGTGCGCTTGACATGTTTACCTTCAAGAGTTTCTAGTGTGTATGCTCATTGCTCCATATTCTGAGTGTGATATGAACCAATATAGGGGTTCATTGTTTTTCTACGGATCGTCCTTGAAAAGGCTTCTTGTTATAACAACAGAAAAAGACGCACGTCAAGTGTTTGGCGAAAAGAAACAAAGATAAAGACATTATGAATAAAAGTGCAAGGAAAAATAACAAATTTAACATGAACAAAATGCTAAATAAAAAATAGAATAAAGTAAAAAGGCAGAAAAAGACAAGAAATGGAAGAAGACGCCACACCTTATGAAAAGTGATAAGTCCCGTGGGGATTCGCCACAAAGATTATAGGAACCTTTGATAAGAACCAATGTTTGGTCCAATTAAGAACCCAAGAGGAACTTCCTCTCACACACTTTTAAAAGTGCAAAGTTTTATTCAATTCAAAGGTTAGTACATAAGACAAATGAGTGGTTATTTTATAACCATCAAGTGGTGTCTCACTCCTACTTCTCTCCAATGTGGGACTTGAGTAACATATACCTTATTAAAAATTATACTAAAAAAAGTCTAATTTGTGTTGAACTTCATGTCCCATTTTCATCATCATAGATGCAAAATTAGGACTTGAGACTAGAAATACAACTTGTAGGAAATCTTTAAAGCTTTCAAACGTATCAAAGAACTCCTAAATGTTCAAATATTGGAGCAATCTCGACTCTTCACTAATTGGTCTTTGGACTATTCACTCATTTTTCTTGATCCTCATCAGAGTGACTCGGTACGGTCCTTCCCAATTGGCTGCTAATTTCCCATCCCGGGCATTCTTATTGCCAATATCTGTGCGCCGTAGGACGAGATCACCCTTTGCGAAGGACCTCGGCTTAACCTTTTTGTTGAATTTTTGGGCCAACATATGCTTCATATACAAGTCTCGGCGATGCGCCATGTTGTGAACTTCTTCTATCAAATCCAACTCGGCGGCCAATGCTACATTATTATCTTCCCCCGCCTGAGACATACGTTGCCTTCTCCATGATGATTGGCCGATTTCAACAGGTATCATGGCTTCGCAACGTACGTCATTCTAAACGGAGTCTCTCGAGTGGTTGTTTGGGCCATGTTCTATATGCCCATAAAACATAATAAAGTTGTTCAACCCAGTTTGGGTCGGCTTCTTGCATTCGTTTTTTCAATCCATCCAGGATAACTTTGTTTGCTGCTTCTGCTTGGCCGTTCGACTGTGGGTGCTCCACCGATGAGAAGTGATGTTTGATATGGAATCCGACCATCATTTCCTGGAAATTCTTGTCAGTGAATTGTGTCCCGTTATCGGTGACGATTTCTGCTAGAATTCCAAATCTTGCTATTATGCTGCGCTCAAAGAATTTCCGAACTCTGGCCAAGTTTTTATTGGCTAAGGGCTCAGCCTCTATCCATTTGGTAAAGTAGTCAACAGCTACTATTAACCATTTCATCTGATCTTCTGTCGCCTTAAATGGTCCTAAAAGGTCCACTCCCCATTTATAGAAAGGCCATGGTGCCGTGATTGAAATTAACTCGGATGGAGGAGTCCACAATATCTTCGCATGCTTTTGACAACTGTCACATTTCTTTACATGCTCCGCCGCGTCTGCCTTCATCGTCGGCCAAAAGTATCCGGCACCAAGAGCTTTTAATGCTAAAGTCTTCGCACCCATATGCTGGCCGTTAATACCTTCGTGTATTTCCGTGAGTACGTATTCGGCTTGGTCCGAGCTTAGGCATAACAGCATTGGGGTGTGGAGGCCTCGGCGGTATAATTCGCCATCGACTATTGTGTACATAGAAGCATCTTGAATTAACTTTTTCGCTCCTATTCCTTCATTTGGTATTAGCCCTTGTTCTAAATAATTGATGATAGGCCTCCTCCAGTCCTCCTCTACTAAGATTACCATGATGCATGCAGGTTTGGCGAGTTCCTGTTGAATGACTATTCTGTGGTTACCCGTTCCTTTGGTACTTGCCAGTTTTGACAGTATGTCAGCTCGGCCATTTTCTTCCCGCGGGATATGGCCGACGACGACTTCATCAAACTCTGCTATTATTTCTTTTACTTTAGCAAGATATTTAGCTAATAAAGGTCCTTTGGTTTGGTACCTCCCTTCAACCTGTGCTGAAACAAGTTATGAATCAGTGAAGACATTGACTCTCAAAGCTCCCTGTTCTCTAACCTGTTTTAGCCCGACAATTAATGCTTCATATTCCACTTGATTATTAGATGTCGAAAAATTAAGTTGCAACGATTGTTTGAATGATACGCCCTCAGGATTCTCAACGATAATTCCGGCTCCACTTCCTTTGGAGTTGGACGAGTCATCAACATATAGTTTCCATACTAAATGTTCTTGTTGGGTAGAAGACGCCGAGGTTAACTCGACAATGAAGTCGGCTAAAGCTTGAGACTTAATGGCCTACCGAGCTTCATATTTGATATCGAATTCTGATAATTGGATGGCCCAATTCATCATTCTTCCAGCCAAATCTGGCTTGTGTAATACTTGCCGGATGGGTTGACTTGTCCTGACAATGATGGTATGGCTTTGGAAGTACAGACGGAGCCTTTTTGTCGTCGTGAGTAGAGCGAAAGCTACTTTTTCAAGCTTCTGGTATCGTAACTCCGAGTTCTTGAGAGCTCGGCTCACAAAATAGATCGGTGAATGAGACTTGCCTTCCTCTCTGACTAATATGACGCTTATGGCTTCCTCTCTGACCGCGAGGTACAAGATAAGTGTTTCTCCGGGATCTGGTTTCGAAAGTACTGGGGGCGAGGCCAGACACCTTTTGATCTCCTAAAAAGCCTCTTCACACGCCGGGTTCCATCCTACATTAGCTTCCTTTTTCAATAATTTGAAGAAGGGAAGGGCCTTCTCCGCGGATTTCAGGAGAAACCGCGTTAAGGCAGCCATTCTTCCCGTTAGTTGTTGGACTTCTCACTTGTTAGCGTGAAATTGCATGTCGAGGACCACCTTGCATTTGTCTGGGTTTGCTTCTATTCCCCGGTGAGTCATTATGAATCCTAAAAACTTCTTGGCCTTAACTTCGAAGGCACACTTCAACGGATTTAAGTGTATGTTGTGCTGCCTTAGTTTGTGGAAAGTTTCTTCTAGATCCCGGATATGACTTCCATTTGCAGCTGTCTTCATGATCATGTCATTGATGTAGACCTCGATATTGTGCCCGACCTGATCAGCGAAAACTTTGTTCATCATCCATTGATAAGTTGCTCCGGCATTTTTTAATCCAAAGGGCATGACGTCATAGCAATAATTTGCTTCGACGCCTCGGAATGTCGTTTTCTCCTGATCATCCGGGTACATGGGTATTTGATTATATCTAGAGTAAGCGTCCATGAATGATAACAATTGAAACTGGCGGAGTTATCTACGAGTTGATCGATGCTCGGCATTGGGTATGAATCCTTGGGACAAACTTTATTCAAATCTGTGTAGTCAACACAAACTCGCCATTTCACATTGGACTTTTTCACCATCACTACATTGGAAAGCCACGTGGTGTACTGTATTTCTTTGAAGAATCTGGCTTCCAACAACTCCTTAATATGCTTCTCCAAAGCTTGCCTTCTGTCTGGATCGAGCTTTCTGTTCTTCTGTGCTACTGGCTTAGATCCGGGGTACATAGCCAATTTATGGCAACAGAAGGTCGGCTGTATTCCGGGAATCTCAGAAGCTTTCTAAGCAAACACATCCTGATTCTTCCGTAAGCATTGAATTAACTTATCTTTGGTTTATGGATCATTTTGTTTGCCTATTTTTGTACTATGCTCCGGGAAACTTCCGATCTGAATGTCTTCCAGCTCGTCTATTGGTTCCGGTCTCCATTCTTTGATGTCCCGCATATCTACCTCCACCAGGTTGACCGGCTTTCGGGATGAACGTGTCTCAATTTGGTGTTCTGCCGGGTCTCCTTGCCTTATCCGAGGTGGGGAGGATGGACCGCCTTCAGTTTCCCTGATTGTATTATAATAGCACTGTCTGGATTCCTTTTGATCACCGCATATTGTGATGACTCGGCCGAGGTGTCCGACCATCTTCATCTTCTGATGTTTAGTGGACATCAATATGTCCCATTTATGAAGTGTTGGTTTACCCAGGATGATGTTATACGGTGGGGTGAACTCGGCAACAGTAAATGTGACCCTTTCTAACTTAAAACCCTCATTTGTTCCCAATGTGAGTTGAAGATCAATGGAGCCTTTAAGACCAGTGCCTCCACCATTAAAACCGATTAACATGGTTTGGCATGGTTTCAAGTCGTCTTCTCTCAGGTTCATCTTTTTAAATGCACTCAGGTTGATGATATCGGTCGAGCTGCCATTATCAACAAATATTATTTTAACTCGGAAGTTTGCTATGGTCCCTGTTATGACGAGACTGTCCTCGTGGCCAGGTACCACCCCTCTCATGTCTTCTTCGGTAAAATAAATTAGTGGGGGCGTGGCTTTCTTATTGCTTTCTTTGAATCTCGGTTGAGCTCTCACCAAGATGACTTCTTTGAGGTATTTCCTTCGTTGATTAGCAGTATCGCCTCCACCTCCCATACCCCCCGAAATGACATTACATTCGAATTCGGGCTCTGGGAAATCATCATCCTTCTTGCTCCTCTTCTCATCTCGATTTTTATTATCCTGTTGGCTTCTCTTTTTGCCTTGTTGCCCTTGGGTTTGGATAACATATTTTCACAGTTTGCCTTCACGAACAAATTTCTCTATTGCATTGCGGAGCTCCCAACATTGATCAGTCGTATGACCCGGCCCATTGTGAAAGTCGCAGTATCAGGAATAGTCTAATCCTTCCTTTTTCAATATTGACGAGGACAATCTACTTTCCTCATATCCGTAAAAGCGACTTCTTTCCATATCTGAGCTCGAGAAGTAGTCAATGGAGCATATTTGTCAAATTTCCATTCATACTTTCTCGACCTGAAGCCGGGGTCAGAAGCATTTCGTGGAGGTCGGCCAGTGTGGAAATTCATAGGATGTCGGCTGGTATATGCATTCTCCTAATGTCGGTTCCTTGGTGACGAGGCTTTTCTATTCTCCTTCGGAGCCGAGTTGGCGATTTCCATTTGCTCCAATTCTAAATACTTCTTGGACCGCATTCTGAACTCCATTAAAGATTTCATAGGGTCTTTGTAAATTGATTTGGCAAGGCGAGATGATCCGTTGAGCCCGGCTGAGATGAGATGTACGTGCACCCTTTCTTCCAAACCTTGTACTTGTAAGGCGGCTTCCTTGAATCGATCCAGATAACTCTGCAAAGTTTCTTCGGGCTGTTGGCGTATTCTACCCAGAGCAAACTCGGACTTGGGCTGCTTCTTGCTTGTCGCAAAATTCAACAAGAACTTCTGTCCAAAATCTTCAAAATTTTGGATAGAACGTGGCAGCAAAGTGTGAAACCAGGTTTGGGCGGCTCCAGTTAACGTGGTCACGAAAATTCGTGAGATTATCGGCTCGTCAATGCCACGAACGCACATTTGCATATCGAACTCGTCAATGTGCACTGAGGATCCTGGCTCCCATCATATTTGGATAGGAATGATTCGTCAAAATCCTCTAAAAATTGAGCATCTACGATTTCATCGACTAACGAGCTATTATTTTGCTGACCTCGGTGATACTTCCTCCGGTAAGTGTTGTCTTCTCGTCTGGGCCGGCGTACGAGTTCTGTTGCAGGGCTTTCAACTGCAATATGTTCTGGAATAGCGGTTGAGGAAGTGCGGGGTCTGGTATTACGTGGCTGGGAACGAGATGGTCCCTCTTGGGAACGAGATAGTCCCCCTGGCTCAGATTGATTGATCGGCTCCCCATTCGCAGCCTCGGCAGTGAGAGCCGAGGTCGTCGGACCGAGTCTTCTCGCTATTATACGAGGTTGTCCGGCATGTTCCCTTACTGGGTTTTCTATATCTTGAATCTGATGTTCAATGTGCTGAAGGTGGTGATTTTCATCTTGTCGGCGTTTGGCACTGCGTTCTTCCAATTGTGTTATCAAGTTCTGGACATCATCCTGGCGTTGAAGCTCATAACGTTTCTCCAAATTCTCCATCTGAGATAATAGTGAATTCAAAGCATTATGAATGAGACGCTGCGTGGTCTCTGGTTCCTCCGCGACAACTGATGGTGGATTGGCAGGCAATCGCGATGCTGGTATAGCTGGGGATGAGGCGGTATTAGAAACCGCATCTTCTGCTACCACGTTCTCCTGATTCGTGTATCTGGGTGGTTCGTCACGTCCTTCAATGTGGTGGCTTCTTGTGTTAACCATTGTGATTTTATGGGAATTGAAATTTATCGTCTCCACAGACGGCGCCACTGTTCTGCTCAAAGAGAACAGAAATGTCCAACAAGAATGTTGGGTAATTGATGTAGGATCAAACTCTCCCTCTCTGAAGATGCCTATGGAGATGAGGCACCTCCAGGAAGAATATCACAGCAAAGGTAAAACACAACACGAGTGACGTGTAGTGTGTGCTGTGTGAAAGGAAAAGAGAGAGTCAGAATTGTGTGTACCTTTCTCCATGAGGAATACTCTATTTATAGGATACTGACCTGGACCCTGGTGGAATGGTGGTTGAAGCCCATTATCTTTGATTAAGATATTCGGATTATCTAAATAAATGATCAGCAGCGGTTGTGATTATATCTTGATAGTTGAGAAGTTTGAATATTTGAATTTCATAATGGACCTATCTTTTATCCGTAACAATAATCATGCTCAAACCTACCAGAAACGAACCTCATGATATGTTAGGTAGGTGTACCCACAGAGCATTAATTGTTTAAAGTGAAGGGCGTATATGTAGAAAAACAAACAGATTATTTAACTTCTTGGGCACATGCATGTAGTTGACAAGAATGTTGAAATAGACCAAAATTCCCAAAGATTAAAATTTAATAAACTCGATCAATATAATCATAATTTGTTAACTTAACATATTATATTGCTCTACGAGTCTGCCATTAATAATTAATGGAGTCCTGAGACTTGGAAATCTTTTTCTTCACATGTAAGGATGATGGGTGGTTTATCATTAAGGTTGCGTAAGCAATTAAGAACAATTATTTATTTATTAAAATACTAGACTACAGAAAATCAGAAATTAAGAAATCAAAGACTTAAATCTTTTATTGAGAAGTAATGAGATCTTATATACACACACACACTAATACGGCAATATCTTATTAGTGCAAGTGGATCCACAGTCTCCATCTACAAGTCATAACATAGCCCATGGGATATATAGGATGGGATACTGCAAATTAAATTTTGTTTCTTAAGGCAACCAGCAACTTCGATCATTGACACCTGTCTACATGCATTGCAAATTGACAAAATATATACGAAATGTGACTCCAATTTTTTAAGATAAAAGTGTGTTTGTTTCCGACGTAAACAATGTTGTTACTTTTTTTTTTTGGCATTGAATAAATGTTACGTTATGAATCTGTGAATGAACTTAATTGTGTCTCATTTACTATTAAAAGATTTAATTATAAAAAATTCAGAAAAAGAAATTCTATTCTTAATTATACAAACACGGCTTTAGTTCTTTTTTTAGTATAGAATACGGCTTTAGTTCTTTAAGATTGTAGTCTTAACATCATGAGGTTGATTGAAAAATTTGTGTATGGAAATTTTTAGAAAAGGTTTTGCTTTTAAAAAAAATAGAATCTCAGCAGTTAATTAAGTGATGGGTATTGAAAGAAAACCAAAAAAAAAAAAATATTAAATTAAAAGTGTTCTGTTCGTGAGAAACAGAGATCCAACAATGGAGTTGGATGATTGATGTTTGATCTGAATTCTATCTTACAGGAATATTTATGGTGGATAAATATGCCTGAATAGTCGATCACAATGCTCGCCGGAATAACCACAATCAGGCGTGGGTGTGTGCACTGTGAACAATCAAAATCAGAATCCAGAAAACGTACCTTATTCCTGGAGATTCTTACCTATAAATGCCAAACCGGGGTAGACCAGATTCCTCCATGTCCGCCCTGTCATAATGTGTATTTACTATGCCGTTATTTTCTTTTAATACTCTTAATTGCCATTAATTCCGTTGCTGCACTCTTGCTTATTTCCAGAACATTCCTGGAAGTCCGGGTGCCTTTGATCTTTAATGGGCCTCTTGGGCTTGGCCCATATTGGCCGATATTAACAAAAAGCTTTATATTATTGTTTGGCTATGCTAAAAGCGATGTATACAGGTTTAATTTGTGCTATCAACATCTCTTTGAAATGAAAAAGGGGGGAAATATTTGTTTAAAGCGAAACTCAAGTGAAAATTTGTACATTCATCTCTAATGAAATGAATCAAGTGTAATCACCTTCTAGATTAAGGAATCAGTGCAACTAGTTAGTGTGGCACTGATATTGTTGACTAGCTAGTTAGGGAAAGAAAATTTTCTTCCTTTTTCTCTGTCAACAAGGGAGAAAAAGAGGGTACGTGAATTGGATTACAAATGATTTTTGTGATGCTAGAAATATAATAAAAATGTTAAATAATTTATGAGCAAATACATAATTTGTTTGGTTTAATTTCTTTTGATAAAATAATAGTATTTTTTGAAAGAACTTTTAATTTGAACAATTAATAACTATTCCCTATTAACAAAATTCCCACACATAATTTAAATTTTTAATACATTTAATTAAGTGTTTTACTGTGACTGAACTTTTTTATTTCAATCTTACCACTGATGTTCTTTGAAACTAAAATTTGAATTGAAGTACAACACAATTAGTGGAACTATAATAAAAGTATAAAATTATTTATAACTAGTTTTTAATTGTTGTTTATGGTTTTTTTGTCGGCAATATAATTGATTATGTAATAAGTAAAGCCGATTGGGTCCATGTTTAATGGCTACTAAACGTAAGTGCGAACATACACCTTATTACATATTCTTCAACCACTGATATATCAATTATTCTTGCATTACATTTCAATTTAGAAAGGCCTTCGAGGCTTTGACTCCTAGCAAATTCTCTCGCGATCACATTATAGCTAGGCAATATTTTAGCCTAAAATTTGTTTGATATGATCCGGTGATTCAAGTTCTTTTCCCTGCTATCTAAATAAAACAAACAAACAAACGAATTACATAAATTTTTATACTTTAAATGGAATTAATCTTTAGACTATTGTTGTTGTAAAAGGAATTAATCTTTAGGTGTAGAATAATTTAAAAAAAAATCATTTTCGTAAGTTCTAGACATTATCAAAATACATCAGTTATAGAAATTAAATGGTTATTTATTAAAAAAAAATCATCAAGGTCGTTAGTAGATTCGATTTGAATTGGAAAGAGAATATCCTAAATGTATCCACTCCATGTTGTTTTGTTGTTATGCAAGTTCGATTTGGTATGCATGAATAATGTTTGCTTTTTTATTAATAAAATATTTGTTTTTTATACGCATATATATCAAATAAATAATACAGAATACTATATCCTAGTGTTGTGATAGGTTGGTGCTTTAACAATTGTATGAGTGTGCGCTGTAGACTTGTAGGGGAGATTGTATTATATTATTCAAGTGTGAACTCATGACCATAACGGAAGATATAAAGGCAGGGTATGCTGCTAACATGGGCATAGACAACTAGGAGGATTAGGGATCTATTTACTAATTTGATACAATATTTTATTTTTAAAATATTCTATTCACTGATTAGGTAGTACTACTATTTTGCTTTTGCTACTTTTAAAAATCCTTAAAGTTTTACAGAAAAATAAGACAACATTTTTTAGATCATAAATAAAACTCAAGATTATTTTCTTAAATTAAACATACAGGTGACTTTTGACTATTAAATATGTGGATCAATTAATGTGAAATTATTTTAATTTAATCAAAAAATTTAAATTTAAACCTTGATATATAAGAGATTTTTTACCATCAAATATATAAATCAATTATTATGAAATTATTTTAATTTAATCAAATATCTCAAATTTAAATTTAATATGTATGTTCGTTAAATATTTCCAGTAATAGTTTTGTTGCTAATTGTGATTATATTCAGGACAATCTTATAGAAGTGACATATTTGATTGCACATTCACATTGTACGTGTCAATTAAATGAACGTATCATTTGTGTGGATGAACTACAAATGTGATTAGGTAGTGTTTTTCCTGGACATTCGATAGTAGCTCGTAGAAATTAAAACATCAAATCAAACAGCTTTTTGCTTTGTTGATTCACGAAAAAAAGCGATTCAAAACCAAAAAGCTCCTCTGATAGAGTTTGTGTGATTAGTTGAGGGACAGCCAACACATACACAACGTACTCGTCACCGCAAAACCTGTTCGAGACAATTAGACAAAATCAGTTTTTCAGCAGTGATGACTATGGTTACTCCCAGAAAGTTCAACAAACCAAACCAAATTGTTTTCGGACAGTTTAAAAAATATGATTTTTTGATTGCGTAGTTGGTTTGTTGCAAGATTTTAAAAAGCCGTAATTCCATTGTTCAAACTGCAACGTCTCCCCCCACAGATTTCAGTTATAGTATTATCTATAATTTATAATTTATCAAAATTATCCATCTTTATTGTATAATTTCTTTGTTTTTCTTTTCTTATTTCCCTATTGTATACGATTAACTAAGACTCAAATTTTACTTGGTTTACAGCACATTGTGTAGTGGCCTTTTCTTGCGGTCCAAAAGAAAAAGGTGTAGTTACCTTCGGCCTTGTCTTAAAGCATAACCCATAAAACGGGAAAAATAAAAGAGATACTATTTACGAAATACCAAAAATTCTAAATATATTAAACCTTATTGACGTTTTTGGCCTCTGACCCACCCTTTGCAAATTCTCCTTCTCACACGCCTAGAAAAATGTTAATGGCCGGCTATGAAGATCGGTTTGTTGATAACGGGCCGTCAACGTCAGCAGCCCAACCCATCGTCCTCGGCCGTTTATCTCGCCGGTGCCGTTAATTTACGTACAAGTAAGCTCTTGTAACCAAATGTTCGTGTTCAACACATGGCAAAGAAGCCACAAGCACACATAACAATAAGATAGTACGGCATGGTATATCAAACTTCATACATGAGTTTCTTTTTGTTTGCAATATTTTATGACAAAAAAGTCATGTACCGTTTTTTGGTATTATTTAATTATAAATTGTCATTATATAATATATTTATAATAATTATTTTTAAAATCATATTTATATTCAACCGTGCTTAAATGATTAAATGATGATATATAACTAATTTATATTATCAGTGAATAATGAGTAAACTGATCATATTCTATTAAAGTAATAATATGATTTATAATGTAATCACATGAGCTAACATTACAGAGTAATCAAACTTCTGATTGATTGTATGAAGAAGATTTGCATATGGTAGGAGAACTAAACAAGTAACAGTATAAATAAAAGTTTTCATTAATGTGATATTTAGGAGATTTTGAAGGTAGGGGAATTAATAACTGAGATATGGAAGAACAATTATACAAATAATAAGGCTGACTAGAAAGCCCACACTTCACATCCACATGGACAGAGTGCTTTTCTCTCTCTCTCTCTCTCTCTACATTAATTTTTTATCACAAAAAAATAAAGAAAAAATTTGACATTTTTTTGGACCACTCCACCAAAAATATTGGGGAGGCCGAAAAAGAAATTAAATCGAAATAAATTTGTGCATGAGTGACACAAACTAGCAGACGAGAAGGCTACCGTTCTTCCTGTTCACGATGATGATCGCGAGACGATAACCGGAAAACCCACTTGGTAAGGGACTTTCTCTTAGAGCTTCCGTTGATGTTGTTGTTGAACAGAGCACCAGCACTACTACCACTACCACTATTCCTTTGAGATTCAGCGGCCACAAAGTTCTTCAAGCGCTTCATGGCCAAGGCCAGAGTCTCCTCGGACATGTTCGCGAAACACACGCGGAACCACCCCGGCTCGGTGCAATGGCACGAGGAGCCAGGCGAAATGTTCAGCCCAACTTGGTACACTATCTTCTTCCACAGCTCCATCTCCGCCTCGAAAGTGTTCGAATGCAAAAGTTGTCTCATGTCTACCCAACAAAACAACCCCGCATTGCTGTCGAGGCACGAAATACCGGTTTTCAATAGCCCCGAAACGAGCATTCTCTGCTGTCGTTTAAGCCTCTTTTTGTTCTCAGCGATGTAGTTTCTTGTGAACTTCTTGTCCCCCAGCATGGCTGAGAGAAGGTACTGCGTTTGAGAAGAGACAAGACCAAAGCTCGACATCTTCGTTGCCGCGGCAACGACGGTGTCGTTTTCGGAGTAAATAGCGCCGACGCGGAACCCCGGCAAACCCAAGTCTTTTGAGAGACTATAGACGACGTGAACTCTGTTCCAGACTCCGTTGTCAGTGACGACGTCGTTTCGTTCTTTGAGAACTTCCATGACGCTGACGAAGCCCGGGGAGCTAAAAACGGTGCCGGAGTAAATCTCGTCGCTTATCAAATGCATGTCGTTTTTCTCTTTGATGAAGTCGACGAGAAGGTTCAGTTCACTCCGAGACATCGTGGTGCCTAACGGGTTCGACGGGTTCGTGACCAAAACGCCCTTCACTCTTAGGTTACGCTTCTTTGCATCCTCGTACGCTTGTCGCAATGCTGCCTCCGTGATTTGGAAGTTATTGGAACTGTTGCATTGTATTGGAACAATTTCAACCCCGGTTCTCCACTTTAGGTCTCTGTCGAATCTGCACAAAGTTCATAAACCCAAGTCAGGGGAATGAATGAATGGACATGCATAAAATACACTAAAACTTGTTTCACCAAGATAGTATTAAAATTTAAACAATGTAAATATTACGCACCCTGGGTAATAAGGAGTGGGGAGGAGGAATGCTTCGCCCTGTTCGGCGAGACAGAACATTAAGGTTTCGTTTGCGGAGGTGGCGCCGGCAGTGAGAACGATGTGGTTGGGGTCGAAAGTGACTTTGTTTCCTCTAATTTCGGCCATGAAATCCACCAATGCCTTTTTGAATGAAGGGAGACCGTGGTAGTCTTGGAAGAGAGCGAGTTCTCTGAATATGGATTTGCCGTCACGCTTGAACCCTGCCACGTCAGGGTTCTTGGCGAGCCATGACTCTAGGAGGTCGAATGAGAGCTGCAAAAAGATAATTAAATTTCGTGAGTCAAACATGTTATGCAATATTAAAGTTTGTTATAAGGTTGTAGAAAGATTGGGGTTGTGAGAAAAATGAATGTGCAAGTCTAATTACCTGATTCTCTGCGAGACCCATTTGGATAATCCCTTTGGGGTTATGGACCTCGTCGTAAGGGTTTTTCTCGTATTCCTGCCATCCTAGAAAGTATGAAGAATCTTGGCCGTGACTATTACACGTTGCTTTGGTGGACAAAAGTCTCATTTTTTCCTTTGTCCCTTTTTTTTGTGTGTGTGTGTTTGCGATGGTAGGAATTAGGAAGGAATGAAGAGGTTATCACAACTAGGTTGGTTTCTCAAGGAAGGTATGAAGGAGAAGAAGAGAATGTTTGGAGTGAAATGTTGTTGAAGAATTGGTGTGTGGTGTAGTAAGGTTGGTTAATATATATTTATAATGCAAAGTCCTAAAGGGATAGAGGCCACATGGTAATGCAGAAACTATTTTCACTATAATAAAATATGTAGACTTTCTTGAGAAGAGAGAAATAATAAGTAAGGGATATAAGTGGTTAATATATTAAAATTAATGTTAGATGGTTTGAGTAATGTGTAATTTAATATTAGATGAAAATAATTTTTTATTAAATTTTATTTATTTTTTATTGAATTTTAAATTAATCAAGATTTTATTTTCCTGATAAACTCGGGTTAAGAAAAAAACTGTTTTTGTCCACAGTGAAAAAGAAGGAGACAGAACCTCTGAATAAATGGGCTTAATTTAAAAGCGCTTCTGTCCACCGCCCCAACCATGTCACGAGAAGTCCACGCTCCTTAGTATCGCTTAATAACGAGCAGCGACTAAAAATGTTATTGACACTATTTGTGGAAAGTGTCCCCCACCGGGTTTAATCTCGCGTGGTATTTCGAGTTTATGCGAGTCAAGAAATAATGAATGTTTTTCTTCTGTTTCTTGTTTCTATTGCCATCAACTCAACCTATGAATTGTGTCTAGATTGGTTAGAACGTAGTAATTAATTCAGTAGATGCAGATATTGAATTAAGTGCAAATTAAGGTGATAAATATGATATGGTAGTACTCTTTTCCATAATAATCGTCAGCAAGGTAAGAACAAAAAAATTCAAAAAAATATAAAATTGATTAGATGATTAAAATAAAAAATTATTTCGATCTCTAGCAAACAAAAACTAATACGTTAATAATTAATATTTATTGATTTAAAAAAATTGTTCCAAAAAAATTATTATTTTAATTTTTAATATAATATTAATTTGTTCATTTATATGTCTTATGATATCAATAATATGAGGAATAAAAATAAAAATAAATTGATAATGATAAAATTAATTTTGTAAAATTAATATTCTTTTATTTATTTATTAATTTTATAATTTATATAAAACAATCTAATATGACAATTGTAATAAAACTAAGAAATTAGTATTGTTGTTTGGGAACTTGGTAGAGACGCCGAGAACACTGTACCGACAGCAAATCTCATGGAAAGTGGGTCAGTGTGACCCACGAGGTCCATTCGAGGCTTAATAAGGACCCAATGGCATGACCCATATGCTCCCTCTAACCCTAACCCAGTCCAATTTTGTGTCGGCCATTTTCTTCAACCCACTTTTTAACCTTTCCCCAAACATGCCCCCAATGTCTCTTCTTTTCTCTCTCTTGCTCCTCGTTTAATATACTGGCACTATAGCAAACTAACAAATTTGTTGATTTGGAGTCATGAATATAGAATCTCAATTGGGCATCAAGACAATATCGCTGATATGTTTCTCCCGTTCCATATACATTTTAATTATGCTCTCGCAGCTAGAGATTACGGAATATCACGTAAGCATTTCGATTACGGAATATCGATTTTTCATTGGTCAAACTTTTGGATTTTTTATTAATATTATTGTTATCGCAATAATGGGTTTTGAACCATATACTATATAAAGCTAAACAAGTAAAATTGTGTATATAGAAATGCAAGTTGCCATGTGACATGTGCGTCAATGCCCGCTCTGTTTACCTAAAATAGCTCTTGCCTTTATGACCAAAAATAAAAAGTTCCATTTTAATTTTGTTTGGTAGATTGTTGCAATTGAAATAGAATAGAAGGAACATTTTTTGGGGTTCAAGGCTCTGATATTCAAAAGCTAGTCGTGGACTTTATACATAAATTTTGTTTATTTATCACAAAAATTTAAATTCCAGCCGTTCAAGAAATAGAACTGTCTACTCCTTCAACCAATAAAGATTGATTACATAATTAAAAAAATACGATAATTTAAAATCCAGGTTTTGATGTAACGACGATACTAATAGATTGTTTTCTATGAATATAGAATTACAATAACAAATATACTCAATCAGGTGAGGCCCACATTAAAAGGAATTGATGAAGGGTAATACTGTCTAGATATCTATAAAGGTTGAAGATTGGTGAGTTTGTTCAGGGGTGGAACTACAATACAAAATGTAGCAGGTAAGATAA
>CM023947.1:20242969-20282746 GCA_013407115.1 Glycine latifolia | reverse complement strand
AATAATAATAATAATAATAATAATAATAATAATAATAATAATAATAATAATTACAATGTTAACAAATTTTGAGGAAGGTGACCCTTGAGCTGAGAATCAAATATTTGGTCGTTATTAATTACTTGTCTGTTTCCATGTCTTTCAAAAAACAGCAATTTCTTTTTACTATTTATAAATATAAAATATTTATTAACATTATTGATAATTAATTATCTAGAGAATTTAGTCTATCATTTTTAATAGAATATCTTATCTACAAAACTCAAACTAAAAATTTTAATTAAAAGATTTAGATTTAGCCTAACTTTACACGGACCAACATAATTTTCGAGAAATGTTCTTTGGTTAATTAAAACTAGTGGATTGCTACTAATAATTATTGTATATTTTCTCCGAATTTGAATATAAGCAAAAAAAAAAAATACTTTGGTCTTGGATTTAAATATAAATAAATTATAGCTAATTTTAATTCATTTAATGAGTTTATCTCTAAAATAATATTTATTTAATAAGAGTTTTAATTTTCATGACTCCTTTTTTTATATCAAATTCCAATTAATGACTATTTAGAAAAGTAACTTATTTTTTAATTGGTTAATCAACTTTGTTAGTTAGCGTGAAATAATTTTTTTTATTATATTCAAATCCATAGTATATCATTATTTATATCTTTAATAACTTCAAAATTTTAAATGTATCAAACATTTTTAATTTCATTATGTTAATTTTGTTTTTCTTAAATCTCAATGACTTATATTCTTAGATTAATTTCCTTTTTCATTAAAAATTTCATTACTCTTTCAAATTCAACAAATTATATTTATCTTACTTTTTTAAAATTCAATTATATATATCAGTATTGTTTAAATAAATTTTCTTAGTATTTAATAAATTTAAAAATACCTCTGATGAGCAAAAAAATTATTTGATATTTTTTAGTTGTGTTTTTTTATTATAAAAAAAACAATATAGAACATATTGAGGAATATTAATACATAGATTTGACTCTTTTAAAGGAAGAAAATGTGTAAAGCAAAAAAGTAAAGGTACATCAATTATTTTCAAAGTTAAATTTAATGTATATATTCTTTTCAAATTATGAAAAATATATTATTCTTTTCTTCGTTTCAAAAGAGCAAATCTAACAGAGAAAATCCGGAGTGTAGTTTCGCCCCTAGGTTTTTGTATAAACAAGAGGCATAAAATTAGTAGCAGTAAAAGGAAGAGCAATGCTTAAATTTTTACGAAGTTGGTGCCTACGTTTTTAAAATAATGGAAATGAAGCAATAATTGCTTATCGATCACTTGCAACGCAACCTGTCATCCGCCATTAGTTTTTTTAGCTACCTGATTTCATGATAATATTCAAATCGATAATTCACATGCATTAGGTGAACTGAAGTCCTAGGGGTCACATAAGCCAAAAAAACAATTGATCTCTTTTGAGTTATATCCCTATTAGTTTGGTTGGCACTGTTAAAAAGTAGAGACAACGGTGAAAGCGTTGATCCATTTTATGCAATAAAGTTATCACAGACAGTTAAAATATATAAGCTGGGTGAGGTAGTTAGTAGTGACTTTGACTGTGACTGCCCCCCACTGTAGATCCAAGAGTATCCTCGCTCACTGTTTTTGCATTGTTTCTTTCTTTCTTTTTTATAGATTTTATCAAGGTTTTAAATTGAGGTGAGAGTTTTGTTTTTCAATTATGTGGAAAAAAACCCAGAATAATATGGCTATGATTGTGATCCAAGACACTTTAAAAACATTAAGTAATCTTGTTCGGTTAGTTAAAAAATATATGCAAGTTTTTATAAAAAATAAATAACCTAATATAAAAAATTTGATCTTTCACCAAAATTATGGTTGCAGACATTTTTAAAATCATAGTGCATTAATTGAGTAGTCGAACAGTAGATTTAATATAAAATAAATTAAGAATAGTTGATTAATACTTTAGTAGTAATTTATAAATATTTTATTATATTTAGTGTTGGTTAAATAAATTAAAATATAACATTTTAATTTAATTAAATATTAATTTGTTTTCATATGAAAGTTTATACATAAAACATGTATTTTAAAATGTAAAATACTTGGTAATATGTGAGAAATGTAAATATTGAAACTATCGTATTCTTACTATGAACTCAAATTTAAAGAATTTAATATGTAATGATAATGTAAATCAAATTTATATTATTATTTAATCATAAATTATTATTCAATATTATTTAAGATAATTATTTTAAAAGTTAATAAACTTATTATATGAGATAAATTATAATATGATGAATTATAATTGGATGAATAAGTAATATCTTTTCTGCATTTTTCTTTTCATATAAAAATATATTATGTTGGTGGTTTTTCTCCTTTGTTTTAAACCTTTTTTTTTTCTTATCAGCGAAACCCTTTGTTTTTAACATTGTTACCAAGAATTGCGAGCGCCAGCTAATGATGCATTTTGTTTGCTTTGGCGTTTCAAGGTTGAGGTGGGTTGCCTTGAAAGAAACCACGTAATATTACACTAGCCCTGCCTAGCAGTTAAAAGCATATATACAGTGATACATAACAAAGATTATTAATTATTAAAAAAAATATTAATATAAAACAACTATGATATTTAAAGTTTATTGTTTTATTTTGAAATTATAATAATATTTTTAGTTAGTTTATTTTTTAAGGTAAATATATTTTCTTTTTAGTAGAGGTGTATATAGAAATCAACATGTTATTAGTTGGAGTGAAATTGAATTCCAATCTCAATCCTCAAACTCAAATTTTGTGGATGAAAAATATAATTGAGATAAACGATTTCATTAAATATGATTAATCTAATTTTTTAAAAGGAATTAATCATCAACAAAAATCATTTAATATTTCATACTAATATTATAATAACTTTTTTTATGCATTAATATTATGGTGACCTAAATATATAAGAGATAAATAAAGGTTTAATTTGGTAGAACTTTAAATGCAAACTAATTAAAGATTATCAATTATATTTGTTAAATTTGTATGAATCCATCCAATCCTACCTATTATAATTGGGTTGAGTCAAATCAAGCCATCAAGTTAAGTAAAGTGAAAATTAAAATGGAAAAAATAGAGAGAAAAAAGAAAATATTATAAAAAATAATGAAAAAGAAAATATATATTTAGGAGTGTAAATAAATTAAATCGAGCTAAGCACTTGAATTTAGGCTTGACTTGTTAATAAAACTAGGCGTGATCCCGTAATGACAACACGGATTTAAAAAAATTAATGTTAATTTTTTATAAAAAGGAAATAAAAAATGATTTTTACTAGCCAACACCCAGCAACCATGTTAATGTGCTAGATATAGATTATAAATATATAGATGAGTTTCTCAAACTTGACTCATTTATTTAGATGAGTTTATCTAAAAAAGATTGACTTAGCCTATTCATAACTAAATTATTTTTGCTTTTATAAAACAGATTCTCTATCTTATTTTAACTTTATCAATTTAATTTTTAATAATCATTATAATAATAATATGTAATAGAAATATGTGTTCAACTTATGATATATTATATGAAATTAAAAAAATTTAGACTATTAAATATTCTTAATCAAATAAATAAAAAGTTCATAACTTCCTAACTACTTCAAAAATGTTTCCATAAAAATTTCAAAGTAATTTTTAATTTTTCAATATATATATATATATAGAGAGAGAGAGAGAGAGAGAGTATGTAAAAGTTACTCAGGAACCATTAATGTTAAACTTTTAAAGCGTAAGGTTGAGTTATTCAAATAATTAAATTTACTCTCAAACTTAAATTTATTCATTCAACAAAACAAATAAATTTGACCCAATATTCAGCTCAATGAGTCAAGTTCAAATAGTTGACGAATAGTTCAACTTATTTACCCCACTTGTTATATTGTCTCAAAAGTTAAATTTAGAAAAGAATACATAATTTTTTTAGGGAAAAAGAATAAATAAACTTAAAGCTAAGGGTAATAAATATTAAATATTTTTATATTTAAATATGTTGGATCTGGTGGGGTTTGAAAATTTTAAACTCCATATACAATTCAATTTTCCTCAAGTTCATCTAGTTTTAAACTAATTCAACTTATCAATGCAATTCAACTAATTTTTTTAGCTAGAGATATTGGATGGATCAACCCAACCCATAATCACCCTAATTTTAGAGATTTCTTCTTCTTCTTATTATTATTATTTGCAAAATTAATCATACTAGGTGCAAAAATTATAATATCTGGTCATGTCAATTATAAAAGTAAATAAATTTATTTCTTGTCAATTTAATTTTAAAAGTATTATTTTACTGGACAAATAAATAAATATTATGCACAGAAATTAATAATTACTATCTATGATCTTTTCCCTGATCCGTAATTGTTATAATTATTAATAGAAACAAATATAATTTCATACATAATTATTAATTATTATTATATTCCCTCGATCTCAAAATAATAATTGTCACAGATTATTTTACGTAAATAAAGAAAAAATAGATTAAAAGATAGTAATATTACAAAATTAACATCATATCATCATTAATTCATCTATAAATTTTGTTGTTCATTATTAATATTATAAGGGATAAAAATGGGAAAATGTAATTAATATTACATTGAAAATCTAACATAACAATTATTTTAGAACAAATTTTTCTCTTACACTACAATTATAATGGGATGGAGGGAGTAATTAAGATATTTCATCTGGACTCATATATAAAATAATTACTTTCAGACTGACTAATTAATAAAGTTAGTTGATATCATTTATTTTTACTAATTTCAAGTAAAAATAACATTATTCTTAAAATATCTTTTATTATTCTTAAAATATCTTTTATTAGAACTTGATATCATGAATAAAATAGAATTTTTGAAAATAGAGTTGCAATAAAATGAATGATAATTTAGGAATGATATCATAATTGAATAAGGGTGAAATTAATTAGATCTGTTATATTTAAGTCTAAAATACAAAATAATTTTTTTTTTACTTGTATACAAGTCTAATGGAACTAGTTGTTCAATAGAATTTTCAAATTAAAAATTTAAATGTAACGATTTAGAACTCATTAATATAATCATAATTATAGTAATAATAATAGTAATAATCATAATTATAAGAACAAATTACAATAACACTTCATGATATTTTCACTAATTATAGATGCATTTTTTTCTTTTTCTTTTTTGATCCTAAAAAAAACCTCCTAACTTTTTATTATTTATTATACTAGCACCTGATCTTTAACACAGTCAATTGTGTTAACTCTATTACATCTTATGCAACGATGATGTATCTATCATATATCTTTTAATGAAATGTTTTGGTGTAAAATAGTCTTGTTTTTTTTGTGGACACTAATTAAAAAGATTTGAGTTTGAAAAACAAACTACATGAACAAAAAGTTCTAACAGATGAAGAACTTTTGACATCATATATTCAAATTTAAGAACCCTTAGTGAACACATTTATTATTAACTCACTAACAAAACCTTCTTGCAATCGAAACTAGAATAGATGTAAAAGTAGATAATCAAATATTTACATTAGCACAAAACGCACCCCTACATTAATCTTATGCCCAAAATGAAACGCCCCGATCACATTCTCTAAAGACATCATTCTATATATACATAAAATCGTAAGAGCCCGAAACCTTGTTACGATTATGCGTCCACATGACTCATCGAGATCTCTCAATGTCTTCCAATTCCTATTGTTGAAAAAAACATCTTTTCCACCCAATAGTTTGTATAGTACTGCAAATTCCTATGGTTGAACCAAGGCAAAATCTAATGAATAAAAAACTCTTCAGTTCCCTTAACGTCCACCTTCTATTTGCGCAAATGTTAGAATACACATTGATCCTGTTCCACCACAACTCTAATAAAATAAATAGAACTCCTTCCAACCAAAATCATTCCATCAACATTGTTTGACAGTGCCTTGAACGGGGTTGGCGGCATCGACCTCAGTTAAGGAGACGACGTCGGAAGCGAGGTGCGCGAGGTGGCTGCAGGTGGCATCGATGATGGCGGAGACGAGCAGTGAACACACAGTCACACATGAAGTTTCAAAAATAAACAATAACTTAACACCGTTACATGGGTGATGCCAAAGAAATATATGTATAATTAGTGAAAATCTCAAAGGATATTACTATAATTTGTTCTAATTATAATTATGATTCATAATCAAATCAAATATTTATGAAATATTGTTTAATGACACTATCATCCGAAAGCTCAGGGTATTAACATGTGTAATACAAACCTTGACAGTTTCTCTGGATTCGCTAGGTGTACTCCAAACCATATTAATTCACAAATTTATTATTTAAAATTATAAGATAAGATTGGTGATCTTCAATAAATTTTGGTCAATTATAAAAAAAAAGTAGAGAAAGTGTTATTAACATTCTTCTAGAAATTTTTTTGTTAAAATTTGTTGAAAATAATCATTTTTGACTTAACAGAGAGAATCAAAAGGATGTCGCTAGTATTTCATTAAAAATTTTAAAGGTAATTGTTGTTTTTCGATAATAAAAAATACAATAATTTTTTATATCTCAGTTATAAAAATTTCTAACAATGATGAGGTGGCATGGAAAAATTTATAACCCACTTGCTATGTTTTTATTAGATAAAAAAATCATATTATAAAGTAAATATATTATTTACCGAAAAAAATGAATATATTTTTTATTTCCCGAAATTTAAGGGTAATTTTTTTTCTTGAATTGAGATGAATTGATTATTATAACAGTACGTGCTTTGATTTGAAAATTAATAGTCAATAATCTATTCGAATTTTACGTAAATAATTTAACGCACAATATTTAAGGACATTGTCTGAAGACAGTAATTTTTTTTAGTTTAATTGGTACATGTTCGATCGTGCCATGGAAAGTGACTCTAGTTTATTGGCTGTTGCGTGGATCATAAATCCTAGAACAAGACCTAGAAAACTTGATGCGGTTTTTAATTTAATTGATATTCTAGTCAAAATGGTCTATTTTGTGGGGATGTTTCTTGTCGTTTCCTTATAATAAATTTTCACAAAATTTTTTCTTTTCTTTTATCTTTTTATCTTATTATTTATCTTATCTCACATTTTTTCTCTTTTTATTAAAAATTTATGTAAAAATAAGATTTCTTTGAAATACAGGACCATGGGAGACGAACTGATATTTGGTATGCATAGTTTGCAGTTATTTTGTCTATATGGAAATTAAGAAATGAAATAATTTTTTTCTAATAGAAAATTTGAGTTATTGAGTATTTTGGATAGAATAAAGGTAATATCTTAAAAATGATTTTTGACTAAATCTAATAAGGCTCCTTGCTTGTTAGTTGAATGATGTTTAAATCTATATGTATATTTAGAACTTAATAGTCCGCAATTCTTTGGTTAACTAATTAATTGTGTATATAAGTTATAGTATCATTCGTATTCTCGTAAGATATTTAATTTTATGATCAAATATTAATAAAAAAATTATATTTTTTTAAAGGAAAAAAATTATATTTAAGCTACTAGTAAACCGTAGAGTTTAAACTTTTATTTATTTATTACAATTCAATAATAAAATTAGTTTTTTTCTAACTGAATAAAATCTAATAATCTGATAGACACATCACTAACATAGTTAACACATGTTTGGTATAAATTATTTTAGGATAAATAATTACTTTTAACTAAATTATTTAATGTTGAACTCAAATTGACTGATATACAAACATATGAATATTGTTAAACAATAATGTTGATAAATAGAAATTTTTAACAATTAATTTTTCAAAAATAAAATAAAATTAATAATATATAATTGAATGACATCATGCATCAAAATGAAATATATTTTTAATTTGCTCTCAACTGATTTTAACGGTAATTGATTTGACATTTTGAAAACGAGTCCCACTTAGCTAATAAGTGTACATGTAATGTTTGTCAAACTAATCAGTATTTGTTTTTACTGTGTGTTTAATTTTAAGAACAGAAATAAGTTAGAAGAGACAAAAATATGAGATAATTGTTTGGTATAAACGGTTTAGGTGAGAGTTAAGTTTGAAATAACTTGAACATATAAGTAATTTTTCTCTTTATTCATGCGCGGGTGGCTAGATAAGAGTCTTCAATTTTTATTTTTAAGTGGAAAATATTTTATTACCCATACTTGAGTTTATTTCATGTGAGTGAAACAAAACAAAAGTTCAAAACCACAATCAATTATTTCTACTCTTTAATTGATTTTTGTGAGGCAAAAATCACTTTCATTGACTACAATCGATCATTCAATTACGTAATCAATTAAATACATCAATTTAATTGATTATATCTAAATGTTAATCAATTATTCATGATCAACAGACATGACTGTAATAAGGACAGAATTGTAATTTTGTTCAGTTATCTAATTCTCTCCTATCATTTTATTCATAAAATTTAACTTTACAATATTATTTTCACTCTATTTCTCTTAAACTAAATAATCTAATATCATATTATTATTTTTCTACTCTATTTTTTTAAAATTATTTCTCTTCTATTTACGTCTTCTTCATTTCTCCCCTCACATGCAAATAGAGCCTTAATTATTGTCAAACCTGATAAAGTAATAATATATAGACGTTCCTATATTAAAATACTTTATAATATTTTACTTATTATATTATATTATATTATATTATTTATTATATTTATATTTCTTTTGTCTTTTTTTGTGTGTTTAATAGAGTTTAATGTCTCTTACATTTTTCTCAGCCAACTATATATAATAAATTATATATAGGAAGACAAGAATCTTTAAAAATTGGTCCCATTACATAAATGCCATGGAAAAAAATTGAAAGCGACCAAAGCAAAGTAACGATTTGATGGGGTTTGACAAATACAAAGGGTGTTAACCGTACTGGTCGGGCATCCCAAATACCCATTAATTTCACATTAGAAGGCAATATGCCGATTGATAACATCGTCCAAATTAATGGACAACTCTGGAAAGTGCTAGCAACATATATTTTACACAGTATTTTTAACTTTATTTTTCCTCATGATCATGATCATGTGATCATAATTAAGATCTTTAATTCTTAGATAAAATTTCAAAGTATTTTTATGAATTTTAATTTTTAATTAATTACACTTAAAAATTTTCATCTTTTTTAAAAAATATATTTTAGGAGAAATAATATAATTATGTTTTCACAAATCCAGCATGTATTTTCAACTAAATCACACTCATTAAATTTTTTTAACTAGCTCTTTTTACAAAATAAATTATAAAAAAATTCAAGTAAAATGCATCAATACTACAAAATATTACTATTTTTCTTATCCTATCCCAGCAAATTAAGTAATTAACAATTTCAAATGGAGTACGTCTCTCATTTAGTTGAATAATGTATTTGGACTACAGTTACATCAGCTGAATCCACCACTCACATAACTTTTGCATTTGTGCATTAAAATGAGTAATTTTTTCATTCAACATGATTTTAACTTCTCTCCAAACACATTGGTTAAAACTAAAGACATCAAACAATAGCCCTCAACGAGTATTTTTAACTAAATCACTCATTATTTTTTTTAATTAGCTCTTTACAAAATAAATTATCAAAAAAATTCAAGTGATCAAAATTCAATAATACGACAATATATTACTAGTCTTCTTATACTATCCCAACAAATTAAGTGATTAAAAACTTCAAATGGAGTCTTTCATTTAGTAGAATGATATGTTTGGACTACAGTTACACCCAGCTCAATCCATCACTCACAAAACTTTTGTATCTGTGAATTAAAATGTATAATTTTTCCATTCAACATGATTTTAACTTCTATGCAAACAAATTAGTTGACGCAATTGGTTGAATCTAAAGACATCAAACAATAGCCCTCAAGTTTTGTACTATCCAACACGCCCAAATCATTAATTGGTTAAAAACTCAAAAGCATATACATATATGCTTTCATAGTTTCATTTTATACTTTTGTTTATACAGGAAATCACGAAGCAGTGTGCCATGGATATACACTATACGATATTTTTCATATTCTCCATAAAAGAAATGTCCCATTAATTTAAATTTGGAACCTTGCTCTAACCAAATTAAATGAGGACAATCCCTATCTAGAATACGATTGAATTACCCATGAGATAAACGCAGAAGTGGGAGTTATAAAGAGAGAGGGGGGGGGGGGCGAATAAAACAAGAGACCACGTGGTTTGTAGTAATAGAACGTTATTAGATCATGTGAAACCCTCGCTTAAATGCCCCCATAACACCCTCCGAAACGTACATAGACATTAGTCACCGGGACCATTAGAAAGCTAGCCTAGTCCACCATGACATCTAACATGAAGCTCACGTTAGTCCATTCTTCACCCTATTGCCAAGAGACACTAACATGCCCCATTTGTTCCCTTCTTTCAATATCGTGGGTCCCACTCGTTCCCTTCTCAATCTTGCTCTTTCCACTTTGCGTATAATGTGTACACATGCATGTATGGGTGAAATGGATCACTGTGTATATGTCTAACGTATCATATAAAGACAATTAAACATTTTCAACATATATATATATATATGTAATCCGTGATAAATTATGAGGCGGAATTTTAAACCTAAAATAAGTTGGTCTAAATGATATTGAATTTGATATTTTTAAATAAAGTCTTAGATTTAAATGATTGGAAGGAACAACTCAACTAGAGTGATTAGGCATATTATCTGACAGAAAAATGTATGCGCAACAATGCAACATCTAGAGATTGTTTTCAAATCCGTGGACTTGAATGCAAATCGTGACAAAATTAGCCAGGGTCGAAATTCAACACTGATGCTTAGCATGGGTTCAAAGAAATCTTTCCCTATTTTTTTTTTTACTTTTGGTCGTACGAGGATTTTACTTTTTTTTAATGATGTTTGAGTGAGACTAATCGTCACCGCCTCTATCCGAAACAGTTTTTTTTCTGCCGTTCCTAATCGAGTAATTGTAGTTGTGAATGCATGTGGTTTTTCTTCTTAAGGGAAGGAGTAGTTGACGAGTTTGAAGCTCTGACTTAATGATCATAAAGAGCAAGTGAAGATAGTTTAGAAATCTGTTAAGTACTGCTAATTACTTTGCACTCTCATTAATAATATTGTCTTATAAAAAAATAGGCAGTGTATCATTCTAAAAGCAAGACAGGGCAAGTGTAATTATCAAGGAAATCCTCTTCCTATGTGCAGAAAAATAAAAGTAATGAACATGTGGTTGATTTAATACACAAACACACTCTTCTTATTCTGAAGATTGAACATTTCAAACGTAAAACTTTTAAGACTGGACATCTGTACATAAATCAATGACATCTCAATAACTGGAGATCCAATAAACTCAACGATAATCGATAAGATATACTCTGATAAAATATTATAATTTGAATTTTGATCTAACTCATATTACAGCACTTGGCTGGCAATATTTGTGTAGCAGAAATGTTATTATTAAAGTAGAACAGAGTTGAAAAAAAGATAAGGAGTATATAAGTTATGTAACACAAAAATTAATTTGTGAATTTTCTCCCTAAAATCAGATGTTAAAAAACTAATTAATAGAGGATGTAAGTAGTTCATATGCAAATTAAACTAGCCTCTTCATTTTAATTAATACAACTGAAGGACAACTTTTTTTATCTCATTCTGCCAACTTTTACATACAAAAAAGAAGATATATTTTCGTTTGCCATTAACCAAATTATTTGCCTTTAATATCCTTAGGCAAAAGTGGCTTTACTTTTCTGATAGGTAATCAATCTATCATTTGCAATGTTTTTAGGTTCATAATAGCGGCTTTAAAACCATTGCTGAAATGATCATGTAAGTAAACTTGGCTATAATTAAAACATAGTATTGTTTTTTATCATTAAACTATCCTTTCTCATTAATTAGTACTTCTCTTTCAATTTATCAATGTGGGAAAAGGGTTTATCAGTGGGAATAAATGCAATAGACAAATGGCCGAATGATAGACTGTTGCAGTTGATGGTGGAGACTTGGATCGATGATAATGCTCTTGCTTGATTGAGTTGACATGGGTGGGGAGGAAAATGCACATGGATGCTTTAATAGACATTTGAGTTTGCTAGTTTATAATTTATGTGTTTGAAGCTAACCACATCAATCTTTGTGCACTCATTGTCTTAATTGGTAAGCATCAAATACTTTGATAGTTACTAGTGTGTCATAGTTATAGATCATTTGTTGAAATATGGCTTAACATATACATAAACATGTTATAGAAAGTTGAGTTGCTTGCGTTGCAAAAGATGAAGAAAATAATACATTATTTAAAGAAGAATATTAATTGTTGCATGTTATGTAGAGAACAGTTGCATAATGTCAAACGATGATATCAAAATATTGCTAAAATGGTAAAAATTTGTACTTTGTAGCAGAAAAATTGACATTTGAAATCAGGGGAATCATTGCTAATTATCGTATATCAGTTACCAAAAATACAGATAGTTTAAAAAAATGGTTACAGAAGCCCAATCAAAACTGGCAAACATATCTAATTAAAAGCAAAACCACGTGAAAGGAATTGTTATTTTCAAAAATTCCAATAACGTTCTACGTTGTTCTAATATCCTGTTTCTTAGTCTTATATATGGATACATATGTATAAAATATCAACTAGATAGAAATGACATGCATTTCATGAAGTGTACGACGTACTCTGAATTCTACATCAACACTCCATAAGATTAATGTACTCCACTCTAGCTATGACATTAATTATAAGCACACAAAAAAAAAATTGCACTTAAAATTCACACGACAGAAATATTTGATGTTAGCTTAAATGGTTAAGATGATTAATAGCATCTCTAACATGGATATTTCATAAGTTGTTTAAAATTAAACAACATTATTTAATAAGTTTTTATTATTGCAGTACATAACTTAACATTGCGTTGCTTACAACTTCTACTTAATTTATTCTTACCAATTAAAAAATTCTATTTCAAAATTTAATATGGTTCAAGTTAATTACTTGCTCTAACAACTTTAACATTACATTAATTTTTTGTGTAAAGTTTTTAAATCTATGTGACATTTTAAGACTCATAAATTTAAGATAAATAAGTCATTTAAAAATCATGCATTATAAATACTCTAACTAGTTAGTTTTAAATTAAAAATAATAATAATTTTTCGTGTATAAAAATAATAGACTTTGTTATTCGGATAATAATTATAAGAGAAAGACAAACTAATGAGGTAAAAATCATTAAATTTTATTTTGTCTATTTTTTTGTTTACAAAATCTTTAAAATATGAAACTACATAAAAATAAAATAAAACTTAGAATTATTAATGAAAATATAGAAGAAGAAAAAAAAACAAGTCAAAAGGCTACCCATTTAAGTAACAGTGAATGACCATGAAATGGACTTGGCCTGATTTGTTGTCTCCAATAGCTATGTTGTCTCATTGCGTTCTTCACGTGGATCATGGTTTTTGACTATCATATCAACAAGACAATAGCATGTAGTGTTGGCCTATCAAACATCAAAAGGGTCTCTTACTTGGTTCCAAAGCAAACTCTGGGGGACAATTATTTGCAGAACTAGTCCAAATCAAACAAGAGAAGAAGCCCCATTCCTCTTTTCCGATTGGGAATCGTTCCACGTATAATAGCCCAACTTTGATGTGAATGCATGCAGTCTTCAATTTTTTGGCCCACATTCAACTTCATCATCCCTTGGATCTCCTACATGTAGCCAATTTTGATTTGTTCTCTTCTAAGTCTCTTACTAACAATTAATATAAGAGTGAATTGATATGTGCATGCAGTGTTGGATTCATGATAATCATTATACTTTTTTAATTATAATATTGGTATGAAGTTATTTTTGTCAAAAGCAGTAAATATTTTTTGTCGAGAACTGTGAATACACACAAAATGAGTATTCTCATTCCAACATGATTTATTTTGTACTCAAAAATCAATCAAGATTTAAATCCTGAAATATTTAATTAAGGAATACAAGACACTTTCTGTTCCAATTGTTGGTAGATCATCATCATTTTATAAGTGAGAAGATTATTTTGGCCCACGAACTTATTTGTGAAAAGAGAAAATGAAAATCCTGTAGACATAGGTATTTTATAAGTGAGAAAATATTTGGAGTGCACAACACACTACTAATTTAATTTAAAGCATTTCGTGAACTTAGTTCACTTTAATTTAAGATTAAATAGAGCATCTCTTATGCGCTTTAGAGCTTTTAATTGAAAAAGACCTTATCCTTTACTTTAAGGAAGTATATGTGGAACAAGTTATTAGAGTTACATAAAGATACACTATATGGGGCGAATAGAATATGTGACTTTAGATTCTTTTGTTACAAATCATAAAATGAGTCCAATGTTGTGAGCAGCGACTATTCGGCTAATGTCATTACTTGTTCAACGATCAGTCTTATTTTTTAAATATTGCTAACATACTTTTAACACATTATTAAATTAGGTGAAGTCAATCTAAATTTTACAAATGGTATGGATCCACTTTTTAATTAATGCTCCTATTTTCTTTCTAGTGAGACTGTGAGGTATCACCAAATAATAAAGATTTGAATAGAGTACATTGGCATTACTCTTAAATGAGAGGGGCATATGGGATTTTTAGGTCATACTAGAAGCAGTTGAGCCAAGTCAGCCAAACCCATTGTCTAAACTCTAGCCTCACTACCCACTGGTGAGACAACATTTCTTGGCCACAAGACTTGGGTTATCCGTTCCCTTTAGGAGTGTTGCTTCCTGCCTCCCTTATTATGGAATGACCAATTCGTAATGTAAAATTACATTATGGACATTCTGTAATGTAATGGGGTGCCAGAAGCACAATTTGGTGGTGCAGAAAGTTTTACTCTACCTTTAATGTTAAGTCTGCCTATTTATCAAGTCCTTAATCCATACTCCTACATTTCCTTCCACACTCGTTATATAAACTATTAAAGTTGACAAAAGGAAGCATACGATGATTGAATCGAAAGTCGTTTTTTATTAATTTATAGTTTGATCAAATGTTAAATACACCTTTAAGCCACACAAGAATATTCAGCTAAATTACTTCTAATTTTGTATGTGTTTACTGGATTTTGTGTATTGTTTTAGCAAACAGACATATCTTAATGCTTGTCCATATCTGGTAAAACAGAATTGCCTGATTGATACTCACATGTTTAGAGGAATACAAAAAATACAAAATTCTGGATATGGTGAACAATCAATTAATCTAATTCCAAGATATCAAATTATCAATGGTATGAATTGAGGTGGAAAATTTGGCAAGCTGGCTTGTAGGACATCTTCGACGCAGCTTGCTCAAACTTCTTGACGGCAGCTTCATTTTCTTCTAAGCTTGTTTCAGTGAATAATTGTTTCCACCAAGATGAACTCCGCATTTTAGCCTTAACAAATAAAGCAGAATGCTTATATAAAATTGAGGATAAGAAAATGATCTTCTAAAACAATATTACTATCATTTATAAGGTGTACCTTGGCGTGACTATAAAGTTGATTTGCTACCTTGTAATGTGACAAACAAAGGTTCAAATTCAGGAAACTGTTACCTAATATTATATTGAGCTCTACACCATGAACCGTGATCATTATACGGGTAATCCAGCTAGCTCAATTAACATTTGTCATTAAAAGTTAATTATGCATGTACTTTGTTGAAAGGTTGATTATCTTACGTGGTCCAACTGCTAGAAAATCCTCTTCATTGCAAAATGGTTCCAAAATTCAAAGATAGTAGTATTTAGCTCCTCTAAAGCAAGAAGTAGACTTTAGAAGATAAAGTGCAATTATAATTGTTTATTAGAGCATATAATGACACAACGGTAAAATTGTGTCTTGGTGACTTGTTGGTCATGAGTTCGAATCCGGAAACAACCTCTTTATATATGCAAATAACAAATTATAAAGTTGTTAAAATCTCAATCGTTAGTTGTTTTCTTATCAACAACAATATCTGCACTTTATTCTCTAAAGAGTATTTCCTACCTCACTTTAGAGGAACCAAATTGAAATATCATCATCTGCCAAAACTTAGTTCACTTTAAACAAATGCTAGTCATTATAGTTAGAGTCCAGGGTCTTATAAAACCACACACCAGAGTCACGTACTTCCAATGTGAGACTCAAATCTCATACCTTGAAATTGGATCCCAACAATAATATTAGTGGGTCAATAGTGGTTAGACAAATTATATTTAATTATTTCAGTCTTCGATTGCCAAAACTTAAGTTATTTTTATCATCTTATGAATAAAGTTCTTGAGATAATTTAAAGACAGAATTCATCATCTGCTTATATCTGAACAATTTCATGTTAAAAGAAAAAAATAATTATGGTGAAGCAAAACTTTAGTAGATAAAAACCCATTTATGAAGATGAAACACCAGGTCACATATCTAATCAAAATGGATCAGAAGACATCAGATTTTAATCAATGAAAATATGAAATGAAATTTAGAACATGTGAAAGAAGCGATTTTAGTCCAATCAATTGGAAAGAGTATTAGAAAGGTGTTAGCCAGCTGGAGAATGCTACTCACCGGGCGGCCAAATTTGGATAATTGTGCTATTTTAGCTCTCCGCTGACCTGGGTAGCCTGAAAAGACAGGAAAGCACCAAACTTACACTAGGGCCAAAGCACAATAAACATAACACGATCAAGAAAAAAATTCTATTCAAAAGTCAGTTTGGTAATAGGTAAAAAATTTAGAGACATGTTTCAGACCATTTTACTTATTAAATTAATCCCTGAGTATGTAATCCCTATTTTTAAAGGTGTACCAAACTCAACATAAAGTTAAAATCATCGAAAGGCGTAGCACATCCAAAACACAGAAAAACAATACTCTTGAATGGAAATTTAATTAGTTGGCAAAATGTTGCATTTGGAGTTTGAGAGGTTACATTTATTTCAAAATGAAGTACCTGCAAAAATAATAATACCATCAGCAGATAACCTTGCTAGCTCAGGAATAGATTTGTTCAAATATTTTGGAGACAGGTAATCCAAAGCATCTGACACTATAACGTGAGAAAAAGACTTTGCCCTGTATGGTAAAGGGAATTTTATATCTGCAACACGTACTATGCCTTTCTGCACTAGAGCCTTGCAGTTCCTATCAGCATCCTCTATGTCATATGGCTCCACACCCCATGCTTCAGTTTCCCCTTCTCTTAAAAATTTGGAGACCACTGAACAACTCTCAGGACCTATGTGTAAAACATTTTTCATGCTGCCACCATATGCATTCTTCAAAACAGGAATTGCACTTGAAACTTCAAAAGTGCATGAAAAGTCACCTGCAATATAAAACAATTTTGAAACATGTTAACAAGAGAAGTTTAAGGAATGCCTTTCCAAGACAATGCATGTGAAAGAACAACTTAATTTTTGCTAATCAAACTGCAGTTTGACCTGTTTTTACTAGGATCAGTCAATAATTTTAACAAGTGAGGTATGAAAAAAAACACAAGTTTGTTCATTCTATTTCACAGTGGCAAAGAGCAAGTATACAAGGCAGATTTTTTTCAAGGATCTATTAATTTAAAACATATTAATAATAATTGGGGTAGGGAATGACCAGAAAAGCAGAGATGTCATCATTTGAAAGTGATCAAAATAAAGACATCTTACTGCAGAGTTTATGGTCCTGAAATTTTTCAATATGCAAGATGATCATAAATATTTCAATTTAAAAGGCAAAAATATGTTCCAACTTCTGATTATAAGATATAGAGTTATTTTTCTAAATCTAACAAACCTCTAGTCATCCTCCATGCTCATTCTAATAATGTATTCTCTCCAATTATAAACCTTCTCTCTGATTATAAACTTTATAGACAACTTTTCTTAGAGAAATACTACTTATACAACAATTCCAGCACAAACTATGCAAAACTGGTAAGGCAGAAATAGTGACCCTCTTAAACCTTTTTAAGTCAACTCAACTGCAGCTGCATCAGCTGTTGTAAGGGATTACTATGACAGAGATTGTGGAAAAAACTTTCCTTGTTGTCTGAATAGTTTGTTCTCTTTAGGGAATAAAAATGAACATTTTGGAAGAGGCTGCTAAGAACAAACCAAGGGAGCCTTTTATATCATAACTAATGTCTAATTTATATGATTAGATCTCAGAAGATTATCATCTACACTAATATAAAACCCAAAATAGGGGGCAAGTTCCTCCCTATGTAAATGGGTGTTAAATATTTATGGAGAAACCATAAAAGGGTACTAAAAATGATAGCAGTTTCTATAATCAACGGGATGAGGAGCTGCTTTAGCAACCAGAGCCCTCAACTCATAGGTTTCATAAATTCGTATCATGAAAATTTTCCATGTTCCCTAGGTGCATCCTGAGTTAACGACATGGAACTTGTTAGAAGAGTGCTAATCACCATATTATTTGCAATTGTTGCCTAAAATAATTTCCCAATGCGTGGAACTTATTCCAATTTGTAATGTATTAGCATTGCTTCCCCTTAACATTCTTGCAAATAAATGCTAATGCTTTTTATCAAGCCTTATTGCTTCTATAAAGTAAAAATAAAAACAGCAAAAAGCAACCAATAATTTAAAATAAAGTAGTCCCAACAACATTCTGAAGACATGGTAACATTCTTACCTTCAACCCTGCTAACCACATCCTTTCTTCCTCCCAATACACCTGTCCACTTAAAAATATATGATTAACCAGCCCATAGACATTAGTACAATAAGTTACATACATTTAGGGTAATTTAGTATATCCATAACATGGGGTGAAAAATGAGTATAATTAGAAGACATTGATAGTGCAAAGGTTTTAGCTTTTTAAATTGTCATCTAATCACATATTGCTGTATAACAGAAAATTGTCAATTTTTATAATAATTACTTTAGTCATATCTAAAATGAATTTCTAATTAACTTAACGGGTGTAGCTCAGTTGAGAACACATACTAAGTTTGAGGGTCCTGAATCCCGCACAATACACTCTTGGGGAATTTAAGTGAGACTAAGCCATTAAAGACATATCAAAATTAAACTATAAAGCAATTGAGGGATAAATTTTCGCTGTGATTTCACATAAGAATTCGTGATCCATTGATTGTCACCCCCCCCATTTTTACGAATATAGAAACTAGCCATTAAAGACAAACAAAGCGTAACATTAAAAAGAATAGGCCATAAAAAGCTTGTTACCTGACCCGCTACAAGCATATAGGATGAGAAGGATGGCTCCCTGAGATTTTCAATAAAAAAAAGTAAAAACTGTTAATCGTCGTAATTGTAGTACTACATAAATAGCATCATCCCAGTTCCCATGTATCAAATAACATCAAAATAAAACACACACACACACACACACACAGAGAAAGAAGATGGGAAAAGTGAAATATTACAAAGAGGACAAGGGATATGGAGAGTAGAGGAGAAGATTTGGATTTGGAATGCAGGATTCCTGAAAGACCGCCACGTCTCATGGAACTTGCTTGTCTCCTTGTCATTGTGTCTGCAAATTGCAAAACAAACATCACATCACCATGATCGATAATGGAATTGAAGAAATGAAAATGAAGAAGGGAGAGTGAAGCACCTTAATTAGATCGCATTCATAAATTATAACCTTAACCGCGTTCAGCAATGAAGGGTGTTTTTAGATCTAGTCTATGAGAATGAAAAGAGATAAACAACAGATCTCACCGGCAAACCGCACTACTCTCATTCTATTCTATTCTACTACAACGCAGCATTACAATTAGTAAATATATGAAATATAAATATTTATTATTAAATTTATTATTTTTATTATTATATTTAGTAAAAAAATTATAATGCACATTATGATAGTAGATTTAGTATATAAAATAATATATTTTTAGTATATTAATCTAATAATTATAAATTAGTATATTATTGTAAATAATAATTTACATCACATTATAAATTATAAATTAGTATATTAATATAAATAATAATTATACTCATTAATTTAAATGTTTATTATATTAATAACCTATATCATGATATAAATTATGCTATTTTATAGAACTTTTAAAGAAATTGCTAAGATCATACCTTGTAAAAATTATTTTCCCAAGCACTTTTGGATTAAATTAGTGAACATTGCTTGTGATGTTCAAAATACAATATGGATAAGATAATTATAAATAAGACTCCTTATCTACTATGGAAAGAGGGAGATCTAGCATTTCATACTTTCATCATTTTAAACGTGGAGTTTTATCTTTAAGGCAATAAATCAACTTTATTGCAGTTTTATAAAATAATCACATATACTCCTTTAACACAATCTCTTACAACAACAAACACTTTAACACAGCAGATGACGTGCAAACCCTTTTTAAAACAAAATGACAGCAATTGCTTCATGCACTTCCTGAATTGCTTCTTGCACTTTCAAAATACTTCCCAAATTGTTTTCCTACATTTCTCATATTGCTTTTGGAATTCTGGAAGCAATATAGGAAGTGTAGAAAGCAATTCGAAGAGTGCAGGAAAAAAACACTCCAAAATGACTCGTATATTTCAATAAGTCTATAGTGCTTGAAATATCGCCCAGGGTTGGTTCTGCAAGAACAAAGTTCACAATATTATGAAGAAAAATCCTTGCTTTTGTTATGTGAAACTTTAGCATAAAATTTTTATGGAACTATATATCTATATATATAATTTTTTTTTAAAATAAATAACCCAAGATATAATACAAATTATCATTTTTCCATGTGAATACAACAAATAAAATTTTCGAGAAAAGATTGATAGAAGAGAAAAGTCATTTTAAAAAAGATTTTACTTTTGAATTCTAATCTCTCTTTCTTGTAAGATGAATGATATCGTATATCCTTCTCATTATATATATATATATATATATATATATATATATATATATATATATTCACTATTGAGGATTATTATGTGCAGAAATAATGACAATTAATTCCTTTTTAATCCAAACGTTTATTTTGATTTATAACACCTGCTGCCAATTTAAAAGTTATAAAATGCGTTATTCTGTTGGCAACTTTGTAAATGACACTTTTTTTTTTGTATGTATGATAAAGTAAAGACAAAGAACAGCAAAACAAAAACTAGTTGTGCCTAGTGTCGGTTAATTAAATCAAATTTAAAAAATTCATTGTTTTACTAGAAGTTTGAAAAGTTGAATTCAAACATTATAGTTGTTGCACCGCCAGTTAATCTTAGTTAATAATCATATAAAAATTTACTTTAAAGTAAATTCAAAAATATTGTAGATGTTGGAAATTTCCTTCACCGAACCCCCTACAATATTTCCTAAGCTAATAGGAGTTGTTACTTAGCCATTAAGTGCTGCTTATTTTATTGCTTAGTTTTGTCTATAAAAGGTTGCCTCTGTAACAGTTTGTGTAGAGTAAAAAAAATAGAGTGAATGAATATGAGAGATTAAAGTGAGAAACTCTTCAATGTACATGAGTGTGTATTTTTTTATTCCAGATGTCAATAATTAGTATCAAAATCAGAGAGTTTGAGTGGTAGTAAGAGAAAAAAAAAACATAGAATGTATGAGGAATAAGAGTGTTCTGATTATGTAAAAACAATAGAGTTTTGGTACACTTGTGAGAGAATGAGATAGGTATCAATTATAATATTGTATGGTACGGTTCCAAATTAGACAGAAAAATAGATTTTTATTATTAGGAAACTTCGACGGCTACACATCTAAGAGCTCACAATATTTGGAGCTTCTTGAGATGAGATAGTGGAAAGAGTAGATGATAGTGATAGGAGGAGAGATCAGTTGGCGTTGTCACGGATTCAACAAGGAGTTGATTATTCCATTTTTGGTAAAATCGTAAATGCCAAAACTGCTAAAGACGCATGGGATATTTTGAAGTTGTCTTGCAAAAGTGTGGAGAAGGCTCAAAAATCAAATTTGCAATCTCTTCATAGGGAATATGAAAGGTATGAAATTTCTAGTTCTGAATTTGTGGAACAATATTTTCCGTGTATTACAAATCTCGTCAACAAGATGAGGGTGTATGGAGAATACATCCTTGACAACAAGGTGGTAGACAAAATTTTACAGACAATGTCAATGAAGTTTGATCATGTGGTGACTACAATAATTGAGTCCTATGACATAGACACCATGACGGTAGCAGAGTTGCAGGGAAGCATTGAAAGCCACGAGAGCAAAATCTTGGAGAAGATAGAAAAAGTAAATGAAGAAGCACTAAAGATTCAGGTGAATCTCAACAATGTTGCGAAAACTAGTTGGAGTGCAAAGAATAGAGCCCGTGATAATTTCAACAGCAGAGGAAGAGGAAATTCTAGAGGTAGAGGTCGAGGAAATTACAGAGACAGAGGCTAAGGAAATTTTAATCAAGGAAGAGATAATAATTTTCTTCCATCCAACAAGGGAAGAGGTGAAAATACTTTTGGTGGGACTAACCGATGAAGAGGTCAAGGTAAAAATTACCAAGGTCGGGCAAATTTTAACTGCTTCTATTGTGGAAAGTTCATGCATAGAGCTGCAAATTGTAGATTCAAACAATAGGCAAATGTTGCGGAAAACCTAAATGTTGGTGATAATTCTAATACCCAACAAAGTTTATTTTTAGCCAGCAGTACTTGTTCTGAAAATAAAAATATTTGATATTTGGATACTGGGTGTAGCATCATATGTATGTTGATTGACAGAAATGGAAGATTCATTGCTAAGGTAAAAATGACTCCCAATCACTTATTCCCTTTTGAGAATTCATCATGAAAAATTGTCTTGCTTGAGTTTTGTGATTCCAAATGATGATTGGTTGTGACATGTGCGTTTTGGACACTTTCATTTTTCTGGATTAAATTAAGAAAAGAGTTTGTTTTGGGTTTGCTTGTTGTGAATATTCCTAGTGGAGTATGTGAGACATTTGAGATTGGAAAGAAGAACAAATAATCTTTTCCAACTAGAAAGTCTTGGAGGGCAAAAAAATAATTCATTCAGATCTATACTAATTGAGATACCAACACATGGTGGAAGCAAATATTTTATCACTTTCATTGATGATTTTAGTAGGAAGACTTGGGTCTATTTCTTGAAGTAGAAATCAAAATCATGTGATACCTTCAAGATATTTAAGGTGTTTGTAGAGAAGCCGCATGGATATAAAGTTAAAGTACTCAAAACAGATAGAGGCCAAGAATACCTCGCCTGTAGAAATTTCTTTGAGTAACATGTTATTCAACAACTGACAACCAAATATACACCTCAACATAATGGACTTGCTGAAAGGAAGAACAAAATGATCATGGACATGGTGAAATGCATGCTAAAGACCAAACAGATGCCTAAGGAGTTTTGGGTGTCAGTAGTTGCTATCGTTGTTTAAATTTTGAACAGATGATTGACAATGAGTGTTCATGATAAGACACCATAAAAAGCTTGGAGTGGACTAAGACCATCAATTAGACATCTCAGAGTTTTGGGGTGCATTGCATATGCACGTTTCAGACCAACTTAGGAAGAAATTGGATGACAAAGGTGAAAGGTGCATTTTCATTGGTTACAACACATATTCAAAGGCATACAAACTTTACAATCCAGAGACAAAAAGTTTATTATCAGTTGAGATGTGACGTTTGATGAGAAAGCTATGTGGGATTGGTCTTCAAAGTCCCAGAAGAAGCTAGTGGTGATTCCTAACACTTATGAAGAGAATGAAAGATAACCAGATCCAACACCTGATGAACCAAAATCATTTAGGGGGCTGTAGAGGAATCCTCTATAACGACCCGCCTCGTCGCTACATCATCACTAACTTTAATTATGTGAATTTCAAATTTTAATGAAAACTTCATTAATTTGATTATAAAAATGGTAGTAAGTTTTTTCGCAATAATACAATCATCCTACACACGATACAATTACAATAATTGAATAGATATGTATGCATATACTAAATCAGTACTCATCATTCACACATTTAGAACTTAATTTAGTTTTAGATGTATTTACAACTCAAAATATACATGTCCACAAAAAGAATTAAGGGGCTAACTATGAAAGAATTTATCAACAAAATACAACTCTTTCCAAAAAGAATTCCAATGTCATCACGTCGGTTCGGTGGCTCCATCAAAAGAATATTTCTCCCCAGGGTCACCTAGTACTACTGATCTGCTCCCACGAACGAAAGTTCACGATCATCACAGGTACCAACCACACGGTACAAAACAAATGCAAGGGTGAGTTTATTATATAAAACCAACAAGCATCAAATAACAACAGTTGGAAAGGAAACAACGTTAACAACCACAATCATTACCAAAAGCCCATCAGTCCAATATACACTCGACAAACCCATCATCCAATTCACTTCACAACTCAAACAACCATGCTCAGAATGATGCATGCACCTGACTTATCTCTCAAAATACAATGTGGTACCATCCTCATGGAAATAGCCTCTCTTAGGAAAATGATACAGTAGCTTGTCGAGGTCACCCTGTCGTGCACTGATCGCTCCCCCCATGGTGATCAGCCCTGAGTCACAAGGGAGTTCCAAACAGAGTGATTGCCCCCTAGTACCTCCAGTACTTATTGTCCATCATTTTATTTTCATCCATGCAAATATGAAGTATGAAACATGGGCATCATCAATGCACTGACCATGGATAGATAGGGACCGAAATTTTAAACAATCTCATTCTCTCTTGGGATGCTTAAAATTCGTGAACCCTCCCTCGCAAGGTTATCCAATCATATGCACCCCTCATGTACATACACAACATCACTAATGCACAGACCATGGATAGCTAGGGACCTGAATTTTAAACAATCACTTTCTCTCCTGGGATGCTTAAAATTCGTAAACCCTTCCTCGCAAGGATATTCAATCGCTCACTGCACCCCACGTAGACATATACTGCATACACCATGGGCACCATCAATGCATGATCTGGCTAGGAACACATCTTTCCTCGCAAGGGTAGCCAGTTATGCACCCCCAATGGGTATCCATGTATATCCACGTCACACAATGACATTGTTCACATCGACATTATCTCTCATTAATGTCATTATCAACCTCAACATCATATCATCTCAATATCATCATCATGCATATCAATATCATCTCATTTCAACATCATCAACCACATCAACATTATCTCATTTGAACATCCTCAACTACATCATCATTATCTCATTTAAACATCACCAACCACATCAATAACATCTCAATTTCAATATCATCAACATCATTTTATTTCAATATCATCATCATAAACATCAATATTCAACATCATCAACTATATCAACATTATCTCATTACATCATCATCAACCCAATCACATTATCCCGTTTCAACATCATCTCATTCATTCACAATCCATATTACCACGAGACTAGTATTTTAGGAAAATTCCATATTAAAGAGGAGGACTACAATATAGAAAACACACTCTTATGCCCGTTTAAAAATTTAATAAAGAATTAAATAAGAGGACACATTATAAAATTTTGGGCACCTCTGTAATTAAGACTTTTCCCAAAAATCCAATCATTACAACAACAACATCAATCATAGTTTTATCCATCAACAAGCAACGCATCCCATTAGTTAAAAATACAGTTTTCTCTTGAAAATGAGCACACACAAGAACAAACACACATTAATCATAAATACATCGCGTCTCATTAGTTAAAAACGTAGTTTTTCTTGAAAACCAACACACAGTAGGGACAGACAGATATCTTCATAGTTGGGCTCTCTGGCCCCCAACTATGGTATCAAAACTATAACTAAATAATAAACCCCCCTTACCTAACTAGGGGTTCTCCCTGTTACAGCCTAGCGGTGTTGTTTCGCGATCCTTCGAATACGCGTGCTTGTCCGAACGCAGAGTTTTATATACCAAATCGAAGATAATTTAGTATAGATTTCAAAGGCAAGGTCAAAATTAACATTTGGGGTCAAATACCCACTCAAATTAAAAAAGGGCTAAAAGGGTGTTTTGGAAGTCCACATCAAAAGACATCATTTTGAAATTCCAATCACACCAATGTGACCGAGGTTCAATAAAGATCACAGAAATGACATCTATTTCATAAAAAGAAGACTTTTACAACATCTCATTTTCAAAGGATTTTCAAAGGAAGTGTAGAAACAGCCAATAACGGTACCCGAATCATAAGAGATATCAAGAGAGACTTCAAACTAGCTAAAAGAAGACAAGGAAACCATGGTTACCTCAAAGAAACCAAGAAAGGATGATTGGAGGCTCTGTTCTCTACCGAATCCTCGAGTTGAGTTTTGAAGATTCCGCTTCGATTAAAGTGTTCCTCTCCGTGCAGTGGTTCAACGACAAGAAATGGCGGCTCATGCCACTCCAGTTGACTTGTTTTTCCATCATAAATTAAGTATAGGATTATCAAAGTAAATGTAAAGATGCAAAGCATTTCTTTTGTTGCGATAAAGATTTTAGATCATTCTAGAAGTTAATAACATAAATTAATTATTGTTAATTCTACTAAACATGTGAAACTTTTTTACCCCCCTAATAATCTTTTTGCGGTTTAGTCCTTAGATATAAAACTATAGGGAAAGAAAAAAGACACGGAAAAATCAATGTCATACCTCACAGCTTCACTGCTAGGCATTATGGCTTGACCAGAATATTGACTAAATCCACCCACAAGCACCTCATCACCTCCAAACTTAACTAATTCCATGGATATTGCTTCTCCATTAAGTTCAAAAGACGACAATATTGAAAAGCTTAGGGGATTCACACAACATATGTCAGGCAAACATGCACCACCATCATGATTTAGTCTAGTCCTCATTACAAGCAACATTCAACTTTCATTGTGATATAACATTATACCATTGCTAGTCGGTATAATGTTATATTGATCTACTTATCTAGGTTGCAAAGTTGGACCTTCTTTCCACTTAGGAGTCATGTGTCAGTTGTGTCCCTTCTCATTTCAATTGGATTTATTAATGGAAATCACTTTGTGCAAGTATACATTATCCACTAAAGATACCATTTACTTTTGTAGGCTAATATTGATTTATTCGGTAACTCTGCCTTTTGTATGGCAATATATATTTTTTAAGCAATAATTGTCCCTTACCTCCTATTGTATCACAATGGAGAAGATATTGCACACTTGAAACCTATGCATGGCAAAAGTCTTACATGAGATGCATTCAAGCTTTCAAGTCAATACAATTTTAATCAGCTAGAGGATCTCAACATGTAATAGACATTTCTAAGGATTGAAATAATTTTAAATGTTCAATGTGTTTCTAATTAAATTTATGGAAGTGTATCTCAATATGTAGTAGACATGCCTATAAATTTTCATTTAATACTTAAGTTTTTTCTCTCTATGTGAACACTGCTTCTCTGTCTATTTTTTTATAGAAAAAAATACACAATGGAATCACGATTGAATGCACAACTGAATCTACCTCTAAAGCCACCTTTGTTGGAGCCACCTCTGTCGAAGCCACCTCTACCCACCTCTGTTTAAGCCTCTAGCCTCCTCTACCCTGGTTACCAGGTAGAAGTGACTTAGACAAAGATGGCTTTAGAGGTTGAGGTTTTAGGGATAAAGGAGAACGCGAATTGATATTTTGTTGTTTATTTCCTTTTTTATTTATTTAAAAAAAATAGTACAAGATAATCTTGATTTTGTTGCTTAAGTTTTTTTATCACAATGAAATCATGATCCTGTTGTGAAGAGGGGGGTGCCAAAAAAATAACAACGAAATCTTGATTCCTTTGTGATAAAAAAAAAAACTTAAACAACAATTATCACAATGGAATCGAGATTCTATTATGATAAGGGGGGACAAATTTTGTTATGCAACAAATCATAATTTTATTATACATTTTATTTAATGGAATCATGATTCTGTGAGAAGGACATTCTTTAAACAAATAAAAAAAAAACTGTCAATCCCTTGATAGGGGGTCAAGAGCAATGCCAATAGAGTCAATAAGAACCCCTGCTCAACAATATTGGGCTTAACATTAAGTTTCTGTTTCGGGGTGCACTTCATACACCATTAAAATTTCTACTACACCATTAGTGTAATAGTGCATTTCCATATTTACCCTTGTATATTAGGTATATTATTATTTTAAAATCATTTCACTTTCTTCTCCGTTTCTTCAGCTACCTCACCGATTTCTCCTTTGTTCATTTGTCCTCTTGTTCTCCTGCTAACAATGGTGGTTCGTGGTGGCATTGGTTTGTGGTGTGGTGGTAATCTTCTGTGGTTGGTGGCAGCGTTGGTGAGGTAAGTTGTCTAGTTTGGTTTGGTCTGTGATAGGGAGAAGGGGAGACAATACAGATTACCTGATCCGTATAGAGTGTTTTTTTTTAAATGCTTTTAAATTAATTAGGAACATAATTTTTCAATTATTATCCATATATTGATGATGATATGCTATTGATTCTGTGTGCTTGTTTACATGTGATTTTCAACAACAAAGAACTCTCAAATATAGAGATGTAACAACCCATCATAAGCTTTTAGGCCTTCAAATCCATAATGGGATTGGAACTAAACTTAGCAAACTAACTTTCTGCATTAAGACTTAAGAGTTCTCTCAACCCATCTTTTTATTGTGATACTACCTATGTTGTTGAGATTTGACATCCACTACAGATATGACCAATGTAGTCCTTATAAGGTTTGGACTATTTTTACCTTTCAAGTCGGTTTTGTGGGAGTCGAGTTAAGCCCAAAGCCCAAATTCTAAAATGATATTAGTGTCTATCCCAAAAATGTTATTGGGTCACCCCGTATTTGTTTAAATTCAATATGTCAAATCCTAGGCGTGAGGAGTGTGTTGAGATCCCACACCAACTAGAGGCATCACAATATAGTCCTTATAAGGCTTGGAAAATTGTTATGTGAAAAGCCAATTTTGTAGGGTAAATTAGGTTCTAAGCCCAAATTCTAAGACATACTATATACTAGCCCCCCTTGTCACTTTTCAAGCTATAAATGTATGACTATTTCCAATTTTTGGTCTCAATTTTTCTTCCACTTCAAATCTAAATCCAAATGGAAGCAATCACCAACTGATATCTTTTATGAGAATTAACATCTCAAATGCAGTTCCACTTTCTAGTGCTAATAGTAATAATAACAATGACGATTATGCGCAGACATGCAATGAAAAAAGAACGATTCAAAATTTGAATATTTCTCCATGTATTGCTTAATTAAGTTTTCCTATGCTAGGATTGTTAAAGTAAATAGACATCTTAAGTTTTCTAGCCAAAGTTTCAGAAGGAAAGGAAAAGGACAATAGGCAGTGATGATTATCCCAAAGATCCAAACAACCATATAAAACCCCACTCAAGTACATGTTTTCCAACGAAAGTAAAAAAGATGAGTATAATCCACAAGAATTTATCAGTTTAGAGTACAAGTAATCTCAAACAATGCATACATTTATTGAGATAGCTTAATTTTCTTATCATTTGCATTGGGTTAGATGCTTATTAACCTGTAAATAGGAATTTAGCTTAAACGTTTGAGAAGCTTTTATTATTTTATAATTGTGAATTTCTTATTGAAAGAGTATCTAACATGGAAACAAATGTTGTACAGATTATGGCTAAGACTAGAGGAATGCGTCGAGCTCTTGGACGAGATGTCGACTGAGTATTAGGTAGAAATGTCGGAGGTAACAAAGATGAAGCCACTGAGAGGCATAGGCCGACGACATCTGTTCATCAACAAAAGACAGGTGTTCATGTTGCTGAGGAGCCTCCTGTTGAGGATCCACCTGTGGAGGCTGATGTGCCTGCGACAGAGGAGGACATCATTAGTGAGCATGAATCTTTTCCAGGAGGGCCGGAAGACTGCTCGATGTTGACTAGGTACGCCGATCATGTAGCTTTTAGAGTCTGGGCAGAAGAGGTAATAATATGATGAATTACATAGTAGTCAGGTTTAACTTGCTTGATTATCCATCATTGTAAATTGATTCATGTCCTTATTGCAGGAACGTCCTGAGTTAAAGTTGGCTTCCCATGGACGTAAGGTTGTTAAATTCGGGAAGCCTATAGCTGAGATTGAAGGCTTAGTTGCTACTACAAAACTTACTCCTCTGATTGTTTGCTTAGTAGGGACTGGCAACAGGGGATTTCTTTCAGCATTTGTAGAACGATGGCACGCTGAAACATGTAGTTTTCATCTATCGGTGGGGGAGCTGACACTGACACTTGATGATGTGGCATCACTGTTACATATCCCTATAATGGGAGCCTTCCACTCCTTTGATCAAATTGCATCGATGAGGCCATTACATTGCTGGTGGAATTGCTTGAGGTCACTGTCGGAGAAGCTGAAGTTGAAATGACACAGTGCCACGAGGCATATGTGAGACTGTCATGGCTGCAGGAGGTTTATTATGCTCAGTGTCAATCTAGTAGTGGATATTAGCAGCCAGGACATATATGTTGCATCCTGTTGGCTACACTTTGTTTGCCAACAAGAGTGCCACACATATAGGTGTGGTATTCTTGGAAGCTTTCCACGACTTGGACCAAGCTGCGGGATTTTCTTGGGGTACAGATGCTCTTGTCCATATGTATTACAACTTGAATTACGCATCTCAGCACCATAGGAAACATCTGGCTGGATACATTACTCTATTACAGGTAACCATATTGACTAATTCTCTTGTCCATGTGTAAACCGCAGTGTCACTGTGTGTGTTTTATATTGAAGTTTTGCTAACCTGATTGTTGTTCAATTGTGCAGTGCTGGATATATGAGCATTTTCCCACAATAGGAAATGTGGTTGCAGATGACCACCATGACGAAAGGCAACCACGTGCCTGCCGGTGGAAAGGTGCCAAGGCCTTACCCGTGACTACCTATCGTAAACGCATAGATAGGTTGACAGCTAATGATGTCTGTTGGACACCATATGGGGAGCACTGTGCATACAGGGATTTTGACTTGATTACTTTATATTCTGGTTTCATTAGATGGGGTCCTCACGTTGTCAGGCATATGCCAGAGAGGGTACTTAGGCAGTATGGATATATCAAAAACATCCCAGAACTGCCTATGTCTGAAGTCCCCTCTGTTGAAGATGTTGATGATAGATGGGTCCACTTTTCTGAATACTTGGTACCAACTGGAGACTTGGTTCATTATCCAAGTCAATGCGTTGCTGGATATATTGAGTGGTTCTACCGTATTTTCCATCCATTCATGACTCCGAACCAATTTCGAGAGGCCCGTACCCACACTACTGCTGACGCCACTGATGACCCAATTCATCCCCCTGTGTAATCTGATCATACAGAAACCGCACCACATTTATCATCAGAAATATCTCTGTAAGAGCAATCACTAGCACATACTATGGTAACAAATTAAAAAGTTGATTCTTTATGCTTTATCACTTATGTTTATTGGGTTATGCTTTATCGTTTATGTGTTTCAGGCTGTTTTCCAACGACTGGCTGAGGGGTTGCAAAACATGATCGATGATGGGATCGTTACAGACGGTCCTGAAGCATACTCTAGGACACATCAACTGTTGCTTCTAGCCCGTGGTGTCAAGGAGCACGACATTGTATATACGCGGGCCTCACGGGAAAGAGACACACAACGGAGGCGACATGGATGACGATAATGCCATGTTTTTTTTTGTTGAAATAGTTTAGTCATTGTTTTTGTATTTTTCATGTTGGACAATTATGGAACTTTGTTAGGTATAATGAAATACTGATGCATTAATGAAATTAAACAACAACTCCAGTTTTTCAAATAATTCTACACATCATTTAAGTCAACATGTTCAGTGCGAAACTTCATTGATTTAGTATACATTTGCATTCAACCAATGTAATGATTGAGCCACTGTTGGACTTCATTAGAACATTGAGTAGCCCACAAGCACGCGGTAGATGGCAACAGACAATTGTCTCTTAAAAAAACCTATTACAAACACAAAACCACACAAATCATCAATGTTAGAGATTTTGCACACATGATAAAATCAAACAATGAATATCATACTTGAACAAAATGGTTACCAAACACATGACCGATGCACAGAATGCGATGAACTTTCGGATCTCTAAGAGGTTGGGTTCTTAGAGGGAAGAATGTCATACTTTGTTGGAGTGAAAAAGAGACTACAATGATGTTATACCTTGATGCAATTAAATGACCTATATTCGTAATATCCATCCACTTATACATCGTTACATGCAAGTCAATAGTTTATGAAATATATTTCATGCAAATTGGTTTATAAGTAAAGACAAATAATGACTAAAGACAATGATGTTTTACCTTTGACAATCCATCAACTAGTAGGGACTGCTTTAAGATTTCAAACCTATGTATCCCACCAAACAAGGCTATATATTCATCAGTCTATTGTGCAAGTTCTTTGAGCAAATGATTGCGTACCAAAGACCAAGAATCTTTTCCATAACCTAAAAAGGGGGAGATTGTTGGATACAGGGGGGAGCATCTTGAAGCTTGAAGCTTAGGACTTGAAGAATTGTTTTGAGCTTTTTCACATGCCTTGTAATGCCTTGGAAGAATGTAAATCCAATAAAGTGTTTAGAGAAGTCAATCTGTTGATCCTTGCATTGCATGCATTTAATCATTCATGTGCCTAAATGTTTTCATAAAGAATTGAAGCAACTTTTGATAAAAGAACCAAATAAGCAATGTTTTTGGAAAAATACAAATACCACTGGTTTAATCGATTACACAACAATATAATCAATTATTTGCTTCGTTTTCAAATCTAGAAAAGCTTTGAAGAACAATTTAATCGATTACCATTGATTGTAATCGATTACATAGTGTTAAAAGAAAATCATGTTTCACTGCTTTAATCGATTACCATTTATTGCAATCGATTACATAAGGTTCTTAGAAAAGCTTGTTGCACTGCTTTAATCGATTACCATTTTTTGTAATCGATTACACAAGGCTTTTCAGAAATGTTGTGTTACTGGTTTAATCGATTAAAATGTTCATAAGTTTTAATCGATTATTGGGAGCATTTAATCGATTATAGTTAGTTATAAAGTTTTGTTATAAATAGAAGTGAGACTTGTCTTGTTTTAAACAGTGAGATATTCGAATTTCTGATTACACACAAGCCTTCACAAAGATTGAAAGTATTTTTTTTAGTATACAAACCTCTTGTCCCTCTCTTTAATCTTCATGGGTTTTTGAATGATTTCTTGGGCAAGAGTTTCAAAAGAAGAATAGGAGAGCATGTTCTGAAATTCATTTGTTCATACAACTCTGATTGGTAAACCACATGCATTCACATCCATTGGATAATCAGGTTGTTTCTCTCCATTCTTTTTGGGTGTAAATTGTTTTCTACTATAAGTTGGTTAATTGGTGCTATTGTAAATTTGTTCTTGAGGCTTGTACTAGAGTAGTGTTCTCTAGGGAAGAACAGAGTAGTGTTCTATGGTTCTTGTTGATAAGGTGTCTAATAGTGTTTTAGATTTCCTTTCTTTATCTAGGATTGATAAAGAGTGAATGTAATAAAGCTTGTAAGAACTAAAATTTATAATAGTGGAACTCTAATCTAGTGTTGATTAGAAGAAACTGGATGTAGCTTCTCTTGAGAAGTGAACCAATATAAATCTTTGTGTTGATTCTTTGTTCTTTAATCTCTATTGGCTATCTTGTTCATTGGTTCTTGATATTCTTATCATTACTCAACAAGTGGTGTTTTGAGACATTGATTTTCTAAGCTGAGTGAATTGATTGAATAAAAGCTTTCTTGGTTTTAAAAGTGATTAAGATCCTTACTCTGATTTTGTAAAGAAATTTTAAAAGACCAAGTTTTAACGCATACCTGGATAATGGACTCGCTCATACACAACAACAATTGGGTTTAACGCATACCTGGACACCATGCCAATAAGTCTCTTGTATAATGTAACTTTAAAAATATGCCCTACCAAATGTGTGCTTCTCTCCAAAGATGCCTTGATTTCAGTATGTTGTAAGGTGATCATATTGTTCATGGCATCCCAAACAGTGCATAAGTCTCCAAGACTATTCTGTAGTAGCTGCTTTAAGGTCCAATGGGCAGACTCCACCTTGTAGTTGATCATATCATCAATTAATTTCAAAGGCAATAAACTATGGAAATCTTAATTTAACCAATGTTAAACGTCAAACTTACCTGTTAATTGTAGTATTTCCCAAATGCATCACTTTATTTGTCCATGCTGTAACAAATTTTTCTTTGTGGGGATTCAACCAAGGGTCATTCACATAATCAACAAATGTTGGCCACGGTGCATATGCAACCTCAAACTTCATAACAGAATCATCATATTGCTTCTCAGTGGCACAATCAACAACACTTCCTCAAGCTTCCATGACATAATCCCATGTGTTGTTCTGCTGAATATAAGTTTTACATTTTGCCTTAACATTCTAGTCAATGTGAAAAACGACACAATAAATTGGTTGATTATGGAAAAATAGTTTTCACAGCACTTGTCAATGTTGCATCTCTATCGGTAACAATGACCTTTGGAAAAAATTCACTTTTAAGAAAAATCTCTCTAAACCGTTCAAGGGCCCACATAACATTGTTTATGCGTCCAGCCTCTAAATAGGCAAATGCAACTGAAAATGTCATCCCAGTAGGTGTCACACCAACAATGTCAAGTAAAGGAAGTCTATACCTCTTTGTTTTGTATGTACTGTCTATCAAGAACACCATATGATATGCATTGCTCAATTGTACTGCATTCGGATGTGCCCAAAATAAGTCACGTAAAATATTTTCATCCTTCAATCTACACCAATGAATATACATGTCACGTTCAAGAAGTTTCAGTAATTGTTGCATTTCAGTATTATTGCCTATTGTACACATCCGGTATGAATATCTTGCATTGTATACTTGCTTCAAACTTGTGACATTATTGACATTATGCTCCTTCAAAGTTAGAAGAATATTCTTGGATTTCACCATCGACTTTGTCATATCACCGAAAATGATCTTCTCTTCCTCACTTATTCGACCAGCATATGGGTGTCCATAAAATGACTTAGCCAAAACATGATTATGATTGCCACATATTAGCTTCACCATCCACCCTTGACCTCCCGGGACTGGTTTGCTCCACAGCTTAAAAGGACACTCACATTTTCTAGTTTTAGTGGAAGGTGTGAAACCTTTTTTCCATGGTCTATACTTTCCACTCATTTCACAACTAATGAACACAAATGACGTCCTTCTAATTTTCCAGTCGCTATGTCACTCCTCATTATGACCACTACAAAACCACTCTCAAATGCAACAACATGAGCCCATTTCAATGCCGCATCACGAGATTCAAACACCTACACAAATGGACAATTCATCTTTAATATTCTTAATTCAATCATTTAACAACTTTAACTACATTCAAAAACACTTAGATACCTCAGTCGTTTTGAACGCTGCAGAACAATCAATTAAACAATTATTATTTTCAAACGCATTAGGGTCTGCTCCAATGTCTTCATTCATATTAATTTCTTCAGACATGATACTGTCATACATCCACTCATCGTTTTCCATCTTAACAAATTAAAATTTAATCATTAAGTGTGTACAACTAAGTGGTTGGGAGAAGTATATACAACTGTCCCTTGAACTATGCCAAATTTTTTTTTGATGTATCTACAACTTTCCCTTCGAACATATAAAAAATGGAGACATTATTATTTGTAAATGAAATCAAAACCAAAACATTAAAAAGTAATAAAAACTAACATTTTTTCAAATATTCTCTCCTCCTCGATTTTTCTTAAATACTTTCTATAGTCTTGTCTTTTCCAACATAAGCACCCACAATTTAAAACCATGCATGCAATAAATCATCAAGTAAAGACCTCTCCCAATAAATAAATAAAAACTCTGTACTCCTTTATTAATCTTCACCAATAAATATTCCTTTTCCATTAACAAACGCCACATACATTTTGCAAGCAAAGCTTTGTTGAACTTGTCCCAATACTTTATCAATTTTTTTAAAAAATAAACTGATTTGAACCTATACGAATTGGTCAATCCGTAAGATTCTTATGGATTAGGTAATCCGTATAATCATTACGGATTACCAAATCCATATCAAACAAAGAACCTCCACTTACCTCTGCAGCCCACGATGCCACACCACTCTGCAGCGACCACTAGCCAATCCACTCCGACAAACCTCAACAATCCAACAACCACCAGTGCACAGCCTAACCTCAACAACTCAAACAAAAGTAAAACCAAGAACCAAAAAGCAATAACGTACATGACCTCTGCGAGCAACTAAGATAAGGAGGAAGCCAAGGGTATTTTCGGATTATCACATTAAAAATATGGTGTAGTAGAAAAATGAATGGTGTATGAAGTCCACCCCTTCTGTGTCCATGGATCGCATCTCCTAAGAAGTAGTGAATTGTTGGACAAAATAAAAATAGTGAGTTCCTTTACACGAGTAGGCCTACTTAATATTTTTATTCAAAACCAAGAGATTGTGGAGCATGTGCTGTGAGGGCTTTGACTAGCTTTGCATCATTACACCGAATAAAATATCATACGAGCAAAAAATAGAATAAAAAAAATGAATTCAATGGATTATGTTGAATCCATAAAGAAAGAAGCAATGGATTACATTTTCATGACAGAAAAGAAACGAAAAAGAAAAAGAAATAGTTAGGGGGAAATAGCCCTATAGTTTGAGCACCTGCATGATACACTCATCCTCAACTGCATTTATTTTTAGAGTTTGAGCTTTTATTTTATTTGAAAATAGAACACTGAAAACAAATTTTTTTTTTGGCTTTAAGCAAAATCATTATAAATGTTTTAGAGTTTTATTTTATACTATCATTCAATCATAGAATTTATCATATATATGATGAGTTATGATATATATGATGAGTTATGATTGTATAATTATATAACAAAATTACACTATTATTGCATAGTATTTTTTTCTCTATCTTTAATAGTTGTACAAGCATAACGGAAGCAATATTGGGTGATTAAAGTGGTTGATAATACAAAAGTATAAGGACTAATCGACTAAAAAGCCCAAATTGACTTTAGAGTTACATATTGTTATCTTGGACATCATCATTAGAAGGAAGAACATGGCAACTAATGCAGATGTTAGCAGTAGGTTTATCTGCCAATATGCTGTCATAACACGACTAATATTTTAGTAATTTATTTTTATAATTTTGATTATCAATGATTCAATCTTTAATTTCCATGCACCGTCATTCCCGATTCAGTCATGATTTTCAGTTCTGATTTGTAATATGCATGAAGCAACTATTGTATTTGTACCATTCATGAACTTATTTAACCCAAGCGTTAGGTGGTACTACTGGCTAACAGGACACATGCATTCAAACAACAAAGGAAAAAAAAGTTAAGGAATTATAAAAGCAAAGCTTTTTACATTTTTTATACTTTTATTTTTTATTGGAGCATTGAGAAAATAGACAGGAAATTTCAAATCATTAATTATTTGAACTGAAATGAATTATACAATATATGGACAAAATTTGAAATGATAAGAGCAATATATGTATCATCTTTTGCTTTTGTATGCCAGAAATCAGTGATTTAAAAATCTATCCGGTGATTGAATCGGTCAGGGTACTAGATCATTGGTCGAACCAGTGGGTTACTGATTGACCCGTATGACCCAGTCAGTGGTTGAACTGGTGGGTCACTGATTGACTCGCATGATTTGGTCAGTGGTCGAACCGATGAGTGACTGATTGACCCGCATAACAATGTTTTAAAATATTTTTTAAGAAATTACAAATTAATATTGTCTTCATAACATAGATAATTTGATACCAAAATGTTAAAAAATATCATTGTCCAAGTTCAAACAAACAAGTAACAAATATAACAAACATAAGCTAAATAAAACAAGTTTAAATTCAAACAATATTTTTATCTAATTAAAAAATTTAAAACTTTAAAAAGTAACATATAAAGTATTATAAATAAAAAATAACTTCAAGCCCCCCACAGATTAATATATTTTTAAACATAATTTCTTTACTTTGTGAATAATTTAATCGAATTTATTGACTTTATCTCCTCCATACATACATATCCATCATGTTTAAGGAAAATAGCCCCCCACAAAAAAAGTGGCTCTAGCCCCCCCCCCCCGGAAAACCCAAAACACCCCCCACCCCCCCCCCCCCCCACAACAAATGTGCACGCAAGAACGAACGAAACCCCCCACCTCGGGGACGTGATTGCTCAGAGACGGAGAAGATGGAAGTTGTGCCCGCGGATGAAGCAGATTTTTTTTTTTAAATAACGACCCCGTCTGGGTCACCGAGTCGCCGGTTGGATCATAGACCCGGCCGGATCATTACGGATGGATCCGTGCGAATAGCATGTCCAATCCACTGCCATGACCGACCCGATCTACCCTCCGATTCCCGGTCAGACCAGTCTGACTGGCCGGATCAGTCCAATTTTTTAAATTATACCAAAAACTATGTGTTACAATTTCAACGTTTTGATAAGATATTAGCGATTAATAATTATACTATTTTTGCTTCAAATCATCAAAGCTGGATAATAATAACCACAATCTTATATTACCATATCTTTTAATTTTGACTTATTTGCATTATTGCTTAGGACATGTGTTGACTATAATGTTAACTTTTTTTCCCTAATGCTAGGCTTAAAGGCCAGCTGATTAAAATTGCTGATATTACAGCTATATACAACGAACAGTGTACACACACGAAGGAATCACTTATTCTAAACATAACTCTTTTAGAATTATTATTCATTCTTATCATTCATTTTTTTAGATTTGATGATTAAGATTAAATATTTATTATAATAATTAGAGCATCTTTAGTAAATATCTCAAATTAAGATCTTATACCACATTTTGGTAGGTTATGTAGTGTCACTTATAGGATTAAAGATTCCTCAAGATTTTTTTATTATTTTTTTAGTAGTAGATTTCATTTTGACATCTTAGAAAGAAAAAAAAATTATTTTTTTAAATACTGTGCAGATCTTAAGGTTTATTATACAAGAATTCATTCTTCATGTTGGAGATATATTTACCTCATTTATTAGAAAATTTAGTAAAATCAAACGTTCAAGATTTTATATTAAAAATACTCTTCTTAAATATTAATAAAATGAAAGATGAAGATGAAGATGAGAAAAACTTTTCCAAACCCTCTCTTTGATGAAACCGTACACATTGCAAATGCCTCCATTCTTCTTCTGCATGGTTGGCTTATCTTTTTTGACTTCATAATAATGTGTGACTCTCTTGATTCTGTCCACGTTGATTTTGCCGTCGGCGTGCTTCTCTTTTATATGGTTGTTTCGTTGCTGCTTTTTTGCCTTGTAAGGGTATTTTGCTACCATATGCTAACTTTATCTTTTTAAATTTGGAAGGGCAAGCGCACCTTAATTAAAGGCAAAAGGAAAAAACAAAAGGGTCGTTGGTTAACAGTGTATATACTATTTTTGCACCAAGAATGTGGTGGTTATATATATATATATATATATATATATATATATATATATATAGCGAAAGTTTAATCTAAATGATGGGGTTGTTGATAGGGGTAGATTATAATA
>CM023947.1:20088546-20242569 GCA_013407115.1 Glycine latifolia | reverse complement strand
AAGAATTCATAATATTAAGTTAATTTATTATAATCTACCCCTATCAACAACTTAATATTATGAATTCTTTTATATATATATATATATATATATATATATATATATATATAAAATTGGATACTTAAGATTTCCTTGTCATGTCAATAATTTTTCGGTAACTATACATTATACAAGCTTTTCAGAATAACAGTACTGATGGTATATTAAAAGTGTCAAATCCTAATTCTGTTTAGATAAAAAATAATAATTAAAAAAGAAATAATAATGATAAAAAAGAAAAATAAAAAAGGAAAAAGATAATAAAAAAAAGGAGAAAGAAAAAACAATAATAAAGCAAAAAAATGGAAAAAATAAAAAAAAATGAAAAGAATTTAAAAGGATCTAATGTGTTCTCAAAGAGAGGCCATTTGGTCACAACGAATAAAAAAAGAAAAAACATTATAGAGCGGGTAGGTCTAAAAATTAATGAAACACAAAATAAAAAAAAATTGAAGAGTCTCATATCCCAAAGATGTAAAAGGAACCAACAAAAGTTGCGTCATTTGATACTACAACTAAAAAAAGAGAAGAAATTTCCAAATATCCTCTTATTTCTTCCTTCTCCTCTATTTTTCTCCATTCCTTTCTCCTTAGCTCTTCCTTCCTTATCTTCTCCTTTTTCTTCTTCTTATCTTCTCCTTTTTCTTCTTCTCATTGTTGTTTTTGTCTAAAATAAAATAATAATGATAACTATTTACACTTCCACTTTTACACATACAACCCCTTACATTTATGGCTGGACTCATTTTCTTGTTAAATTTGAAATAATAAATGACACTAGTCACACCCCCTCTATTACATGTACACCCCTTTCGCTCTAAGCCTAGTCCATTTTCGAGAGGTCTAAAATAAAATAAGCACTATTAGTTACACTCCCTTTCTTCATGTATGCACTCTACCACCTAGGTTGATGAGTAGGCCTACCATGTCAGCACTTCATCAATGTTAATTAAGTTAAGATCAACCGTTTGACTTTGACCTTCAAAAATAAAAAAATAAGTTAATTAGTAGACAATTTTTTTTAGTTTTTCTGTTTTTATCTATTATTTAATTTATTCTTCAATTTGATTGTCTTTTTATTAGTGCCTAATTAATTAGTTTAATTAATAATGTGTTGTAAATATTTCGCTACTGGTTCATTTTATTTCCCCCATGTTTCAATCCCGCACCCTTAAATAGTAAGTGTACTCCACACTTCTATTTTATCCTTTTTTATTTCTATTTGATTCATTTAATCACATAATACTATGTCAATTATTCATTTATTTTTTGTAATTCTGCATTATTAATCTTTAGTACGCGCTTACGTTCCATACACTCCATGCTGGATCTTCGACTCACTTAGTGGTGTTTTAATAATGTGTAGATAAATTTTGTGAATGTCATGTTGGGTCTCCGACTTGCTTGACTTCACAAAGTTTACTGCAAACCCAAAATCTTTTCTAAAAAAGCTAAAAAATACTCAAATAAATAATCACTCAATTCTCATTTTTCTTCATAAAAATTACACATTACTCAAGATTGCTTCAAGGTCCAATGTCTTAAGCAATTATCTCCGCTTTTTCTTAAAATTCAAAGTCGTTTCAAGGTCCAACGCCTTAACAACTCTTTTTCACACAATTGAAACAAATCTTTCAAAAAAAATAAAATAAAACCAACACATAAGCTATTTTCTACCCAAAGAACTACACAAGTTTGATTTTCTCATTGCACTTGGGGATACGTAAGAGTGTGGACGAACCCCTTATCGACCTAAAAGACACACACACACACACACACACACACACACACACACACACACACACACACACACACACACACACACACACACACACACACACACATATATATATATAAACTCCTTTCTTTTTTTCAAAAATAAAAATTTGTTTTCTTTTTCTAAATTAAACAAAAACAAACATAATTCATGTTCTCAAGAAAAGTTAAATAGTTAAAGAGTCATTTTATTTTTATCACACTTGATTAAAGATTGTCGTCTTCATGATGAACACGTGGGGTGTTAATACATTTCCTGTGCATAAACAACTTCCGAATCTTTTTTTCTTAAATCGTAAAACATTCCTTATCTTTTTTTATTATTTTTCTGATGTTTTTTTTAAATAAATGTTGGTGGCAACTCCTCTAATTTTCCAATTTTGTTGAAAAACTCGCTCTCTTTATCTTTATTTATCACCGTCCCATCGTGACCCATTTTGAGAGAGAGAGAGAGAGGCATGGATAAGTATGTAAAATATACTGCTGAGGAAAGAAAAGAAAAAATTGTATATGCGCAATTGTCTTAACCAAAGGCTTTTGACATCATAATCAATGACATGATAACTTATGGTGATTATTAGTATGAGTGACCCACAAGGGGATGACGAAATACTAATCATATTAGAGCTTTTCAATTGCTCTCACCATTTCAAATTATCAGCCACTTTTATTTTATAGTTTTTGTTACTTTAAAAAATAATGATGACTACATTTTAACGGTCTAACTCTCTTGATAACGATATTTTAGTTAAAAAGTCTATTTTATAATAGTAATCGGTGTTATTAAAAATAGTTAACTCTCATCTTTTCTATAGATGCGGATTTAATTCTCCTAACATAATTAAAATCTTGTTTGGTGCACAATCATCCTCAGGAAATCTTTCAGTGTCAAGAGACTAGTTAAATAATTGCAACCAAGTAAAATTGTCTATAGTTTAGGTATGCGCAATAATATTGAGTGAGTCAATATTAATAATTCCTATCATGTCTTCTGGCGTCATGCCTAAGAGTATTTGGGGTGCCTCCCTAAGCTATCACTTTTTTGTTTTACCAAATTAGTGATTTTCTTTAAGATGTACATATTACTTTAAACAATGTAATTTCTTGTTCAATGTTAATTTGAATCTCAAACGGGAATATAAGCAACCAAAAAATGGTCTCAGGGTTCAATTACAGGTTATTTTCCTCCCTTATGACATGTGTTAACATAGATCATGGGCACTAGAGCAGCAAAACAAGAAAAAAGAAAACAGTAACTAAAGTGTAAACGTACCCATGCCGAGTGAGCTTGATCACTTAAGATAGCTAAGCCCACACTGGACATAGGCAAGGTTGCTTTTAAGGGGCCAATATCATCATTAGAGTGCTTATAACATAATAAAATAAAAGAAAGATATGTGAAAAGTTTTTCCAACTGTGGCTTTCCTTAAGGCAGCAGACAAATTGTAATACGATACATGCCATTAAGTCATCAATCAGATCACATAAAGTCATTCTGAGGGAATCTAATTTTGCACCCACTGCCTTTTGTTTGAATTAGGTAAGGGAATATCTACTTCCTTTAGACAAAGTTTAGCGATAAAAAAGTGCAAGTAATGATGACCCTGGACGTGGAGAATCAGTAGCAATGACGTGATCAAGAGGATCATTACGGTCAAAGGGATAAATTAAAATTAAAATTGCATATATATATCTCAGGCCCAGTTCTGCTTAATTGGGACACGTTCTGAGCTGGGTTCTGTACTTAGGAGGACCAACAATGTTGGAACTAATGATGAATATTGAATGGTGTCTACCCCCATATTGCCTTAATTATTTCACCCTCTCAATCATAACCTTTTTATATCCCTTCTCGTCCGTTTCTATCAATGAATGAATTGACAAAATCTGGCCACAAGGATATATTGAAAATGAAAATGAAAATTCAGGAGTTCTTGACTAGTAAAATGCTAAAATGTAATGATTTGAAAGTTTAAATTAAACTTGCTGATAGTGATGTGATGATAATATTTAGATCCTCCATTTGACTAGCTACAACCCCTTCCCCTCTTGTGTTGTCCATGCATGCCAAAAAAGACAATAAAAAGGATTGAAATTTCACTCGAGAGAACAAAAAATTAAAAGGACTATTGAGCTATGAACTATGAAACTATGCATCTGTCCAAGCTGCAAAAACTGGCATTTGAGGCAAAGTAAGTGCTGGCCTCAAATGGGGTGAAGGGTCCCAAGAATTCACGTTATTTGGATTAGTAGCCAATAGTTTTGATGCAGTTGAAGGCATTCCAGAGAGCATTGGCAAGCTTGTCCTATCAGGGCTACCTTCTCTTGAGCTGCTCAAACTTGTGGCCAATGAAGAAGGATTTGACACATGCGTCCTCACCTTACTTGATTCCTCTACTTCCTGATGAAACATGTTGTCCAAAGCCACTGAGAAGGACTGGTTAGTTCTGTCACTCTCAATTCTTGGTGGATTCTGTTCAAGTTGCTGAGAGGATTGGTAGAGAACCATCTTCCACTGATCATTTTGGCTCTCACAGCTCTTCTGATGCATTAGAATAGCTTCTTGAGTGTCCTCATATGCAGAAGGCTTATTGTGATTTTGATCAATGTACTGAGTTCCATTGTCCGTCTCTCGGTTGCGCCTAGCTAGCTCACTGCTAAGGAGGTTGCTGCTTGCCATGATTTTCTCCACATCATATCTTGTTATGTCAAAGTTGGTTACAGCATTCGCTCCTCGGAACTTTATAGCAGCAATATCATAGGCTTCAGCTGCTTCCTCTTGTGTACCTAGAGTTTAATTTCAGTAAGGATAATGATTAGATTTTTGTGCCAATATCGAATCCTTTTAGTATAAAACAATGGATATTTTTTTTTGGGGGGGGGGGGGGGGAACACATTGGAAAAATACTATTTGGTAAAAAACATAAGAGTTCAGTTGTTTTCTATGCTACAAACATTGGATAAGATTTTTTAAGTGAACATTTAAGATTCAAAGTTATTATTGTGTATTATTCTGAATAACAGCAATAGTAAAAGCTGACTCTCCGGGACTAATATTCCTCTACAAAATTAAAGTGGTTCATGATCAGCTTTATCATGACTGAAAAGATGAGCACCAAAGATAAAGTTTTCAAAGTCATAAAGCACCCTCTGTGTCGCTTCCTACTATGGAGAAACACGGTTATTGGAACATGAACACATTGATACATGCAAATACAAATAAGGTAAAAAAAAGTACATTCAGAACCAAAAAAAAGAGTTATCCAATGAGTATGAAAGAACTCACTAAAGGTTCCAAGATATAGATCTTTGTTTCCAGCCACTCTACCAATTCGAGCTTGCCACCTTCCATGTTGGTGGTGTCTGCTACCAAATGAACCAATTTTGAAAAAATTTTAGAAAATTCATTTGTAGATATAAATATTAGTATATTACTAATTAAATTGTAATTATATACTGAGTGGTTGTTGGCCTATGAGACCTTGTTACTCCTCTATACATGGAAGCCCCTCTTGAGAATCCGCTGCTTTTTCTGAATGAACAAAAGTGATAGATGTTATGATTAACTAAAATAGTTGTTTACTATTTGATTTCCAAATGATAAATAACAACAGGGATTTTACCTTCTCAAATTAGCAACATACTCTTGTCTAGTCATGTTCTTCATTTCCTCAAGTTCATTTTGATAATTTTCCAACTGTTATTAGAAGAGAATGGAAAAGAAGAAAAAAATGTCATGAGATTATTATTTTAGTAACAGTTACTGAAACTTGAGAGTGGAAACATGGAAGAGAAAAGAGAAATAGATTATTAGTTATTACAGGAAAGTTTATGTGAGTGGAGGGTCCCCAATACTTGAGTGCGGCTAGATCATAAGCTCTCGCAGCTTTTTCTTCCATATCATAACCCCCTAAAATCAAAAGTTTGAAATGACTTGAATAAACATCAATTTTCCTCTTTTGTTAACATCATAAGCATTTATATTAATTGATATCTATCTTTAACTGTCTGGTTAATCTAAGCTCTGAGATTTTCAACCTGAATTAGAAGAAAATAGAAATATATTAAGTCTTCAGAAACCTTACCTAGATAAACTGAGATTCATCGTATATTTCGGTGGCATTCCCCGCAAAGCAAAGTTATAAAACCAAAAAAGAATGAGTGATGACTTAAAAAAAATGCAGATCTTTGCTACAAAGGAACAGTGGAACTCAAATAGATGGGGAATATAGTCCTTTTCTTACCTTGTCTTCCTTTTCTGCTTTGCCCCTCTTTCTTGCAGCTGTTGTCCCAAAGATGAGCTTCATATCTCCCAGTCCACCTATGCCTGATACACAAACACCCTTTAGAAATAAAGAGAAATCATAAAACACAAAACACAAAAAGGAAGATGAACATTTAAATGTGTTGAGGATGGTCATTGCTCATGCATGGACCATGACACAAAATCTTAAGCAAATCAAGTGAACAAAGTCACAAACAACTTACTCAACTATGTTATAACTTTATCGTTTTAAAATACATGAACATATTAATGTGATGTTAATTAAGTGAGGATGCTCATCCATGAAGCCATGCACAAAATCTTAAGTAAATCAAGTGAACAAAGTCACAAACAACTTACTCAACTATATTATTATAGCTTTATTGCTGTTTCAAAATACATAACCATATTAATGTGATGTTAGCAGAAGAGCACTAATTAACCTTGTTACTCCTCTATACTGGGAGGTTCTTTGTCCAAAGGTGTCAATGGACTTCCTATGAACAATTTGCTTCTGGTCAACCTTTTCAGGTCCCCTTTTCTTAGTATCCATGGCAACAGAATCAATGACAGCAGGTGAAGCACGGTGAGAACTTGTGACACAGCTAGACTGAGAGCTAGGACTCATGGACAAGCTCAACGATTGCAAGTCACCATAAGCCATTGATCCAATGGACCCTGATTCACCACCATTTACCTCCACACGAGGAACAATCATCTTTGACTCATGTGCATGGCTAGCTTGGAAGTTCCTCACTTCCCAACTCTTGAGGCCAGGAACAGGAACAGCATCATCACTACCCATGTTTTGAACATGAAGATTATTGTTGTTGTCTGAAGTTTGGCTTTGCTTTGACCCTTCTAATATCATATCATGGTTTCTCAAGGTAGAGTAATATGCTTGAAGCTCTTGCTGTTGTTGTTGTGGGTTGGTGCTAATGTGTTGAACATGGTTTTGGTAAGTTTGGTTATTATTTGGGTCACGGCGTGAGGGTTGGTTGTAAAAAACACTGTCTAAGCTCAGAGGCGTTGTTTCTGTGGCACTACATTCATAGTGATGAGAGGTCCCCATCGCTTCCCCACCTAAGAAGTTCTCCAGTTTTGGTGTTGAAGTAGTAGCCATTGCTTCACAAAAATAGATAAAAATTAAAAACACAGTGGTCAAGAGGTTCAACAATTAGTATAGTGCACACACACTAAAAAAACAAGTCTCCCAAAACATAGCAAAAAACACATTTGGACTAACCTTGTGCTTGTGACCTGCTCAAAGTTTCAATTCCATAGAGAGAGCCATCCGATTTGAGGGGCATGATTGGCAAAGCTGAATACAATCCAACATTTTCAGCTTCAAGTCCATAGTAGAAACCATAGCTACTAAGTGGAGCAGTGTGGTGGTAAAAGCTTGTGGGAACCACTTCAGCAGCAGAGGAAGGCTGTGAGTGTGAAGAAACTCCTACATTATGCATTTGAGGAGAGAGTGAGAAACCCAACCAATTGTTTTGATTATTAAGGTCAGCATTGTCATCATTTTCCATACTCTTCATTTTTTCTATCTTAACAAAACACTCACTCACTCGTTCGCCAAACAAGAGAAATATATCTTTCTACTCAAATACTAATCATTGGAAAACCATATCCACTCTCTAGCATCCCCACCCCACCATTTAGACCATTTTTTTTTTCCTTTGGATTTTGCTAAATAAATAATTTTGTCTGACTGGGCCAAATCTAACAAACAATGTAAACAAATCTATCTAGGTCCTGCAAGAAACTGCATCATCTATAAACTCTCTTTCTTTCTCTCTATTATATGTGAGTGTGTTGGCTTGTATGTAATGTATATAAGGGGTGTCTCGGTGGACACATTTCTAAAGGGAACAAAGCAAGTTCCTTTAAACTAAACAAAAAGAATGTGTTCCAGCAAGCAATGCTAAGCATCCTTCCCGCATTCCATGGGGATCCGTGTATGAGAAAGACCTTCGCTTTTGCTTTATTCTACGCTCCTTCCCTCCTTTCCTTTTCTCTTTTATGAAACAACACACTCCTTAGTCCTTATTATTAGACCTTACTAGTCACACTCTTATATTAAATTAATAATAACAATTAGTTATTGTTATCCACAAAAGACCAGTGAGCTGCATCCCGCTACAGGCCTCCTTTTTGCACACTGGATGCTAATGCTACTTCAAAGACCAACCATGTCTCTCTCTCAAATTTATTGGTGACACTGACACACTATACACTACTTTTATTTTTATCTAAATCACATTTTTGTAAAATAATTATGTTTGAATCGAATATGAACATAGTTAAAAATCACGTAAAAAAATAATTTTTGAAATAAAATTATTTCTGAAAAAGAATCAAAATTCTTCTTTTTACTCTCACTATACTTTTATCTGTTTATTCTGCATTGGAATGTTTGCTATAATAATTTCAAATACAAACTAAACATGCACTGTATCTTAACTATTATGAACAACAAAATTATTTCTCATATCTAAGACTCGAATCCTAAATCACAAATTAAATTAAAACAATTCTAAATCATTTGATCCAAGTGTTGGATGATTTCTCTATAAAATAGATACTACTAATTTGGTGTACATTGCACAAATATATTTATATTATATATATATATATGAATAAATGAAGGTTCATTTAATGTGATGGGGTGTTGCTATTTTGGTTGATTGGTTGGTTTTGGTGTCTCAGTTCCTGAGGACGTTGAATTAGATTTCACGGGCCGTGGACAACGTGTCCCTCCCTCCAGTCACTTCAAAACAGTTTTGCAGATCCTGCTGCTCTCTGGCTATGGACCCCTACTACAACTTTGCAACTACAGGACAGGTATCTGCTACCCTTGAGAGTTATAGGGGTTGGCTCTTACGACGTCGTTTCCTTCAAGTCCAACTCTCTTGTCCTCCACTGCACAATATGGTGTGGTCTAGTCTCTCTCCCTTTTGGCCGTTGATTCTCAAACACACATATTACCACTAGGTCTAACCAATAACAGTGATATTTCAAGTTTCAACCACTGGCCAGTGACTTTGTTTTTGGGCTCTTGGCACTTTCTTCCAATTGGGGTCATCTCAATTTTGTTAACTAATTAACATGACAATAATTATTTTTTCACTACCCATTTACTTCTTTAATTCAAGGTTTTGATGTTGTGATTATAACGTCAAGATTTTGGAGTCTCTGCAATGGCATCAAAACTGCAATTGTGACTGCATCAATTATATTTATTGACAAATTTTCAAAATATTAATTGTGTTTTTGGAAATATGTATCCTATGCAACAAATCATCAAACAACCAAAGGATGCAAAAACTACAATACACAGCTTTAGCCTATGTTTAGAACGGATGATGCAAGGTGGATCGAAGACTCTCTCTCCACATGCAACGCTCTCAATCTCTCATTATGCAAAAGCAAATATTTGTCGCTTCTATTTTAATGTGATTAATCATTTAAATAATTGAAAGTAAACATGCATTTAGTATTGATATGAAAAATTATGCATATATTTCCGTGAATGTTGTAACGGACTTTTGATCGTTCTAATGCATAAATGCATCAAAAGAAAATAAATTCGTTACACCATCTACATAAACATATCCTATATATTAATTCATAAACAAAAAATAGATGTTAATTGATCTTTTTGTATGGATATATTACATCATTAATTGTTAGAATGAACAATAACTATAAAAAATTTACTTTTAAAGTAAGTTGATTTCTCTTCTTATATAAATTATTATGTTATTTTTATAATAATAGATATATATTGTTATAATAGGAGAAATGTAATAAATGGTACAACTAGTAAAGAAATATGAAGTGTAATAAATGACTTAGTAGAAAAAGATAGACATAGAACATATTGTATAAATTATTATATGAATAACACCACTATGTAAATTGCAATGAAACCTCAACCACGATGCTAACCGCAATTTAAAGCCTTACTTTTATTAGTTATTACTCGTTGGAGTTCTATAATAAGGAGGGGATTAGGGGGAAAACGTCAGAAATTAATGCAAGCTTATTTGTGATACTTGGCCTTAACAGTTCTAGGGGCTATAATTGTTGGCATTCAAGAACATAAAAGGTTCACGATGATCATGCTAGATTAAGTTTCAGGAATGTTCACACTACTAATTAGGGTGAATGGTGCTTTATAAAGTCAAAGCGTGGGATGGGATGGGGGTGGGGGATACGGAACAAAACACTAGAAAGAAAAATGTATGCGATGTGATCTAATGTGGCCCAATGCTACTTGGGTTACCATGATTGTCTACGCCACTCATCAAGCATCTATAGAACAGAGAACTTTTTGTATAAAATTATAAATAAAATAATAATCTAAAAAATTATTGAGGTGCATTTTTTTAATGGGATGGCCCGGATTGTAGTCAATCAATACTTACATCAAGACAAAATGTGAGAGAGGTGAAGTCACTAAACATTCTTCAACAGGGAAACTAGCAAGTGGATAATCGTATTCAATCTATATCAGCACATTAATTATAGCAACCACACAAACTTTCATTTCATCTTTTAATTACTTAATTATAGCAATTGTTATTTTCTCCCTAAGTTGTGATTTGTCATGACTCATCTTCAACATATATATAAAGCAGTCTTAATTTATATAGTTTACACATCCCAACATGGATCTTTTGTTGGTTTCCCATTGAAATATATATAAGGTGAATTTTATCCAAGAGGAGCTAAGGGAAAATGTGTCATTTTATGTGGAGCAAATCCAATTAAAAAATTGAACCATTAACGAGAAAAGTGTGTGCTTATGTTATTGCCATATGCGTTTTGGTGAGGCTAATAAACAGAAGCTCACCACTTCGAGAAGCAAAGATGAAATAAGATTAGAAACCTACGATAAATTATGCGCTCTTGAAGTACAGATATTCCTTGCATGATGAAGTGATGGCCCTTAATAAAGTTAAGTGGATTTAAATTTATTCTATATATGTAGTGGAAGTGTGGGACAATCAATTTCACTCAACAGACTTATCTTTATGTGATGCATACATTAATTAAAGCCTTACAAGACATTGCTGGTACAATCCTTGGCAGATATTTAGCGAATTGGTTAATCCCACTATAATAAAGTCTGGATTTGTGAAACTACAGTAACTTCACATGAATCACAACAACAGCCACTAAATGAGGGGTATTTGGATATGTGCGTTTATAAATTTTATTTTCTTTGCTCAGTAATCTTGTTTTTCTTTGCCTTTAATTAGCATTTGGATTTAGAAGTACTTGTGGTATATATACGAGGGGTATTTGGATGTGCGCTTATAAATTTGATTTTATGTCATGAACTCATGATCTTAAGTTTTAACTCAATACAGAAGTTACAATATTCATTTCCTAACAAAAGTTCTATTAGTAACAAAATCATATTCCTTTAAACTAACCAAGCAATAATATTTCATGCAAAAGCACACTTACAACCCCACCGGGCCAAGCGAGCACTTGGATTACGATTTAGAAAAAACTGTTTATTTGAGGAAAAAAAATTGCTTGGAAAGGGTCATTGCACGAAACACACATGTACGCTCACTATACGCTTGAGAAAAGAGTAAGTTTTCATTTTAATTTTAAAGTTAAAAGTGTAAGTTACTTTAGTTAGACTTTATAAAATTTCTGTTTTAATTATTGATTTTAGAAAAAAAAATCATTTGTTTTAGTATTTTTATATAAAAAAAGTAAAATAAAAAAGAATAAGTGGAATAACTTTTTGCAACACTAGAAATTAAAATGAAGATTTTATAGCTAGAAATTAAAGTGATCCACACTTACGACCTCTGGTACAGTGAGTTTACTCCTTGTCTAATATTCCAAGATCCAAAACAATAAGGTATCTAGTTTGAACAAAATTAAACTCCTTTTCCAATAGTTTTTGACGTAAACCACGATCACATTTCTTTATGATCGAACTTGAGAAGCAACTCATTTGTCTTAGTTACTAGTGCAATATTTACACAAAACAATTATAAATATTCTATTTCTTTTCCCCCCTTTCTTTCTCTCTCTTTTTTTTTTCCACTTCCACATATAAAAAATGGAGTTTATGTGTAGAGCACTCTTACACAGAGGACGCCCTTTACCTTCCCTACATTAATATGCAGAGTATTTTTATATTTATTTTTCAATTTAGATTTTCTTTATCTCTGGCTCTCTTCATTTGGCTGTGCAAAAAAAAAAAAAACGACACATGAGGTCGTGGTGCTAAAAATACATTTTCTAGCATACTTTTATTTACAAACATTTTTCTTTTAATTAATTTATGTGAAAATTACAAAATAAAAAAAAAAGAAAAGACTCGTTAAATAAAAAATGAAATTTATCAAAATTTATAATTTTTAATAAAATTTTAACAAATTACAATAATTATGTTATAAAGTGTATTGCTAACATTTTTTTAAGCATATTTTTAGTTTTATTCTTTTTTTCATCTCTTCTTCTACACCAAAATGAACCGTGTATATGTCATTTTTCATATAATTAATATATATATAGAGTGGGGGGGCTGTTAAAAAGCCTTAAATACACAGATTCCGTTTGATCACTATAATGATGAGTTTGCATGCAAATTTGCGTGACCATATTCATGGAGACAGGAATTCTAGAGCGCATGATGATGTTGTTAGAGAAAAAGAGATCTGAAACGGAGTTTTAGCAGTGAAAGCGAGACGTAGCACCAGACCAGGAGGAATGTTGAGAAATAGAAAGAGACCCTCTTTTTATTGTTGTAATGATGAGCCCCACCAAGCCCTAGAGACCAATTAACATTTTGCCCCATATTGAAACAGTGAATGACAAATAAAGGGAACTAGCTGCCTTAGCGAATTTTGCTTTCTTTTCATTTCATCACCATCCTCACTACTAGAAAAATGACTTTTTACATCGGTTTTTTTGGACATTCAACATCGGTTTTTAACCGATGTTGAATCTACCGACGTTGAAAGTATCAACGTTAACATCGGTTTTTGAAAACCGATGTTAACATAACTAAACAACATCGGTTTTTCAGAAAAACCGATGTTGCCTAATAAAAAATAACGAAAAAAAATGTAAAATATGTAAAATCAACATCGGTTTTTATAAAAACCGATGTTGAATTATGATAAACAACATCGGTTTTGACCAAAACCGATGTTGAATTATGAAAAACAACATCGGTTTTTACCAAAACCGATGTTATTTTGAAAATTCAGCATCGGTTTTTATAAAAACTAATAAAAACCGATGTTAAAAGGAAAATAACAACATCGGTTTTTTCCAAAACCGATGTTGTTTTTTGTAATTGTTTTTAATATTTTTTTTCTATTTTTACAATAACCAGGCAGAACCAATTTATAAAAATTATATTAATTTTAAATTAAAATATTTAATAATATCATTTCCATTACAATATCACATTACTGACAATCTCATAATATTAATATAGAAACAAATTGAAAAACAAGCAACTAATTCTGAAATCTTATTCCACGAAGGTCTACATAAATCACTCACAATGCCATAAAGTTCAATTAAAAACCAAAAAGATATATACGTGAGATTTATAAATTTAAAAGACCAAGTAAATACTCTAAATATAAGAAAAAAATTAACAGCACATAACGCGATATGTGTTAATTTAGAATTGTCATTCTATTCCTGTGAATCCGAAGCAGCTTCTTTTAAACATGACCTCATAATTTTCGCAAGCTTTGCACAAGCATCCAAACACAGCGGCATTGCATTCCCTGCATGTGGGAAGCTAAAATGTCACTAGAGTACGTTCCATCTCTATTCATTATATTATAATATATGTCAATACAATGACCAAATTGGAACATTAGATGTGAAGACATTATATCTTTACATCGCACTAGCACCTCTATATAAATTGGGAATGGCCTTAACTCAATTGAAAATATCAAAGTGCCATATCTCAGAACCTGAGTATGCATCCCACAAGTTGGTAAAAAAATTAAAAATAAAATAAATTGGCATATTATATGCATATCGTTGTTAGACATGCATTTGACACTATACTTTGCCAATTTGAGTATTTGGCTTTCATAGATCTAGACATAATTTAACAACTTCAAAATAGGCATTTAAATAAATAAAAGATTAAAAAAAATAAAATAGGTAAACCTCGTTAATCTTTGGGGTGGACCATTCCCCAGTAATGCTGAGTTGGATGATTTCATAGCAAGAAGGCATGCAAGTAATCATTAAGCTTCCATCTTTGACTATTCTATATTTAATTTCACTATAAATTTTAGAATAAAACCATAAAATTATAAATAATTTTGACTATTCTATATTTAATTTCATAAAATTATATGTAAGTACGTGTAACTTACTAAAGAATGTTTAACTACTTTAATTAAAAAAGTATAATATCTACTTAATTAAAAGCAAAAGTATAACTATTTTTCTAACTCTCATTTTTATTTATAGTATAATTTTAATTAAATAAGGAAATTAATTTTTATTATTTTTTAAAATACAAAAAAATCCTAAGTAAATAAATAAACAAGTCATAAAATATTAAAAAAAATATAAAAATAAACAATTTTGTACTTGATGGAAAGAACCTACTGAAAAATAACAAACCTTCAAAATGATGTAGGGGAACAAAGAGGGGTGACTCTTCTAACTCTGCATTTGAATAAGCTGCAAAAAAAATTAAAATTAAAATTGGCTAAGAATTGGAAAAAGAAAATTGCTATTTAAGTGATATCCACTAATAATAATTATGATATAAATAAATATTAAATTCTAAACTAGATTAATCAATTTAAAGCTGGGAAATATTCCATTGTGTGCTAACATCCATATATTTGTAACCTTCTCTGATGCCAACTATTAAGTATTAATTAACTACATATAATTAATTCACATGGCCTGTTATCAACAAAGTAGAAACTACATATAATTATAGGTGCATAGGCGGAGATAGCAAGAGGTATAATACATTAATTCAGTACAATACAAACAATTTGAAAAAGACTAGAAATTTGAAAAGAATAAAGAGAAGTGACTTGCCTGGTGATAAATTTCTGCCCAAAAAAAGACTAGAAGTGTATATGTTGAGAAAAAAGTAGTCCTGGCAGATCTAATAGCACCGAAATCAACACTTAATCAAACAAGTAGCCACTCTATCTATGTGAGCATAAACCTTTCAATCATTTGGCAAATACAACACAACAAATGTACAAAGTAAAATAAATAAATAACTAGCTTGTGCAATCCAAACACCACTGCACGCACTGGATATTAAGAAAAAATTAGAAATTTTGCTCTGTAAGAACAGTGAGAGAACTATATATACATAATAAAATACCAGCCAGTATGGAGATGAGAGGCAGAGGTGTCTCTAATGCTGTCCTCATAAGGATCTACACTTTCTACAAAAGATAAATCCACATTAAGCTAAGAGCCAGAAAAGGGAGAATCCAAGTAAAAGAAAAGTTAAATTAAATGATCAAATAAGGAAAATTTGTCTTTAAATATTCTCCTTTTATTGCATACTTCAACAATAAAAGTAAAGCACAATGGATAAAGTATGAGTGCACATACCAACTTCATGAAAGGGAAACACTTGAGCAAGTCACTAAAGTCAGCAAAATCAGCTAGCAGATAAGACCATAAGTCCATCTGTCCATGATAAAGAGAGAACATGCCACTCACAAAATGCCAGCAAGCACTTACAAGTGCTCCAATTTATTTTCCAATGTTATGAAAAATTAAGCATTGGTCTTTTAACATTGACCTCAGATTTAATTTATTCAAAATAGTCTAAACTTTTAATTTGATTGGGCCAAAACGCTTTAAGACAATGTCTTTTGGTGTGCATGCAGAAATCTTGATATTTCTCATAGTGCGAAAGGAATATAAAAATAATTTGAACCAAAGTTGTTGATACCTTAAGATTTTCATTAAACCAAAGTTGTTGAGATGCAATGGAATGAGCTCATATTGTTCGGTTTCACAACATAGCACTCCTTCAACTTGGCTTATCATAGTTGCCACATAAGCCAAATTGGCCACAACAGAGCAGTTAGTTAACTCACTATTTATCATAAAGAATTTGGAGCACTGTGTTGAGAAGTACAATGAATTGGTATGTCTAGGAAAACTAGTCGAAGCATGAACTTATCTATTTTTTAATCACCAAATTCGACTGATCATATTCTTTACTTTACCATGTATGGACCACTATAGCAGTAAGAGTGAACAGTGTAAGACTCAACAAAAATAAATAAAAGTATATAACTTATTGCTATACTCAATTGCTTGAGCTGCTATAAGTTTTTGCCTACAAACTTGCATATTTAAAGACACACCGACACAAATAAGGAAAGTAGTAAGAAGGTGAAATATAAACTTGCATATTTAAAGTCTAGAACGAATGACAGCACATGCCATGTAACCAACATGAAACTCTCTAGAACGAAACCAGCCACAAACATCACGGCACACAACAGGCAACAACAAAGAATCAAACCCTTCATCGCCATTCATGGAAATGGACGTTTCCGAGAATCAAACCCTCAAAACCAAATATTAATCATTATGTGCAATGTATTTTGGCATACGAAATACTTGAGCCAATTGTATCCCATCTAGACATCTAGTTTGTGCTTTATTCACTGCCCTTCCCCCACCGCTCATACATGCACTTGCACGCACACCATATGTTTGATTATTTGCGTCACCCAATGCAGAATAAAAAGGGTTTCTCAATCACGAATTGTACCTTGGCAGTGTTGAATGCGGATGCACTTGAGGCCATTCTTTCGCGAGGCAAACATGTTAAAGGGGTTAACAAGGAACCGCAAGCTCGTTCCTGTGCTCGTCGTCGTGAACTATTTCCCATCAAAGTTTCTCATTACCTCCACCGTGCAAAGCTCATTGACTCCATTAGACCCACTCTACGCTCCAACACCCCGAACACCGAAGTTTCTTCAAGTGTGGGAACAGTATGCACTCGAGAATGACCATTTGTGTACTGAATCTTATAGCGTTGTTTTGAATCTGTGTACTGGAAAGACTTTGAGGCTGTTCAAGTTTTTCACAGGATGATTGATGAACGAATCAAAAATATGTTCTGAGGGCGAGGTTGCGAAATCTCCCATATGCATGGAAATCACGTACTTGCCTCCGTGAATTGGAAATCACGCACAGGCGCTTGGGGGATTGTTGGGTTTGGAAGGGAAAGGAAAGTTAGGGTTTGAGAAAAAAAGGGAAAGAGTGAATGATTTGATTAGGGATTTGGGGTTGTAAAAGAAAAGACAGGGTAGGTATGGTTGAAGAAGGGTGGGTATGCAAAAATTAACTCAGTGTTGGGGATGCATTTTCGCTTCCAGATTTTGATTCCGTGATCCAACGACATCGGTTCTTAACAAAAACCGATGTTAACATGAATATGTTAACATTCATTTTCTAAAACCGATGTTAACTTGAGTTCGTTAACATCGGTTTTCTTGAAAACCGATGTTAACGACCCTACGTTAACATCGGTTTTTTAAAAACCGATGTTAACTAGAGTTTGTTAACATCGGTTTTTCAAAAAACCGATGTTAAAGAATCCGCGTTATTTACAAAAATGCCACCGCATGTTTATTAACATCGGTTTTATCAAAAACCGATGTTAACTTAGCGATGTTAAAACTACTTTTTGTAGTAGTGCCTTTTCATGTGGGACGATGGGGAAGGGATGACCATGCATGTTGTTCTGCCCTTTCTTCTCCTTGTTGGCTTCGAGGCAATGGACCTGCTAATTCCTTGTTAGCAACCTATCATTTATACTCTAAAAGTTAAAAATAAGGATTATATTTATGGAAAAATGTTTGACAACTTTAACTTGTACACAATCTGAGAGAAAGAAAGAGACGTGGAAAGATAAATAATTGATTTAGTTGATTATGTAGTGTGATAAAAAAAAGTAGATAACAAAAAGAGAGTTATTGGATGAGCATTTCAAAATTTTGGTTTTGAAAATATAATTACTCATATTGTTGTCATTGTTATCGGTTAATAAAATCATTTAGTTTTATCTAATAATCACATTGGTTGGTAGGATTATAGAAATCTTAATATACATTGTCACAGTAAAGATTTTGTGTATTATATTAACTAAGTTATTAGATAATAATTTCAATGTAACTTTTAAAATAACTATTATAAAAATTAATGATTTTAATTATATAATAATTCATAATTGAGTGTTACAAAAACTTTTTATTATTGATTCTTAATTTCCAATTAAATTCATAATTACGTCATGCTATTTTACTATTTCTCTTTTTACGTATCTACTTTGCGTGTTTGGTTTTTAGTTACATTGAACTCAACGCAATTCTATTATCTACCTTCCTTTTGTGTTTTTGTCTTGGAAAATGGGAAAACTTCGTTGAACGTGGCTTGAACGAAAAACCAAATACAAAAAGATATATATATCATGGAAAGATAAAATACACAATTGTATATTATTCCATTTACCTAAGTAGTTAACAATATTTTTTATCATCACCAACAAAGTGATGTAAATCCTTAAACCAGATCGCCTTTGATTTAATTTGTATCCCAGTGATACTATATGCTTCGCACATGGTTGTTCAGTCGTGAATTTCTCTAGCTCCCTTATTTAGAACAATTTTATGCTCATATAGTAGAGGTAATTAAGTTAAGTTTTTTGGGGGTGAATTTAGGATATTTCTTGATCGTGAATAAAGAATTAATTCCTTAGGATACTAAGATCTATTTAAAAGACAAGATAAATGGGTTTGTGTTGGAAAAATCAATCCAAAATTTCAATCATTAATGTAAGTACGTAGATGAACAATCAAGAGGTGCATTTCAAGAAGTGGTCAATGTATCTTGACTCAGGGAGAAACCCACTACCATATTCGGTTACATGGTTAGTGTAATAGATTATCACGTGATTTTGTGTTGGCTAGGAAGAATAAAGAAGTGTAATGTAATCGGTTACCACACAGGTTAATCGATTACATAAGCCATTTCTAGAAAATTACTTGTTTATGTTTCTTGCTAGAGAGATTGATTATGTTCAAGGTGAACTTCTAATTCTTTGCCTTTCCTAGTACGCAGAGATTCTAGTGAGAAATCAAAAGATGGAGCTGAATAATCTTTCTGAAGTGAGCAGATTAGAGGTTGCTAAATGCGTGTTCTTCTTAGGGAGATCTCTGGATCTAGAATTAGGAATGGTTGCATATTTTGAGATATTTTCATATCATCCTAAGTTTGAGAGACTTCTTCATTTTGTTGTGCAAGCTTCCCTAATTCATCTTCAGGATTACCTTCACCCTTCTTTTCATTACTCTTGTCCACAGCTAGAGAAATAATCTCTTCACCATCATCATCTGAGAGATTCAAATCTTTAGTCTTCTCAATTTCCATCACTTTCCCAATATCTAAGAATGGTGTTGAAATTATTAACAAATGAGGTCTTAAATTAAGAATAGTGTTGAAATTATTTTATAATATTATGTTCTAAGCATTTGAATAATGGTACAAATCCTCACCTAAAAATTGAGAAAATAATATGTACATGAAACATCAAATTATAGAACAATATATTATTCATTTAGTAAACAGTGGAGATTTGATCACAAATAAAGTGATACAAATGGAAAAAGTTTAGTGAACACTAAACTTTATTCAACAAGTAGAGTGGGAGAAAAGTAAGATAGGATATATGACAGTGATCAAAAGAGAAAAATAAAGAGAAATAATAGACATTGATAAAGTCTATAATATAGAGGTTTTGTACATCATAACTGGATATAAAAACATTAAACTTTTTTGCTTAGGCCAAAACGGGTTGAGAAAAACAGATCTCTCACCCATAGGGGAGACCATGAGAGCAAGGCAAACAAACCAGTAATGTGACCAAAAACAATTTGCTTTGGTGGTTTAGGGCCTAAAACTTTTTTAACCACATGTCTAGCAAAAACTCTACCATCAGTAGCTTTGTCACCCTGAGAAGCTCTAGCTCTCTCCTCAATTACCTCTTTAAAGTCCTTATAAAGCTTCCACTCATAATTACCCAATCTCTCCAAATTGGCCCTCCCCAAATTTGACCTCACAGAACCAGGCAAAACTAGAACCAAATTGACCCCAAAAGGCCTTAGTTCTAGCCTCAAACTGTTTGACATGGCCTGCACTGCAGCCTTGCTAGCACAATAAGACCCTGCCCAAGGGGTTGACACATAACCAACCACACTGCCAACATTCACTATGCTACCACTTCTTCTCATAGCCATGTGAGGCACCACATGCTGCGTCATTCTTAGTTGCCCCAGTGTGTTGATTTCCCAAGCCTTTCTGACTGCATCAAGTGGCAACTCAGCCAATGGCCCTGTGCTACCTATTCCAGCATTATTAACCAAAATATCTATGTGACCATGTTTTGATATAACAGTGGCCACTGCTGAGGACACACTTTGATCACAAGACACATCAAGCTCAAGTGTCTCGATGTTATGATCTGACTCCAAGTCTGACATGTCTTGCATCCGCGTTGAGACGTCAGAGGCAACGACGTGGCAATTTTTCTCAGCAAATGCCTTGCAGTATTCATAGCCAATGCCACCTTTGGCACAGCCAGTCACTAGAACGATTTTGCGGTCACTCATTTTTGTTGTGCTTTGAATACTTAGGTTCTCATCCTCTTATATGGATGGAATCAGATAAAATAATAATAAGGATACTAAATTTAATATCAAATTATCCTACGTTGTTGTTCATTATTTTAAGTCACATCATTAATTAGGATTAGGAATATTCTTTGCAACATATGCTGTTATGCTTCTTGCATCTAGGATTGGCCGTCTGCCGGCTAAGTTTGTTGAAGTTGTTTTCTTTATGTCTGCAGCATGATGGTGATTTGGACTTGTTTTATTTATGGCTGCAGTACGATGGGTATGCATCCTGTCACTTTCTGATGCACATTTCGCCACAAACATGGTTCCATGTGCACAAGAGATTTTCAGCTTTTAATGAGAGCCACTGTGATGAATTTAACAATGCAAGAAGCTGTAACAGTACAAATTTGATTCTCCTAGTATTATAATATAGTCACATTTCAACACTATTTTATTCCTTGCCTCTCCTTCTACTGTGATTTTTATTCCTTTCGTACTGCTTTTACAAAATGCTTGGAGGTTCTTAATGTGAGTCTTCAGAGAAATTATATAGGGAATATATTAAGTACAATGGTAATATTAATAATAATTTTAACGAGCTAATAGGAATTGGGTTTCTGCTATAACCCCACCCAATAATAATTATAATATCTACTATCTTCAACTAATACAAGGCTTTTCTACCTATCATTTGAAAAGTTGTGTCCCAAATAAATGGTAAAATATAGTATGTCTTTTTCTATGGGGGTGAAAATGGTGTCATTACTTCTTGGCATTTCTTAATTTGTCAAAATAAAACCACTTCAAGTAATTAAAATTGATTGGTATACGACCACCTTAACGTGAATCTAGTGGTGATTAGTTAGAAGATGTAAAAAGCTCGCCATTAACAATGTGAACACAGGAAAAATTGCATTTTGGAATCACAGCCTTTTCAAGTTGGTAGATAAAGCAAACCAATTTCGGTTGTGTTGATTTTTAGGGAAGTAAAAAGAAAGAGGAGGTGAGAATGAGATTGAGATTGAGATTGAGATATATGGTATCCCGTGGGAACATGGAATCTAAACAAATGCAAGTAAATACCATTGCCTAAAGAAGCATAAGGGAGTCAACAGAAAAAGTGAAATTGGATAGCAACTAATCTGTTGCTACCACAGAACCCTGTCAATGCTATAGTGTATAATATGCATGAGATGAAAAAGGTCCTTGTGCACTTTCTCTTTCTGAGGGGCGAGTATTTAAGTAACCCCTTTAATTTTCATTGAACCCAATGGCATTTTTCTGTACATCATCTCTCTCCTTATTACTTGACTTTACCCTACTACTACTACTACGCCCAGTCAATTTCCTCTCTCTTTCTTCTCTCGGCATTAATGCGGGCATGTCGTACCCTTGGATGAGAATCTCTTTTATGACTACTTTGCTGACCACAACATTCAACCTTTCCTTTTTTCCCTTTTACCCTCATTGATTCATTCTACTTCAAATTATTATCCAAGGAATTTGTACCTTCTATAATCTATATAACTTACGGTATAAACACCCATCCACGGATCCACCACCCTTTTATCCTTGTTTTCACATAGGCTAGGTGACTACCTAGTCTAGATTAGTCATATCCCTGCAGTGGAGACCTGTTAGATTTTCTTACATCATGAAAGAAAAGTCATTATATATATGTATAGATGTATAAGCCAATATTTTGAGAACATTGATTATACAACTATACACAAATTATCAAAATTGAAAGAAATTATAACCTATGATTATATGTGTGTTTGCAATAGATCAACTGGCGTTGGAAAAATAAAAAGCTACTCAAACATGACTTTAACTTTTGTGTCTTGGAATATGTGTTTTTCCGTTAAACATGAGTTTTAACACATAACCAAACACACACTATATGATCTAGATATATAATGTCTCATTTCTTGTGATAACTAAATATCTTCATAAGAATAGTCTCTTTCTTTATATAAGCTTATCCCAAGCTAAATTTACATTGGATAAAGTTAAATGTACAACCTAAATTTGTGATGTATGGATAAATAGAAGAATGAACTAATAAAGAGAAGAAAAAAAAAGAGAGAACCTAATAAATATAATAAAAAATGAAAAAAAGTATGAAGGAGAAAAGTAGAAATAGGTTGCAAGAGAATTTGGGTGTAGAAATATTATAACTCAAATGATTATATTTTGAAAAATCAAAGTTTAAACACTCATTCAATAATTATCTTTTTTATTAGTCTCTTTTTTCCTATCACATTACATCATTAATCAAATGAATCACTTATCTCTCATCTTCCTTTCTCTCTCAAGTTGTAGAGAACTCAAGATTGTATAAGAACATTTTTCTGATAACTCATTCACATTCCTAGGATTTCATATTGTCTGAAGAGACTGAAGAGGTGCATAACAAGGGAATCCCTTTGAAATTCGAATATACATACGGTGGGATGATTGCTAGGGATTCTTCTTTCAAATTAAAAACAGAAAAAGCCAAAGCTTTCGCCCTAGATTGGACTCACTCACAGGTGCCTATCATATATCAGCTACAACAGGAAGGCACTGTATAGTGGATACATGCTTTTATTTCTTATGTACTTTTACTTTGTACTCACAACCCCACAATACATGTAGCCATTTCTGGCTTATCAGTGAATTTAACATAAACAATGTAAAATGTCTCATTTTATTCTGAGATGCTGTATCTAGAGACAAGGATTCTCCTCCCCTGAAGTATGTAGCTTACTTTATTCTCAGTATATAATCCCAGTCAATGATGAAAAAATTATCAATTAGTATGATATACACATACATAATAAATCATACGTATATTAAAATACCAACCATTAATTTTCTTATCAATGAATGATATTATTTATTTATCTTCTTAAAAGATAACAGGGGCTTTCACATTGTAAAGATGATCGGAAAACCAAAGTCTACTAGTTATTCAGACAAAGACTCTAGTAGATTATAGCACATAATGTGCATATTAATACTATTTTTTTTATCATGTTATAGGTACACAATATCAATCAATTTTATCAATGACTAATGTGTATCAAAAAACTTGATTTTCACTTTTAATGGGATCTGCTCCCTCAACTGCTGATGCATACAGAGACTATAATATTTAATATTGTCATACCATGAAAACATATAATGGGCACTCTAAGGTGTTACAAATGTATATAAAAAATTATTCATTGGTCTAGAGTTTGCCGTCCTTATTTTTCTAATAAAATGTTGGATTTCAGCATAAAATAAGTAGGACTGTAGATTATTCATGCCTGCAAGCCCAAAGGTTCTTATGAGAGAAAGTATGTTGAAGATGCAATATAAAAATATTTATGTGCTTTCACCTAAGGTGACAGATCCAGTGCTCGAGTACATGCACGTAGCCAAGCCCCAGCCACCCTCTAGCAACTAGCAAGCATTAAACACAAAGGAAATGTTCACCAAAAAAAAAAAACGAAACACAAAGGAAAGTACCAAATATTTTGCTACCCCAACCACTCGAGCTATTTCCAACCGGCTAGTACGAAAAGAATTGAAAGAGCCAAATCAACAGTACGTTTCCTTCCTATTCTCTCAATTAACAGGAACTAAATACACCAAATAAAAAAAAAAACACGAACTAAAAGTAAAAATGCAGGAACTCGATCATTATAGGTCGATCATGTCTGGTGTCTGGTCTTTAAATAGATGTTACAGCCACAATAAATTAAGGACACACGAACAGAACTTGGGCCAAAAACAAAGAGCCAGCTTGAGGAAAAGAACGTGATGTAGGGCCCAGAACCACCACGACAAAGCCCCACATATTATACTCAAGATAGGAGATTTGAAGCTTCCCAGATTCCCACAAACATGCAGCAAGAGAAAATAAAGGGGGATGACCCAAGAAAAAACATATTTACAAATTACAATCACATTATGGTTACTGTTATTTTGAATATCTCCGTAGATATATACCTGTAGTAATATAGTTTTAGACATGTACCGATTTGCAACTTCATTATAATCATGATTTAAATATAATTTTAATTTCTGTAAATTTATGTTTTTTCAATTTCAATTGCTTCAAGTTTTTATTTATTTGTGGTTCCTGAAAGTGTGTTTTTTTAATTTTGGTTCTTATAAGTCTTTTTTTTTCATTTTTAGTTTATGTAAATTTGTGTTTTTCTAATTTTAGCCTATTTAAGACTCCAATGGTTTTAGTCTCGGTAGATTCATGTTTACAATGACCAAATTTGGAAAAGCACAATTTTATAGGAACTAAAAGGGAACACAACCTTAAAGGGGCCAAAATTGAAAATTACAAGGCAAAAAAATTAAAATATAGCAATTTTAATAAAAAATTACGAAAATATTGCACTTTTAAAACTAATTACGTATCTATAGCAACCAGTCGCGTCCCTCCTGAATGTGACTCATTTTGCCGCTAATTCCGTCTCTAATTCTGTCACTAACATTTTTGCGACGAAATATTAGGCGTGACTACAATATTCAGTCGCAAAAAGTATTAGCGACTGAAATAGAGACCGAAATTCAAAAAAATATAGATATTGCCAATATTCAGTCTAAGTAATTACGAATTTATTGTAGTTTGTAATAATATTATCAATTGTTATTTTTATCTAATTTTAAAGTATTTTTAGACCGACTTTGAAGTTGTATATTAATAATAATAAAAACTTAAAGTTGTAAAAAAATTGATTTTAAAGTCGTACGTTTAAAAAATATTATACTGTAAATTTTTTATTGATTTTGGTTTAAAAAAATTAAAAAATCATAATATTGTGGTCGCAACAATAATTTCAAAAATTGAAAAAAATTATACTGTAAATAAAAAAATTGATTTTAAAGGCGTGCACTAATTTCGGTCTCTATTTCAGTCGCTTTTTGCGACTGAATATTGTGGTCACACCTAATATTTCGTCGAAAAAGTGTTAGCGACATAATTAGAGATGAAATTAGCGACGGAATGAGTCACACCCAGGAGGGGCGCGACTGGTTGCTATAGATGCGTAAATACTTTTAAAAGTGCAATATTTTTGTAATTTTTTTTATTAAAATTGCTATATTTTAATTTTTTTTGCCAAATTACAACCTTATAGGGATCAAAAATAAAAAAATAAAAATTACAAGGATCAAAATTAAAAAAGTACAAATTTATGGAGACGGAAAATATATTTAAGCCTATAATCATTCATAATGATTAAAACATCAACAATTTACATATATTACAATCACCATTTCTAAATGAAGTATTGTTACCTATAAAATTGAGTTCACAAGGAAAAGTATAGATTACATATTTTTAGATTGGACTTCATAATAGATGTTGTCACCGATATGATTTACAGAAATCTAATCTACTAACCCAAATCTTCTTAAATTGAAAATCCCTAGGGTTATGCCATTTAAAATTTTATAAAGCATCAGGCAATAGGAGCTTTGCAGCAGACATTAAAAACATCATCTAAGGGGGCATGGTCACCTGTGCCTTTTGTCTTTCCTCGCATAGATTAGATGCTTTCCTCTGAACACAAACATCCCTCCCTGACAAAAATAAGAATGGATCAATACTAAAGGGAATGCAGGTAACATTGTTTTCATCCTTTTTGCCAATAGATTAATGTATCAACCTGCTGCAAACACACCACTTATATCATCTGGCGTGGCTCCGATTGTATAGTTCTTGTCAGCTTTCTGTAGGGTATCCAATCTCGAAAACACCTTTTCCTGTGATATCAATTTTAAGGTTACAAAAAGTATATTAATCAACATGCATAGTTGCAAGTCAGAGAAGTTAGAGGCCTAAGCTTACACTGGCTGGGTTGAAGAAAGTTTGGCCCAAGCCAAAGTATAGGTTCAAAACATTATATGCCTGAAAGTAGGTGAAATTGGTCAGTATTAAACTAGAAGATAATCCTAGGTGAATGTTCAACTAGCTAACCACGGCAAAAAAATTAAAATATTGCTTTTTTTAATAATTAATTATGAATTTATTGTAGTTTGCAAACTATTTCCACATCTATAGCAACGAGTCGTGCTCTACCTGGACGTGACCCATTCTGTCACTAATTCGGTCGCTAACACTTTTTGCGACAGAATATTGGGCGTGACCACCAGATTCAGTTGCAAAAAGTGTTAGCGACTGAAATAGAGACCGAAATTAACGTACGACTTTAAAATCAATTTTTTTTATTAACAATATTGTGATTAACTTAACAGTCAACATTTTTTCTTTAACGATTAACTTAATCAATTTATTAAAGCAATGAAATTAATATAATAATTATCCGAAAATGAAAGTTACTTTTATAAATTGTTATTTAATATTATTAATTGTTATTTTTATCTAATTTTAAAGTATTTTTAGATCGATCTTCATCATTGAGTTTTAGACCAACTTTGAAGTCGTATATTAATAATAATAAAAAGTTAAAGTTGTAAAAAAAATTGATTTTAAAGTCGTACGTTTAAAAAAATTATACTGCAAATTTTTTAACAATTTCAGTTTAAAAAAATTAAAAAATCACAATATTGTGGTCTCAACACTAATTTCAAAAATTGAAAAAAATTATATTGTAAATTAAAAAATTGATTTTAAAGTCGTACGCTAATTTCGGTCTCTATTTCAGTCGCTAATACTTTTTCTGATTGAATGTTGTAGTCACGCTCAATATTCTGTCGAAAAAGTGTTAGCGACAAAATGGGTCACGCCCAGGTGGAGCGCGACTCGTTGTTATAAATGCGAAAATAGTTTGCAAGCTACAATAAATTCGTAATTAATTATTAAAAAGGCAATATTTTAATTTTTTTGCCAGCTAACCACATGTTACCTTGCGGTTCGGATCAACATAAAGGCAATCCATTGGAAATGCTAACTGAAAATGAAAATAACAAGACAGAAAATATCAGTTCTGATATCAAGAACATGCTCATACCACTATTATACAAATAGGTAATTTTACATGAAAAGTCTTCAAAATTCAGATATCCTGAGATCCAAATTCTATGCCTAATCCAGATAAAAATGACCATTCATACTGCTATGTGCTATCCTCGGGCAAAGTTAAAACAAAAATGATAAACCTTCAATAAAATCGATTTAAACTTGAGACACAGACCACATAGCCAAAATATACTCAAGAAAATAGCTACAAGTAAATTTTATAAGTATGATACTTGATTGGATGACAATGGGATAGGCTTTAGGTAGAGTACTAAAGTACAAGTGTGCATATTCGCATTTTTTAAAAAAAGGGCCTGTAATCAAATCCATACCTGCATGGCAACAAGCCAACAACTATAATGTTCACACCACTTAATAGGTACACACACATATGTAGTCATGTAGATCCATTATCTCCATTTTCCTGAAATGGAATATACTCTTTTTGAATGTACTTTTTTTTTTACAAAAGGATAATACAAGAATATTCTTTTAATATTAAATTAACTACAAAAAGCATTAATTTGAAAATGCAACATCTAATTTAACTAAAAAATATTGAAAGATATGTTATATCCTAATTATAAAATATAACAAATGTATAACTTTATATGCATGTGGGTGGGTATAGGACGGGTTGGCTACTACAACATCCTAACTCACCCATACCGTCATAATATTTGTGGGTAATTTACCTAGGCTTAAGCCTTGAACCATTTCATAGATAAAACTCTATTCATTGTAAGTGATTTTTATGGGTATCTATGCTTTGTCATCCCAATCTAAAACCTTTATTATTAGCATTTGTTGATGCCAAGCTTTTATCAGAATCAATCTTTCCATATCTAATGCCTCACCTAAACTAACAAGGGATGTCCTTTACAACAGATAAGATAATGAATAATGATTATAAAGAAATAACCCCAACGAATAAGAACCTCAAAAAAGATGAATTGTATGGATTGTCTCTTGCTTTATTTTATATTAATTTTTAAAGCATGTACTTTGCTAGGGAAACACTGAAATGAAAAATGAGCACAAAGAAATTACTCTTTCAAGATTGAAGCAAATTCCCAGCTTAGAACAATAGCAGACAAGGCATAAATTAGAAGAACTATCGCTCAAACAAATCTTGATTGCTGACCATAGGTGAAGATCAGTTACCATCAAATGCATCCAAAAAGTGCCCCAACATTGCAACCATAGCTACTCCCTGCAAGAATTAAGACTAATCACTCAAGAAGCATGGATACTAGTAACAAAGGTCACAAAAACAAGGTACAGAAATACGACAAATTTTAAAAATCATTAAGGAACAACACACCTTAATACAACATATAAAATTAATCTAAAAAACAAAATTATAAAAGAGTAATGATCATAAACACCTCTTTTTTTTAAACATCCCACCAACATCTCTTATTTCTCTCTTCTTATCACATCATAAACCCTATCATAACTATATTTTTCTCTCTCTCTAAGTGTTGGATAACATATTAGGTGTCCATCAAACATTTTCCTTTATAAAAAGAGGGATGATATATAGACACTTCTATTTATCAAAGTCAAACGCTCTCTATCACCTCCTGTTATTTCTCTCTTATTGTATTATATTACTTATCATACTTATACTTGTGTCTCTCTTTTTTCTATATTCCTTTCTTGGTGTTTGAAATTTTTATGCAGTTTTGACACCCAACCACCATAATCTTTTGTCCCCATGCAACCAAGCCAAACACCACCGCATCAACCGTTGTGCCACCATCTCCTCCCAAAATGTTGACACACACCCAACGACCACCATAACCACCCAAACGCTGGCAACCCCAAGCACCATCCAACCCACCACACTGTGAGCACCATCACCATCAACCTTAGTCGTCGAGATTCTCTCAAAGCAGTGAGAGAATCCCTCATCCATATTCTAATTGTGACCCAAACACCCTCCAAAACACCATCGTTGCCCAAGGCAGACCTATACTTATTTGAGGGTGGCCAAATACACTCCCTCTTTTTAATAAAGTTGCATATATGTATCTTAAAAATTTATATTTTACAACCTTAATCTAAAATATGTTTGAACCCTCTGGCCTATTTTTATGTGAAAATAAATAAATGTACCCCTTATTTTAATAAAATTGCAAGTATTTATCTTAAAATTGTATATTTATGCCTCTTATTTTTATGTATTTGAATATACTATCTCATTTTCTCACTCTACTTATATGTTTAATATTTTTTATTTAGTCATGTATATGATAATTATTATTAATTTGTATTGATTGCTCCTACTAGTCTTGGGTCCTAGATTTGCCATTGTAACCATTGTCAAGGTGAACTACTTGAATTCCCTCTCCTTCCAGCATCAAATCCTTTCTCATCAACTTCCTATTAATTACACCCTTGAATGTATACAATTCACCCTTGTCGCTATCGCATGCAATTCCCTTATCGAAAAACATGTTTGTGAGCTTTGAATCTTCACAATGACAATGGTTTATGATTTGTGTGAACAATCATGGAATTTTCAATCCAAAAGAAGATTAGGGTTGTGAAGGATGAAATTTATTATTTTTTGTTTTGTGGTGGCTTTTAGTCACTGGTATTTGAATATCATTAATGATGTTAACTTCAAACTGCCAGTAGAACCATTTTGAATCAGTTTAAAAAGATAAAAGACTAAAGTGAACTTTTTAAGAGATGAAGGACCAAACTAAACCAAAAAATAAGACAAGAAATCAAATAAATCATTTGCCATTAAAGAAAATGGTTAATTTAGTTGATAATAATAAATTTATCTTAAGTTTATAACTTTTTTCAAAACTATCATTTATTAATAATTTTCTCTTATAATTGTTTGTCAATAAATTATCTTTCTTCTTCTAACGAGGAGTATTTTTAAGTTTAACAATAAGCTAGATGACTTATCTGGTCCGTTATCTTATATTTTGATTCAATTTGGTCTTTTATCTCTTAAAAAATTCAATTTGATCTTTTATATTATTTTTTGATTCATTTTAGTCATTTATTTTTTTAAAAACTTATTTGGTTCTTTAGCTTATTTTTTTTGTTTAATTTGATCCTTCAGTCTGTTTAAAAGTGGCATCACTAATCATTTTAAAATGAATTTTTTGGGTTCAGTTTTCTCCTTTTCTCCTCCACTTCATATTTAACAAAAAAAAGTTCATTCTTAAATGATAAACAATGTCAATCTTAAATGATCAAATGACCAAACTGAATAAAAAAATAAGATAAGTGATCAAAATAAACTTTTTAAAAGATAAGAGACTAAACTGAACCAAAAAAATAAGATAAATGATCAAATTGAACTTTTTAAAAGATAAATGATCAAATTGAAAAAAATAAAATAAAAGACTAAATATATAATTTGACCTTAAAAATAATAAATATAAAAAAATTATAAATTGAATTTTATAAAAAGAAAACATCATCAATTTAAACTTATAATTTTATAGATAAGAATCGCCGAGTATGTAGTGTAAGTTAAAAGAAACTGACTTTAGTGTAATATTTACAATTAGTTAAATTATTTTAAAGATGTGATAATATATAGTTGAATAATAATGTAGAATTTAATTTAAATATACTAATTGAGTTTTACATTACTATTTAATTATAAATTATTGTATCATATATTATAAAAAAATTTAATTTTATAATAATTACTGTAAAATTATAGTTATTTATTTTAATTATTTAACAGTATAAAAATAAAAATTAAATTTAATATCATAAGCAAACTTAAATTAATAATGAATTGTAAATTACGTTAAAGGAATTTAACAAAAGGAAGTTTAATATCATAAGGAAATTTAACATACTAGTTTTGGTAATTTATGGTCAAGGTGAAGGTTAACTTGATACTTTGACCATCATATAGTTAGATGATGTATTCTTTGAAGATGGTATATGTATGTTCATCATAGCATTGCCGCATTTGTAATGACATTTGACAAGGAACAAAGCATTAGTATAATCGAAGTCATAGTAAAAATCAGGAAAAAAGAAGAACTCAATTTTTAGACTTGCAATGACATGGAGCGAATCCAGATTTTATATCATCCTTATTGTACCAACTCAAGTCAAGCTTCAAATTCCATAGCTCTAATGTTGAGGTCACAGTTGTGAGGAAGAGCTATTGATGGAGAACATGGAGTTTAAAAAGCACATAAGGCATAAGATATTGAAAAGTCAAGTAAAGAGAACTTCCTAGATATGTTGGTATATATAAATTGTCCCTCTCTTTTTAAATTTTATTTAAAATATTTCTAGAACAAATTTTAGATAACAAAATTTTTATTCTTTTTTTTTATGAAAAAAAATATAGTTACCACACAAGATTTTTTTTCTTCTAAAAATTAATTGGTTCTTAAAAATTATTTAAAAAATAGCTTTTAAAAACAAAAGTATTAAAACATATATAGTTAGACAAATTATCAAACCCATGATTTCTATCCTTCTAATATGATTTATACATAGCCTATATAGTGTTTTTTGGCAATAGCCTTTGTAGTGTTGTTGTGATCCAATTACAGATAGATTTAATTTAGCCATCATACAATATGAGAGGCTATGGTTTAATTAATAACCACAATTAATAGAATCTTTAATATGTATGCAGAGATGTTGTCAGTTGGCTTCTTTTATAGGTATCTCACATCATGTTTGACAAGATGCACCATTTCTTGTGTTTTTGTTTCAAGTTATGCTTCATTTATTCTTATTATTCAAAAAAATAAGAACAACTACACTCTGACAAAGGAAATTCGTACTCGTTTACCTAGAAAGTAGCTAGCTAGGCGGAAGCACTTGAGGATAAACATTCTAAAATTTCAAACCATCGTTAGACATGGAACCTTGTTTTGCTAATCAGTCAACATATTGAACCCCTTCTCTATATACATGACAAAAAGATGAAGGATCGAATGTGATTAACCACAACAACATAAGGATGCAAAGATGAATTCTTTTGGGTGATGAGAAACAAAGTTGTCATGAAATCTGTTTTGCAAATAATCTCAATAACCAGAATTCCAAGCTAGAAGCAGACCTTGATAAATAGCAACTAATTCTGCATAAAGATTTGTTGTATGTCTACAAAAACCAGAAAATCTAACGAGCCAATGACCACAAGAATCACGAAGAAGTCCTCCAAATCCAGAAAAACCCGGATTACCAAGAGAAGATCCATCCGTGTTGAGTTTAATGCATTAATCTGTTGGTGGAGACCAACTTACATGAATATGACGCTTGCTCTTATTTAGTTTTTCAATATAAATATCAATTAATTAATTTTTTGTTGACCATTCAGAAAAATAATTAAGAACAATTACACTCTAACAAAGGAAACTCCTATTGCATCTGTCAAGACAGTAGGCAGAAGGACTTGAGGATAAACATTCCAAAATTTTAAACCATATTTCGACATAGAACCTTGATTTGCTAACTAGTTAGCACATTGGTTTCCCTCTCTATATTAATATCAATTAATTATTGGATATTTAAAAAATCATACCAAGTTTATCCTCTTAGCATAGATTATCATGTAACTATAGTTAGAGTTAGGTTAGTTGGTTAGTTTAGCATGGTTTCTTTGTAACCAGAGTTGGAGTTAGTTACAAGTTTGTTACTCTTGTAACTGACTATAAAATCCACTTTCATAACTAACTTCTATAAGCTAATTCATTCAATGATAATCTAAGCCTTCTTTTTACTCTTTCCTTTAGCTTTCTCAGCAAGCTTCCTCTACAAGCTTCTGTGTAAATAACAGACACAAGTTCTTCGATGATATCAGAGCTCTTCTATTGAAGAGCTAAAGAGCTCTGTTGTACAACTCATGTTTCTTGTTTTTTGTTTTTGTTTGATTCATTTTCTCATCATGAGTATCAATCAATCACAACAAGATTAATCCCCAAACATACATAGTCTTTTCTATCTTTATCCAGGACAAAATCCTGCGATTGCACTGGTTTCTCCAGTGCTTGATTCATCAAACTACAATTCATGGAGCCGTTCAATGCTCACTGCATTGAGTGCGAAGAACAAGGTTAAGTTTGTCGATAACTCAATTGCAAGACGTGCAGTGAATCATGCACTTCACGCACTTGGAATAGGTGTAGTAATATGGTGGTTTCCTGGCTTGTTCATTCAATTTCACCTTTAATTAGACAAAGCATACTTTGGATGGATGATGCACGCGACATATGGAAATATTTAAATTTAAGGTACTCGCAAGGTGATCTATTGAGAATTTATGAACTACAACAAGATATGGCATCCATCAGACAAGGTAATAATACCGTAATTGATTATTTTACAAAATTGCGAGTTATTTGGGATGAATTAGAAAGCTATCGGCTTGATCCTATTTGTATATGTGACCCAAAGTGTATGTGTGATGCTCTTAGGAGTGTTATGGAAAGGAAGAAACAAGATCAAGTTATGTAGTTTCTTAGAGGTTTAAATGATAAATTTAGCATTGTGAGGTCCAACGTACTGATGATGGATCCATTACCTAGCATAGCAAAGATCTTTTCATATGTTGTTCAACAAGAAAGGTAGATCAATAGTAGTGATATGATGGGAAGCTCTAGTTTGATCAATGCATCAGGCATAACTTCATCGAATTCATGCACCTACAATGGAAATGATAATCACATAGTGGACATATGCTATAGGAAAAATGGATTTCCTTCAAATTATGCTTCCAGAGGAGGAAGAGGCAGCCAAGGAAGTTTTGCCAAAGGGAGTTCTAGTGGTACAGGAAAAAAGTTTGCACACACTGTGGATTTTTCAATCACACAATTGATGATTGTTACAGAAAACATAGGTATCCTCTTGGGCACAAGTTTCACAAGTCTCAGGGTTCAAACATTAAGAATGTTAATGTTGTGAAAGAAAAAAGGTGAGGATTCTATTTTGGAAAGAAATCAAGAGGTACAAAATGATGAAATGAAGCTAACTTCTTAGCAGTATAAGACTTTGATGACACTACTACAACAACAAAGCTTAGCCCATAACAACTCACATGTGAATCAAATTGGTACAGTTACTGGTTCCACTAGTCCCAACAACATACGCAAAGGTAAAATTTTATCTATTACTTGCAATGTTAGCAAATCTAGTCCAAGTGAATGGATTCTTGATTTAGGAGCAACAAATCATGTCACAACCTTCTCTCAGCTATTTCCTTTTTATAAAAAGATAGATGCCATAATTGTTAGACTACCCACTGGCCACATAGTCACTACAACTCATGCAGACAGAGTTCAATTGTCTCAATTTTTATATCTTGGGGATGTTTTGTACATACCTACTTTTCAATTCAACTTGATTTCAATATCTAAGTTGCTCTCTTGTTTGCCTTGTCAGTTAACATTCATGAATAATAAATGTTTCATACAAGATATGCAAAACTTGTAGAGGGTTGGTATAGTTGATGTTGTGGGAGATCTTTATAGGCTAAAAATGCTTCATCTCAGCCTCAACAAGTAGTGTAATTCCACATATTTTGTCTCTTCTAGTGTATCAACTCTCTCTTGTAATAAAGTATCCATAGACTTGTGGCATTTTAGGCTTGGTCACCCATCTTTTGAAAGGTTATTGTTGTTAAAGCAGTCATACCCTCTTCTTACTTCAGACAAACATTTTGTATGTGATACTTGTCATCATTCAAAGTAGAAAAATCTGTCATTTCCTTATAGTGATTCCTATGATTCTTGTGCTTTTGCTCTTATAAATATTGATATTTGAAGGCTTTGCAATGTGACTTTTGTGAATGGTTACAAATATTTCTTAACTATAGTAGATGATCATACAAGGTTTGTTTGGATTTTTCTATTGCATTCAAAGGATGAAACACAATATCATCTAAAGAATTTTGTCAATAATCTTGAAAGACAGTTTAACACAAAAGTGAAAACCATTAGATTAGACAATGGCTCAGAGTTTGTTATGAAGCAATTTTATGATGATGCAAGAATTTTTCATCAAACTTCTTGTGTTGAAACTCCCCAACAGAATGCGATTGTAGAAAGGAAACACCAACACTTACTTAATGTCACAAGATCCTTGTTATTTCAATCTAATATTCCTTCCATTTTTTGGTCTTATGCTCTAATTCACTTTGTTGTTCTTATTAATTGTATGCCTACTCATTTTATTGGCAACAAAACTCCATATGAAAAATTGTATGGAACCATCTTTGATATTGATTCCTTAAGAGTTTTTGGTTGTTTGTACTTTTCTAGTACGTTGATTGTTAATAGAAAGAAGCTTGATCCAAGAGCTGTCACTTCTGTTTTTCTGGGTTTAAAGCCTAAGCAAAAGGATATATCACTCTAAACCTCAAAACTAAAGATATTTTTGCTTCTAGAAATGTCATTTTTTGTAAGGATTGTTTCCCTTTCACTAATCAGAATAAACCTTATCCAATCACTGTCCTACCTGTGCCTACTTTTTCATCCCATGATACTACTGATCAGTTGGATGATTTTCATTCTGAAACACCGACTGATCATATCATAAATGGGTCCAAGGTTACTGATTCTGATTCTTTACCCTCACACCTAAATAACAATTCTCAAACCCTTAGAAGATCTATGAGACAAGTACACAAGCCAAGCAAATTTAAGGACTTCCACATCACATTTCCATCATCTACTATTGCCAGTCACTAGTCTTTATCCTATCAGCTCTGTTCTTTCCTATAGTAGACTGTCTCCCTCTTATCATATTACAATTTTGTCTGTCACTCAACAAGTTGAACCTTAGTCATATAGTCAAGCTTCCAAAGATTCTAATTGGATTAAAGCCATCAGTGCAAAAATTAAGGAATTAGAACTTGGTAATAACTGGATTCCTACTGATCTTCCCCAGCATAAGACTGCTATTGGACGCAAATAGGTCTATAAGATTAAGCACAAATCTGATAGATCAATAGAAATATTTGAAGCAAGATTGGTAGTTAAGGGCTATAGTCAAATAGAAGGATAGGTTTATTTGGATACTTTTTCTCTTGTGGCCAAACTAACTACAATCAAACTGCTACTGGCTTTAGCTACCATCAATCAATAAAGTAACTGGAAAAGAACAATGTTGTTTTACATGGTAATTTAAATGAGGAAGTGTGCATGGTTCTTCCTGAAAGAATACATGCAATTAAGCCAAGATAGGTTTGTCAGCTTGAAAGGTCTTTATATGGCCTGAAACAAGCTAGTAGACAATGGTATGTTAGACTATATTCTTTTATGACTTTACATGGTTACAAATAATGTTATTCTGATTATTCCTTGTTCATTAAGCATGTATCCAAGACAATTACTGCTTTACTAGTATATGTAGATGACATTGTTTTTTCTAGAAATGACTTGACTGAGATTCAAAGCATTACTCATTTATTGGACATTGCCTTTAGAATAAAAGATTTAGGTGATTTAAAGTTCTTTCTTAGCTTTGAAGTAGCCAGAACACATGATGGTATTAGTATTTGTCAAAGAAAGTATGCTCTAGATATCCTTAATGATAGTGGGATGATTGGTTCCAAGCCAGTATCCACTCCTTCTGATTTCACAACCAGATTGCACAAACATTCAGGATCTTCTCTTTCAGCCAAGGATACATCTTCTTATAGGAGATTGATTGGAAGATTGATTTACTTGACACATACCAGGCTTGATATTACATATGTTGTGCAACATCCGAATCAATTTGTTGTTGAACCTACTTCAGCCCATCAACAAGCTACCTCAAGAATCCTTAGATACATCAAAGGATCTCCAGATGCAGGGATTTTTATGTCTACTAACAGTAATATACATTTGAAAGGCTTTAGTGATTCAGATTGGGCTGGTTGCATTAACACTAGAAGATCTATCATTGGTTATGTCATATACATTGAAAATTCATTGATCTCATGGAAGTCTAAGAAACAAGCTACTGTTTCCAGAAGTTCATAAGAAGTTGAGTATAAAGCATTAACAAGTGCTACTTGTGAGCTGCAATGACTTACTTTATTATTAGAAGATTTCAAGGTTCATTTCCAGCAACCTGCTACTTTGTATTGTGACGATAAATCTGCTCTCCACATTGCTGCCAATCCCATTTTTCATGAGAGAACCAGATACATTGAAATTGATTGTCACATAATTCGAGAGAAGGTGATGACTGGGTTTGTGAAATTACTCCCCATTTCTTCTACAAATCAACTTGCAGATACCGACACTAAAACTTTGATACCTAGTGCTTTTCAGTTTCTATATTCCAAGCTAGGAATGTCTAACATTCATTCTTAGCTTGAGGGGGACTTTTAGCATAGATTATCATGTAATTAGAGTTAGAGTTAGCTTAATTGGTTAGTTTAGCATGATTTCTTTATAATCAGAGTTGGAGTTAGTTAGCCACAAGTTTGTTACTATTGTAACTGACTATATAATCCACTATCATAACTAACTTATGTAAGCTAATTCATTCAATGATAATCTAAGCCTTCTTTTTACTCTTTCCTTTAGCTTTCTTAGCAAACTTCCTCTACAAGCTTCTTTGTCAATAGCATACACAAGTTCTTTGATATCCTTTTAGCTAACTTTTAACCATCTTATGAATTATTGTCATTAAACACATATAACTTTAGTCTTAATCCTAAGGAGTAAGGAGTATATATAAATCGAATGGCCTTAAATGTTTTGGTATATTACCAAGTTAAAAAATATATTCGGTGATAAAATATTAGCTGTTTTTAATAAATATTAATCCACAAACAAATTTAAATGGTCATAATTAATTTTCCCTTTTTTTTTATTTAACTGCAAAACTACCCAACTATATACCATAAGAAGAGTGAAGCAGGTTCTTTGACTAGCTTATCCGTCTTTTCTATTAACTTCCTTTCTTACACTTGACTCCAAAATATGGTCTGCCATTCAATAATTTATCACTTTCATTAGGTAACAGGTTATTTTCATTCCCCCACCAATATAGATTCCTAACTCGTACTTTTAATTTGGACAATGCTTCGAAAATACAAAACAATCCTTTTCATTGTTTACAAAAGTGCTCTTTGACAAAATACCCTGGGAATCAACTTTGGAACTGAATCACTGTCCATTTTGTTCATAATGATGTTAATTTTGATTTCATAGTTGCATAATTATGCAGTTGCCTACCAATAGCGACAATGACTTCAAACGCCATAAAATAATTGTTTGAGTTCAAATTAATGTTAAAATAACATATAATAATAATATAAAATAATTTTATATTATCATCCAATCCAATCATTAGTACATTATTATGATAAATTTATTTAACTTTTGCAATATCTATTTTAAAGTCTTATTAACTGTAATTTTTTGTTAGTTAATTATATAAAAGTTTTTGCTATAACTAATGGTGCATAATCATTCAATTCTTAACTTTATATATTAGTAGAAACTAGAAATTGCATAGCCATAGCTAAAACTGAAAACTAACATATCCAAATGCCTTAACCTAGCATCGAATTGTTTATTGCTAATCCTTGCATGTGTTAGTATTACGTACCACTCAGTTTCCACATGTGGGAAAGGAGCTGCACAAACACGATGTATAATCTACATATTATTGATGAAAATTATTGAGGAAAACTTCTAAATTCTAAGAAAGTGACCTAAGAGTGGGAGAGAACGATATGGATTCCTTTATCTTCAAATTGAATAGGATGGCACCGTTTGACCTTTCAAACGACACCAAAAGACAAGGTGTATATGATACAAAAACATTATAGTTGAAATATCATCGGTCATTAATCCATCATCCATTCCACCTACCCATAAATCAATATTGAATTGTCATTGCAACTTGCAAGTAGTAACATATAAACTTGACACAAATATCTCTCCTTAACTCCTAATTAGCCACTATTATGGAAAATTAAAACCTCAAGACCAAAAATTTGACGTACGATTTATATTTATATTTTTCTTCGCTTCCATGATGTGTGCTTCCTTTAATTATTTTAAAAGCAATAATTAGCTTCCTCTACACGCTCTACCTGCTTGCCCTTTAGATATAATTAACTGTTATGGAATACAAACCACACAAGAATAGCTTTAAAGCCCCATTCTCTTACTCCTCCATCATTTGAACCATTTTTTTTTCTAATTGGTCATGTTAATAAGATGAGTCATAGGAAGTCTCATTCACATGGAAGCATACCCTTTTCATGGGAAGACAAACCGGGGGTTTGTAAGACCCCCAACAATGATTTCCCTCTAAACAACATGGGGATCAATCAAAAATCATGTTCACCCTTATCACCACCACCACTAGCTCCTACCCATTGGAGCAACTCAAGGAGAATGTTGGAAATTCAAGACAACAAGAAGATTCCTCTGCCTCCTTGTCCATTACAACTGCCTCGAAGAAGCACTTCTGAGAAGGAAAAGGGCTTTAGATGGCAAGAAGACCCATTTCTTGTGGCATACAAGGAGTGTACCAAAAGTGAGAAGAACTACAAGGTGCCAAGGAAGAACAAAAAGGGTGGTATTGGATCTAACTTTAGTTTAAGCAAATCTATTTTCTCATGTAGAGGTACCATTAATGATGTAAAGGATGATATTTATGTGAAGCTACCTTGTCTTCCTGCTGCTAGAGATCCTTCGCTAACATTAGAAGATGAACACAAACGAGGCTTCAACTATGAAACATGGCTATAATAATCTCTTTTTTCAGATTTTTTCTTTCTGCTTCCCTATTAGTTGTATTGTAGTTCTCTGTTTGTCTTCAGCAAGAAAAGGTATAAATCTGATCCAGAATATGTTTGACATGCAGTATCCATCTGGAATTTTATCTGGAATAATGTTTCAAGCCTTTAATTTTTAACTCTATGCCTAGACTTTTTTATGATAAAAAAAGGAACAGAAAATTTTCGGCCCATATTTTTTACTATCAAATGATAAGTGTGTCTCCAATATATTTTTACAAATATTGGCGTATATATAATTTAGAGTGTATAATCTAAATTATTCCAAACACACACCATAACAGAATTAGGAACGTATGGCCTCCAATTGCATTGCTTATAAGAGATAGGGAAGGGTTGTTGTTAGTCTTTTCATTTAAATACGAATATGATTCACATCATTTTAATTATGCAATTTTAATATTTAAGAGAAATATTTTTTTAGGGTAATATTGAAGAGAAACATTAACTTTATCATGTCAATATTTTCATTCAATATTAAATATCAAAGTTAATAAATAATTAAAGTTGCATAATTTAAAAACTAAGGGACCAAATTTGTAAGAAAAAGTGAAGCGAGTAGCATTTTGGCAAATAATAATCTATATGTAAGTTGTCAAACGTCAAGCAGTATGGATATCAGGCATCTTTATAGTGTGTGGGTGGGTGGGGGCGGAGGATTTAATGGTTTCTTTTTCATTGAGGTGTAAAGGATCGTATTATTCACCCGTAAAAGGACTAGTAAACAGTTATAAGAAATGATGACTTTTTTTTTTCTCTTTTTACCAGAAGTGATAAAATGAAAAGACATCCTCTAGGTGTTAAGTTATATAAAAAGAATTTAAACTGACACTCAGATTTTTTACCACTTATATCAACTCATATACTTAAAAAACATATATAAAAAACCATATACTTAAAAGAAATAAAGTTAGGTTTAGTACAATAATATAAATTTTCACTACTGAGAGAACAATATATTTAATTTAGCGGAAAAACAAGTGTTGATCTAGTTAGGAATGGAGTAAGAAATTTGCTCAAGGGGCCAAGAAATTTTTTTATTTAATAAATAAATTTTAATTTTTTACATGTATAAAATATAAAAAAAACTTTAATATTATATATATATATAATATTTTTATAGATAAAAATAAATATAACTGTATCAAGTACAAAAATAATGATATATATGTGATTTTTTATATAAGAAATGATGATACATTTCTCTTGTTCAAATTATAGACACAGATTCTTTTCAAATGTGTTTTTTAAATTTTTACAGTAAAAAATGCGTTAATTATATTTTCTTTTATATCATTAACTTATTATTATGAAGTTTATTAACGAGACATTCAAACATTTCACTAATTGATGCACCCATTGATTTATTAACAATTTAAGTGACACTCATTAATGAAAAAATTGTTCCTTAAATTAGAAATGATGATATATTGATATAAAATAAATCACTACTTAAACTATTTAATTCTATGGCAATATTATTTAAAATTAAATAACTTAATTATTTTTCTTAATTTTGATAAATTAGTTATTCGGTTTAGTATATATACAAATAGAGGTAATATATAAGAAAAAAAGAAATTAGATAGATAAAATAATTTTGAGTAAGTAGTATATCTCAATATCATAAATAATCCACTAAAACTTATAATTTTTCCTTGACTCTTTTTTTTTTCCTGTTACTGCAAGTTACTTATCACACTTATATTTTTCTCTCTTAACGTTAACTAATCCTCCCTTCTTCCACCTCTGGTCCAATGGGTTAAAAGACACCCATAATTTCTGAATGAGAAAATAAAATAAAATAAAGAAATGATTAAACACAAACTAATACTTGTAAGTTCGGTTTGACTAATAACCGAGGAACTTCTATAATTTTATTTACTTATCGATCCTGGTAGTTTCATTTTAAGGGCTTTTTTTCCTTGAGGAGTTAATACCTTAATTACTAAATTGTGATTTAAAAGGTATGTGCTCCCTTTCTGTTCTGTAACTTAATCTGCTGCCTATGCTGATATATCTCTGGTAGTACTGCTGGTACTGTTTTTGTTTTTCATTAATATATATATATATATATTGTCAACCAAAAAAAATCTCAAAGTTATTGGAAAGAAAATCAACTGGTATTAATTGGATCTAGCAAAAGAAATTAAATATTAATTCTCTATCAATCAATAACACTACAAGAATTTAGCTGTAATGATCAAATAATTAGAATTCATTTAGTTATTAGCTACACAAATCTACAAATATAACAACATTTGTATATGTAAATACTCAATATGCAGTTATTCAAAGCATTCTCATTTTAATTTCATTGTCTCCCTGATCACATTCTCTTGTCTCATTTCTCTTAATTTGTTCAACTCTAGCTATCTAACCTTTCATTGTATCAAAGTATGCATAGATCAATACATGCAAACCATATCAACTCCAATCTATTTCAAACTCAAAAGTCAAAAAGCATCTCTTGGAGTGAAACGAACCAAGAAAATTTGATTCAAAATCAAATGAAATAATGGACAATATTACACAATTTGGGGGAGTGACAAGATTTTCTACTAGCCTCAATGTTAGAATCCCTCACCAGTCACCACTCACCCCCCATATGTTTGGATGTGAATTCGTTCATAAAGTCTTTTATTTGGTGAATTATCTCATTAAGACTGGTGGAAATTGAAACTGTTCTTTGCCTCGCAAATTGAGTCAAGGGAAAATAACTAAAAAGAAATGCAAGAAATTAAGCAAGGTCCTGTGGCTGATTATTTGTTTCAAAACAAGAAAATTGTTGATTCTTTTATAGGAGGGAAATCCTTTTTTGGTGGCTTTGCTGATCACTTCACCTATGGAAATGGCAGAGGAAGATATAGTTTTTAAGGGAAAGGGCAATCCTCTAAAAGACGTCATTCAAATTGGTCAAAAACTGCATTGCCAATTTTGTAGAAAAATAGGTTACATAGCATTGTAGTGTTCTAATAAAACAACATTCAAGCTTTGTTACACTACAAAAAAAGGCCGTTTACCGACGGACCTTTTCCCACCGTATCATTTCCGTCCGAATTCAATAATTTTCCCACGGAATTTTCACATGGATTTATGTTCCATTTTAAAATTAGATTTTTTCCAAAACTTATCAGATGAACCCTAGTCTTGGTGTGATTGTCTATTCGTTTTCCTTACCACTTTCCTACTCGTGTTCTCCATCTCAGGCACTCACGCAAGGTGTGACTTCGGCGTCATCGCGGCCCGGCCTCCATCATGGGTATGGTGTCCTCTGCTTCTTCTCCTTGTAAGTTTTCTCTCTCTCTCACTCTCGCTCTGCATAAGTTTCTTCTCTTCTCGACTACGAGAGGTGTTTGCCTTCATTATGTACTCATTTTCACGTGTTTGCTTGTGCGTAGTATTTTATTTTTATTATTTATAATTCAGTGTGAATTTCAAAAATTAGGTTGTGTTTGTTGCATCTGGATAAATGAGAACGGTTCTCTTATACATTCGTTTCCCTTTTTTTTATCTTCTTTTTTCTCCCATGTTTGTATTAAAATGCATTCGTGTAGGTTTTTGTGGCTATGTAATGATGACTGGTACCATTGTAAATATTAGTATGTTTGACCTTATGGTATTATAAAGGATCATTGTATCAATGATCCATTTATTTTTTGTGTTATAGTTCCTGTTCCCATGTGAAGTTAAATAAACGTCATATAGATATATATAGATCTAAGTTTATATATTGAACTCTTTTATCGTATTAAGTAGATTATCAAAACTGATCATGAGTCTTAGTGTGTATTAAACCTTCCCAAAAAATGCTATAAGACTTTATATAAAACCTATTGAAGAAAGGGTCTCTTTCAACCACAAGCATTGAAGACTAAACTTTCCTTTCTACCTTATATACCAGTGAATGGTGGGGGCATGGAGATACACACGCGTAGACTATGAAGAAAAGATAGACGGATGGAGAGAGAATTTAGGGCCTTATGTATGATTCATTGTTATGGAACTGAAATACTAGTTTCTAGGCTAGCTAGTTGTATTGTTTATTTTTCTATGAAGTATATTTTCAGGAATATTATCTATAGAGATATTATTTTTTTATGAAAATTTTTAGTTGGTATTTAATAATTTTAGAAAAAAATATTTTACTACAAATAAAAAAAATAAAAGTGAAAGAATAAAGATAAGTAATATGTAAAAATAACTTATTTTTTATTAGAATGTAGGATATTAAATAAATATGAAATTTTTATATATTTTCTAAAATTAACAATCTAAGAATGCTTTATATATATATAAAGTTGTATTAACCATAAGAAGCGATATTCATAAGTTTACTCTCAAAAATAAATTCTAATACTTAAAAAAATCAAAACTTAGGAAAAAGACAAGTACTATAGTGTTTTTTTTTTTTACTTTTGGGTAAGATTATATATATATATATATATATATATATATATATATATATATATATATTATAGATATGGAGTTAAATTTATACTTGAATAGTTTCTTTTTTATAATATACTGATGTGTATGTTAAATTTTAATTTAATACATGTTTGTTTATCCCACATTTTTTATGTTTTGTATCACTAGTTTAATAATAGTATACAAATTTTGGTTATTGCCTGAATTTTTTTTTTAAGAAATGAAAACTTTGTACACAAACTGTTTGACTGTTCATTATTTGGCTTTTCTTGTTAGTTACATAATTGTAAACCTGGACTAGTGGAGGAATCAATATGGGGGATAGTTAGGTAAACTATTTGACTATTGGTTGCTAGTTTGGTTTGGCTAAAATTTCCATCTTGACAAGAAAAAGATAAAAGGAAACAAATACAAAAAGCTAAATGTCCTGGTTTAATTCTAAAAATGTCCCTGGTTTTCCTGGTTTAACACAATCAAGCGGGTCTCTGTTTGACTACTAGTCTGGTCTGGCTAAACATTCCAGCTTGACAAGAAAAATAAAAATAAAAAGGAAAAAAAACACAAAACGCTAAATGTCTTGGTTTAATTCTAAAAAATACCCCTAGTTAAATAGCACTAGAATGCTCCATTTAGTTATTCAATATTGTTGAGAATCAGGAATAAATATTATACATTTACATTTACTCTATAGTTATTTGAAATCTGATTTAGTGGAAACATATTTGATTTAGAGGAAACTGAATATCCTTTAATTATGTGTAATTAATATGATCTTTCTATATAAACCAGTACCGTAATGTCATGTAGACATACAGTTTCATCCTAATATACCTTTGATTCCTGATGTTAAACAAATATTTTAATTTCTATTCTCATACATTCTAGTTCCTTACTTACTTTTGCATTGTTTGGCTACTCTGTTCTAGCTTTCAAGCCTTAATAGGCTGAACATCTTTGTTTTCATTAAGCAGACTCAATTCAACTAGGAGCAACAACAAAATGACTAACAAGATGACCAATAGAGGGACTACAACCATGACTATTTTGATTACTGCCACATAACATTTTATGATTAGTATTGACTTATTAGACATGGTGCTTTTATGACTCTTACTTTGAATTTTAGTTGATATGTTTGGGATTAATGAATTTGAATATTTCATTAATTGCATTTATGTTTAGTTTCAATATTGTTGTTAAATAATAGAAATGAGAATTAAATATTCATAAATAACAATCGGTGCTGAAAAAATATAAAAATAAAAAAGAAAATAAATTACCTATGGAAATTTCCAACAGAATTATCCGTCACTAATGTTTCATAAGTGTATTTTCATGATCATTACCGACAGAAAAAAATTTCGTCGGCTAAAATTTCCTACGATCATTTTACCAATGGATACTTTTCCGTCGGAAATTTCATTTTTCCGACAGATTTTATAACGTAGCAACGGATTTCGTCTGTCGGAAAAACCATTTTTTTTTTGTAGTGTTAGCAGCTGCACCTTTCTTCTATACTGCCGGGAAGGAGCTAGGATTGAGTATTCTGGGGGGAAATTATGTGAACTTTGAGTTTGTTGAATAATTAATTAAATGTTAAATTTAATATTTAATATTCATAGTTATATGTATTTTTTAAATAATCAAAGAACATATAGTAAAACATGTATTTATACAGAATACAAACTAAACAATTTTTTAAAGAGTCAAGATTATAAATGTTAATAATCAATTTTATTTATCATAAACATTTTTTTTTATGTGTGTGCCTGTTAAAACCACAAATATTGTTTATTGAAAATAATTTTGTTCAAGCCGACCGAATAAAACTATTATGAATAATAAAATTCTTTCTTCGAATATTTAAGACAACAACTAAGAAGTTAAATTGGTACATACCTATATTAATTGATGCACACAAGAATGCTCATGAATTTGTAATAAAGATTGATATTTATGTTAAATATAATTTCTTACAAAAAAATATTATTAATTAAATAAGACTAAATTATGTTACTTACCAAATTATCTTTTTACCACAATAATGACCAAAAACTGTTAAAAAGGAATTTGTTTTTGAATTGTTGGAAAAGAAGCAAATGCATCTCAAAAGCATATTAGAGAAAAACTCTACTGAAACTCAAGATCACAAGTATTAGAAAAGAAGTAAGGATTGTAAAACGAGAAAAAAAAAACATAGGAAGAATAGGGGGAAAAGAAAATATTGGAATATTAATAATAAAAGATAGGATTCAATTCAGCTATTTTAAATTGGAAAGGGAAAACTTGATTCTTAGACCAAACCTTGCTATTTTGAAACAGAGAAGGAAAAGATGTTTCTTCATTTGACACAAAACATGTTGGCAAAGAGAAGAGGGACAGAGACAAAAATTTCTGTAGAAGTTGAAAAGAAAAAAAAAATGAGAAACTTAAGATAAAAAAAGACAAAGGAAGAATAAATAAAAAAAGATGAAGGAAGAAATGTGCTAGTGGAGATTTAGAAATTGTCTCCAAAAGCCTCCTCAATGAAAGATATATGATTTTGTCTTCCTGTGAACTTAGTAAAATGAAAATAAAAAATTAGAAACATAAGTGATATTGTGATACAAATACTTCTAATACAAATCAACAAATGTTGTATGTAATCAAATCAATGATGTTAAAAGGATCTGGACATTTGCATACTAATAAGAAGGTTTTATATAAGAATGCTCCAAAACTATTTTCTGCATAATAACTAAATCTTTGGTGTTAAAAGCTCCGAACATGGTAAATTTAAAGAATGACCGGAAACACAAACAACTACATCCACCACAATACAATGATCACATATTGACAATATTTCACAATTGGACTCGTTGTGCAACTTCCTAAATTATTAAAGACACTGAATGTCCCAGCCTTTAACATACCACCACCCTTCCCCAACTATCCAACCATCAATGTTTTGGAAATAATCTCGAAGGCTATTTTTCTTTTTTTTTAATTGTGATTTTTTAATTCTGTTTTTATGTGGGTGGAGGAAGTATTGAAGGAATGCAATTTTGATTGAGCTAATGAGATTCTCAACCAACTGATTTCATCTGGATATTAGCCTAACATGGCCTCTAACAAATTGCATCTTTCTCCTTTCTCACATCCTTGCACTAACTTTCCCCAATTCAACCAAGACGCAAAAAGACAAGACATGGCTAAACTTTAAAACAGTGAAATATGTAATTTGGTGTGATAACAGTTAGCGAAATGGATCTTTGCTAAACACAAAACTCATATAATACGCACATTGCACACATAGATATGATCAAATATCAGTTTCTCTAATCATTTTTATGTTAATTTGATAGCTGAAATGATTTAAACTGTTCCATTTGCACCAAAAGGAAATGTTATAAGCAATACCATCTCAATATCGTTAAATCTTTTGATGTATAAATTTGGAACCAGACAAGAATGAGCTATGTTTAGTTGTAAGTTGTAACAACATTGTGAACAAAAATAATGTTTTTTTGTTATTTATTTCAGAATGCAACCAAGAATATATAAAGTTTTAAAAAAATGAGGTAAATAAAAGAGAGTTACCAAAGTGATTTCAATTCAGCTTGTAATGTTTGATTTGTTGTTGATTGGAAAACATCCATCTCACAAACACGAGTAATCCATGAATTGCTCATGTTTAAACATAATAGTCTCCCGATCAAACCTATGTTGTTCCAAGTACTCATCATTAATTCATTATATAAATGAAAAGGCTACCTACTTGTTCCTGTAGATCATGTATTTGTTTTTTATGCCGAGCTATTTCAGCTTCTGAATTATTGTTCTCCATTTTGGAAATTTTTTTGCCCTATTAAGCATGTAAAGAAGGCCAGAACCAAAACCTAAACACCTATAAATACATTTGGGCAAAAGAAAAACCTGAATGTTGCAAGTTCTTTGTTTTGCTCACGGAGAAGGTCTTGTTTTTGCCCATGCCTAACATAATAATTGAAGATATTAGGATATAATTAAACAAAATAAATAGTGTTGTAAATGAACAAATTATTATATAAATGAAGAGGCTGCCTACTTGTTCTTGCAACTCAATAAGTTGCCTATCTTTTTCTACAATATGATCTTGCAAATCATGTATTTGTTTTATATGGTGAGCTATTTCAGCTTCTAAATTCTCGCGCTACACTTTGGAAATTTTTTTCCCTGTTAAGCATGTAAAGAAGGACAGAACCAAAAACCTAAACACCTATAAATACATTTGGACAAAATAAAAACCTTGTTTTCACCCACATTCAATGTTCCCATAACAACGCTGATCCCCTGAGCCTACATCATTTCCTTCCAAATAATTAAATTTATCATCAGCATAGTAAAATACTACAACATATGTCTGATATTAAAAAAATGATTAAAACCTGAAGGGAGAAAAAATAAAAAAAGACCATCATTGCAGCCTTAATCGGTTACCACTTGTTCTAGTTAACAACTACGTGTTTCCACTTGTAAACCTTGGTGTTATTGTCAATGATCTTCGATGTCTCCACTAAGATGCTTCTCTAATAGTTACAAAAATTGAGTGAAACTGAAATTGAGTGATGATGCAACAAACATTGAATAAAAAATGAGTGAAACCAAAATTGATATCAGTATTGAATTAGTATGTATCTAATAGTTACAAATTGTGGACTCAACTCAACTGTGGATAGCCTAACATGTTTTAGATAAGATTAATCTAAAACACAAAGTAACATGCATGTTGCCTCCTTTGAACAAATACCTTGACATTCCTTTCTCTACCACCACTTAATTTGGGATGAAATTTCATTTGCAGCATGCAATGAGGAGTATAAAGCGGCCTAAGAGAAGTATTATTTTGTCAAACTTACGAGTTCAGTTGTTTTCTATGTTACAAACATGATAAGATTTTTTTTAAGTGAACAATTAAGATTCAAAGTTATTATTGTGTCACATAGACTTCACCAAAACACTGGTGGTAACTATTTGGAGAAATTCTTTGTATTAATCTTGTAAAGAAATCTGAAACCTAAGGGTCATGCAGTATAACTTATTTAAAGTTTCCAATTAAGGAAGAAACAGTTTATATTGAATACAACAGGAAACAATACATAATAAAGTAACTAGACTCTCTAGGCCTTTTTTGTTCATTCAACTATGGATTAATTCAATCTTCAAATCACACTCACAATGTGATATCAAGTTTTCTCCCATTCTTAAATTAAAAGGTGCAAGATTGATCTATTACACTCCAACAGGAAAACTTTCCAAATAGAATTACAAAAAATATGTCAAAGTCCTCCTAAACACCACAAGGTTTACTGAAGATTTGGCCCCATTTGTTCAATTGAACATAGCAGGCCCTACTTGTCTGAAGAAAAAATTTCTTGTAGAAACTCCAGGTGAACAACCTAAACTGATCAAAATGTGGACATGTTTCCTGACTTAGGATATTTTAGTGGTTGGTCGTAACATCAAAGATGTTGGCTTTTAACCATATAAACCCCAATTATTTTCTGGTCAATTTGGCCTAAGGCAATTGAAGCCATATCCTATCATGAAGAAACTTCCAAATCCTGAAGATTTTGTGGTGACATAAGAGACTTTACTAGAATAACTCAAGAAAATCTTGCCTAAAAGAAAAATGCAGTTCCAACCCATCCTCTTTGAAAGAAGCTTTTACTGCACTAAGGACTTCTATGATTGCTAAAACAAATTTTATTCAAACAACACCATTTCTCTTGAAGATTGCTTCAAGAAGATGACTTCTTCTCCATCTTTCTTGTAGGAAACGTCAAAAAAGAACAAAGGCAAACTCAAACGCTGTTAACAAATGATCAAATTTGAGAATTTTTACAAGGAGTTTTATAGCCCTATTGACATAAATTTTACAATTAAAGTAGCAGCCTTATCCCTTAAGGAGAAAATTAAACAAAATATGCTTAATAGAGAAGTAATCAATCCTAAAACCTTAAATGATTTTGACAGATACTGCCCAAATAATCTCCCTACTTTCCCTTCTGCCAAATTTGGTCTTATGAAGTGTCTTAGACAACCAAAATGGGATCAAGAAGCTTGGGCTTTTACTACTTTAAACAAACCTAATTCTCCTAGACAACATAAGATTTCCCCCCACCAAACTTGTTTATTACCCTTACCTCTACCTTGATGATGATGAACTCCCCCCTTCACTTGTTAGTATTCACAAAGTAAAATTTCTCACTGAAACTCCTTGGGGTAAGATTTATCAAATGTACTTATTCAATTTTGTTTTATTCAACCCTTTTTGATATATTTGATTGTTCTTTAACTTAATTAATATCATGTCATTTTTATTTGCAACAATTCCTCGAAAACTCCTAGAGGATGATGAACAAGATGAAGAAAGCCCCTAGTAATTCAAAGAGTGGTATTGCCACCAAGGTATTTACTACTTTCGATACTCTTTAAGTAGTTACCTTTAATTTTTTCAATTGAACTTGTTTAATGATACCTTATCTCATTCAATCAACAAAAGCTACACCTTCACAGAAAAAGCATGTATATTTCCTCATTGCCCTTTATGGACATTTTTGGCATATTTCTTAGTTTCTCAACTTAGCATTCTCGATGTGTCAGTATATTCCCCTTTGGAAGTATCTTACTCATTTCCAATTTCCTAAGAAACCATTGAATCCACCACCACCAGATGTACTTTTGAATGAAAAATTGACTTGGTAAGTTTTATTTTTCAATCATCGTTCTTTTAATTGTATTTTCTATATCAAGGTGAAAGTCTAGTGAACATTTCTTCCTCTCAAGAACAAGAAGATGGTAGTGATCAAGAAGAGGTATACTTTGAACCTAATATCAATACAGGGAAATATTTTCTTTTCACCTATTTTCTTTTTACAAATTCCATTTTTTAATCCATGATCTTAATGTTGCTTCTAAGACTCTCATCGAACCTATTCTTGAGGAAAATATGGGGCATTAAGTTAAACGAGAGGTAGAATCTATGGAAGTGTAAATTCCCCTTTAAGAAACACCTATTGAATTAGATCAAGGTAACATAAATGAATTACTTAGATTCTTGAGTATTTCAAGATCCCAACATTATGCAATTCAACAAGTATTTGGACCTAAAAAAATTATTTCAGCTCAAAATTTTGAAGAAGAGGAAGAAAGGGACGAAAACAATGAACAAGAAAATGAAGAGGAAGGGGAAGAAGCAATCAATAATGAATCTGAATCCTCAAAGAGCCAAGTCCTTTTAGTAGAGGAAGATCAAGAAGTAGGCCAAAGTGAATCTTCCCCTAATAAAACTAAAAGTGGAGGAGGTGATAACAATCCCTAAACTCAATCAAACCTTTCACATACCATTTAACAAGGTGTATATGTTCCTACCACTTACACAACACAATCAAAACCAGAAGAAGGAGATCCTTTGAACACTGCTCATACCAATAGTGAGGCAATTGTTCAAGTTTAGTAAATCACCACTCATTACTCAGCAAGGGTTCTGACACCAACATGCCTAAATCAACTTTGAACCAAGTTCTTGAACAAGCAATTGCTGATTTTCAAAGGCTTGCTTACTCTCAACCTCTTAGAATTAATCTTGATATACCTAATTACATTGAACAGGTAAATGCAACAACTGGGATTTTGGCAGCCTTTGATGAAGATCAAATCAATAAAGATCTCAATTAGGAGATTGAGAAATTCTCGAATTGGCTAAATAAGGTCTATTAATTAAAGAAAAGAGAAAAGGGTATTGTTAAACCTGAAAAGACTAAAAAAAGTGTTGAGAAAGCTCAAGAGGATAACAAGAATTCTGAGACTGCTTTTGTTAACCTTTTGAAGCAAAAGGGTTACCATTAAACCAAGATTCTTGAATTGCAAACTCAATCAAAGGATCTCAAATCCAAGGAATAAAGGCTTTATATTGAGTGCAATTTGAAACTCGAAAGTGATATCACAGAAGCTTCAAGGACATTAGCCTTATCCATCGATGAGGAAATAATAAAAAAAAAAGGTTGAGCGAGACCTTATTGCCATTACTCAAAAAATGGCTAAGTTACTTGTTGATCACGCTACCATGCAAAAGGCTCATATTTCTTGAACAAATTATTTTTATTATTAAGTATTAAAGTCCTATTTGTTTTTCAAGGTACATTTGACAATTTTATGTTTGCATGTCTAAGTAATGCTTTTTTTTAGTTATACATGGTTTATATCGCTTTAAATATTTTCCTTGATCGATGCAATATGTCTAGCATAATAGGCTCTATAATAGAATATGCATTATTCGAAAAAACTTGTTCAATTTCAAATGGTTCATCCCAATTTGGTGACCATTTACCAAGAGTTTTCAATTTTTTATCTATAGGAAAAATCACCTTCCAAACTAAATCTTGATTGAAAGTTTTCGATTTCACCTTTCAATTATAAAAACGAGTTATCATTTCTTTTTGACGTATCATGTTTTCTAAACCAATCAAATGCTCTTCATCTAAGTTAATTAAGTCATTGAACATCATATTTTAATAATCATGAGTTGTTAATTCATTTTTCCTTCGTATTTGAAATGACTATTTTTCCACTTCTCAAAGCTGCTCTTTCCAATTAGTAATACTACATCATGGCCATACATCAATTTAAAAAGTGTTACATCTGTTGTATCTTTTGGAGAATTTTGATAAGCGCACAAAGCTTGGCTTAATATTTCATGTCAATTCTTGGTTTAGAACCAACATGAATTTTTAATAAATTCTATCAACATCTTATTAATAGCTTCAACTTGGTCGTTTGCTTATGCATAATAAGTAGTAGAAGTTAATAACTTAACATTCCTTGAATCAACATATCTAACCATCTTTCGACCAATAAACACAGTGCCATTATCTATTGTTATAGTTTTTGGAATGCCAAATCTATGTATAACGTGTTCTTCAATAAAGTCAATAATGTCACTTTGCTCTACATTCTTTAAAGGAACAACTTTTACCCACTTAGTAAAACAATCAATTGCAACCAATATATATTTATGTCCTTTCAAAGAAGAGGGATGTATTTGACCAATTAAATTTGTTGTCCAACCTCAAAAAGGCCAAGGTTTAAGAATTGAATGTAACTCACTAGCTGGAACCTGTTGTATAGGACCATATTTTTTATATTCTTTAGAAGACTTTGCATAATTAATGCAATCTTTTAAGATTATAGGCCAATAAATGCCTAATCAAAACAAAGTCCACTTTATTTTTTCACCAGCTTGATGAGAACCACATATTCCTTCATGATCTTCTTCTAAAGCAACACAAACTTATGTTTCTTCTAAACATCAAAGTAATGTTTCATTGACACTTCTTTTGAACAAATTAACACCTAAAATGATGTAATTAACAATCCTATATTTTATTTTTTGATCAACTAGCAATTAAGGATTTTGAAGATATTCAACCAAAGGTTTACACAAATCATCTTAAGATAAAGTGTTAATATTGAGGACTTTATATTCATCAAGCAATTCATCTTTTATTCGAATTAAAGATTCAATTTTTTCGTTCGATAATCTTTAACCAAAAGTTATTTGAGCCAAGTTATTGGCTTCATCATTTTGATCTCGAGGTACATGTTCGAAAACAATATCATTAAATGTCTTTGCTAAACTAATTGCTCAAGTGAAGTACTTCATCAAGTTAGAACAAATGCATTTATACATTCGAATAACTGATTAATAACCAATTTCGGATCACCTCGAACTATAACATTTATCCCTAAGTTTATCAATGTTTCTTAGCCTATAATCATGGCTTCATACTATGCTTCATTGTTCGAACATACAGGTTTAATTTCAAACAATAACTTAGTAGGAACATTATTAGGGGAAACTATCAAAATTCCAACACCTAGATTTTCATCAGCTCAAGAACCGAGAACCATCAAAATATAATATTCAAGACTTTATGGCAACATAGAATTCTTCAATTTCCATTAATGTATGATATACCATAAAATCATCAATAACTTGTCCTTTGATAGATTTCAAAGGTTTGAAAATTAAAGAAATCTCATCCAAAGATAAATACCATTTGCTAATTCAATTATGCATAATAGGCTTAGACAACATAAATTTTATTATATTATTCTTGGAAAGTACCAATATATCATGAAATTTCATGTAATACTTAAGTTTACAATAAGAGAAATATAAGTATAAACATAGTTTCTCAATGGGACTTCATCTAGTCTATGCATCATTTGGAAGTCAATTGAGATAATCTATTGCACATTCGATTCCATTTCCATCCTCTTGGATCAGCATACTAGCAATAGTCGAATCAGATGCTAAAATATACAATTTCAAAGTTCTTTTTTGCACTGATGGAACTATAATAGGTGGATTGATTAGGTAATTCTTTATCTTTTTGAATCATGGTGCTCCTTCTGCCATTCAAAATCAGCTTCATTCTTCAATCGAAACAAAGAGAAAATACTTGAGTTTTTCTTGATAAATTGGATATAAATATTCAAAAGAAATTTACTTTACTTAGCAAAGATTAAAGTTGTTCTTATAATTGGGTGAAGTTTCTATTGTTACCTTGGCTTTATTCTTGTCAATTTTGATTCCTTTTTTATGTATAAAAAATCCAAAGAATTCACCTACAGAAACACCAAAAGCACATTTGATAGGATTCATTTTCAATCCATGTTTTTTCATTCTTTCGAATGATTTTCTTTTGATTCTAATTTAACAACAACATCATCTATGTATATTTGCATATAATCCCATGTTAAATCATGAAAGATCAAATTCATTGCTCTTTGATAAGTCACACCTGCATTTTTAAAGTGGAATGGCATGACTGTCTATTCATATGTGCCTATGGCACCAGAACAACAAAAGGATGTTTTCAATCAACATATCTTGTTCAGCAATATAAATTTGGTTGTAACCAGAGTAGCCATATAGTAAACTAAACATTTCATTTTTTGTTGCTAAATCAACCAACATGTCAGCAATTGACATAAGATACTCATATTTAGGAGTTGCTAAATTTAAGTCTAAAAAATCGATGCAAACATGCATTTTACCATTCTTTTTAATCATAGGAACAACATTCAAAATCCAATTAGCATACCTTACTGTTCGAATGAACTTTTCATTGAGTAGCCTTTTGACCTCCTCTTTGATCTAGATTACCACCTATGGTGTGAATCTTCAAGGGGTTTGTTTTATTGGTTTTTGGCCTTCTTGTATAGGTAGTTTATGCTCAACAAATCTCTATTGAGACCTGACATTTCATCATAGTGTACGCAAAGCAATCTTTATATTCATGCAATAAGGCAATTATTTTCCCCCTGAGATCCCCATCAATAAACTTACTAATATAAGTTGGTTTTTTATTAGCCTTCTCTCACATTTATTTCATCAACAGGGTCTTAAGCCTCCATTTTTTTTATTGGTAAGATATGGAATTTTCAAATCCCAATGGCGAGTTATCATATATGCAATCAAGTATTTGATCATCTTCTATTGAAGGTTTCCCTACAATCTAACCTTGCTTTAAGTCACACGCAAAAACATCCTCAATTCGATTGGTCATAACTTCAAGCCCCATTAGACTTTTTTCAATTTTTTTTCTTTTATGATGGCTCGAGTGTCCATCTCTTTGTCCTCTTTTTCAGCTAAGTTAGCTGTTACACTATTCAAGAATTTTTATTTTCTTCCTTGATCAGCCTCAAAGGTCGTACTTCCTACTTGGCTTGATTCTTCATTCGAACCTACAACTAAGGTGGTTGCTACTAACCTATTTTCAGCTATGTAAGTGATAAGTGCCATATTTTAGTTATTTTAGGGATTATAATGTTATCACTTATCTTTTGTTTCCAATAGTTTTTCTTATAAACTTACCCTAATTCTAGTTTTTTTATATTATAAATATTGTTGTTTAAATTTGGAAGATTCATCCATTTAATTTTGACGATTCGATAGATATCTGTGGCATCCAAATAACCAAGACAACTTGAAAGGGCAAAAAGGTCAAAACAAGTAAATTCCATAAGTGAAATTCGCCCAGGCTAGCAATCAGCTCGCCTGGGCTAATGAAATAACTTCATGGTTAAACAACAACTAGCCTAGGCGAGCTACCTTTCTTTAGGAGTAAGCAACAACTCGCCTGGGAGCCATAGATAACATGCAAGGGAGCCATAGAAACCAACCAGAACGTGAGAGAAACACCAGAAATGCACAGGAAGGTGAGAGAAGAGAGAAAAAGTGAGAAAACTCTGTAAAAACGGACCGGGGATCGCCTCATTCGTCATGTCTTCTGTTGATCTCTTGCTCTACACAATGATCAGGTAGTTTCTCCAAAGGATTGGATGTAATCTTCGTACCCTTATGTATCTCTTTTGATATTTGATATATGTATGAATCTTTTCTACTTATTATTGGTGATTTCATTCTGTTCGTAATGGTTGATTCTACTTGATCACTAGTTTCATGAAATTGGATTCTAAGTTTGACTGGAATATGCTCTTAGGATTTGAACTGAATGATTTTACTCTTTATGTTACGTTGCTAGGAATAGAGCATAATGTTTTGATTACAAATAACATGAGATTATGATTGTAATGTTGGGTTATTTACTTCATATGAGAGGGATTGATATTCGGTAAATATCCTTAGGATTCTCGAATGTGAGGGATCGATTCGGGGTGAATTAATGTGTGCATCAGTAATGTTAGAAAATGATTTATATAGGTTAATGTTAATTGGATACTGAGGGTAAGAACTGTAACACACTGAAAATTGAAATTGAAACTATATGTTTAGAGTAGTGAAATCCCTGCGGGGAAGGGTTGGTCCCTATCCACAGTCGGTGCATTGATAAGCCCATGGTTGTATGTTGTGTATGTACATGGGGGTGCATGACTTATTGGATATCCTTGCGAGGAAGGGTTGGTCTCTATCCACGGTTAGTGCATTGATGGTGCTCATGTTTCATACTTCATAATTGCATGGATGGAAATAGAATGAAGGCAGTGTGTACTAGTGGTTTTATGGGATAAAAACGCGGGTAGTAAGGGGCCACTCAGTTTGGAATTCCTTTCTCAGACTGATCACTATGGGGGGGATGGCCACTGCACGACAGGATGACCTTGATAAACTACTGAATCATTTTCCTAAGAGAGATTATTTCCATGAGAATGGTACCACATTGCATGGTAAGAGTAGAGTCGGGTGCATGCATCATTTTGAGCATAATTGATTTGAATGGTGGAAAAAGTGAATAACTAGTTTGTTGAGTGTGTGTTGAACAGATTGATTACTGAGAATGATTGTGGTTGTTATTGTTGCTTTCTTTCTAACTATTGCTATCTGGAACTTGTTGATTTTGTATAATAAACTCACCTTGCAATTTTTGTATCGTGTGGTTGGTACCTGTGATGATCACAAACCTTGTTTGTGGGAGCAGATGAGCAGCAGTAGGTGACATTGGAGAGAAATCCCTTTTGTTGGAGCTGCCAAGCCGACGTGATAACGTTGGAATTTATTTTGGGGAGAGAGTTGTGTTGTATTATCAACTCTTTCTTAGTTGGTTAATTGATTCTCTTTAATCAAGCATGTAAACCCCAAGCTTATATATATATATATATATATATATATATATATATATATATATATATAAAGCTAAATTATGTTTTGACATGTGAATGATATGTAATAGTTTAAAATATACATACATATGTATTTATTTATGTATTTGTGCATTGTTTGATAAGTGTATTATTGCTAAAAATTTACTCTCATTTTCATAATCAAATTAATAGAGTTTTCATTAAAAACTGAAATTATATGTTTAGAGTAGTGATATTGTAGCGACGAGGCAGGTCGTTACATGAACGATGAAATCTAATCCTACGTTCTCTTAAATTAATTAAATTCATTTTATTTGTTTTCATAATTTTCCATATTTTTAACACACTAAATCTGTTATTTCCATAAAACCATGAAATTTCAACCATATTTGTTGTACATAACTATTGAATGGATTACTTTCATCTGGGAAAACTGAGTAGCTCAAGTCCCTGTGGAGACGATCTCTTATAAATTCTCTAACCTGCGACGGCATTGGTACGCTTGCCAATAGTCTAACAGTAAGCTAAAATTCAAGCATAATAGCTCAAATATATGTCAGTTTTGGTCATTGGTATCATTGGTCATTTCAATGGCTTCTGTTACGGATATTAAAAGTAGGCCCCATTAGAAAGGAAGCCCATTGAGACTAAGTCAATCCACTCTGTTAGCCAGTACCAGTAAGGAGAATGTGGCCTCAACCGTCCCAAGTAACCAACCGAAGATCTCGGCCAAGGTCATAGGAAAATCTCTCCTAAATAACTCTCAGGTCAGTGGTTATAAATAGAGTTGCTTTCAGAGAATAAGGTACGCAACATTTACTCTCTATTTCATTTACACTGTGCACACACCTCACACCATTGGTGTTGTCTAGCAGTGATCTTCTTCCCTGAGATATTATACCTTCGTAAATATCTCCAGAGAGAATATTGATCCTATATCAACTTCCCAACATACATTGTTGGAAATTCTTGTTCATCACGAATAGAACAGCTTCATTCTTCCAGATACCCCTTTTCCTCGTAATTCATTCCATAAAGGAAGAGTCGTTTCTCTTTTAGTTAAAATCTTCAATGTCTTCAATTCGAACATGAGCAATTATAGCTAAAGCTTTAGTTGGTTCTTCAGCAACAGACACATAAGACTAATAGATATTTTGATCAACGTTAACAACTTCTGACTAACCATCTTTATTCCAAAAAAAAAATAATGAACAATTGAAGGCACAACACAAACTCCATGAATCCATTCTCTCCCCACCAGGTGATTGAAACTAGCTTGAGAGGGGACCACTACAAAGATTGTGGGCCTCTTGTAACTTCCATTAACCATTTCAAATGCTATCATCCCATCAGAACTAGATGATTTTCCACTAAAGTCAATAACCATAATGTTGTGAGGAATCAAATCTTCAAATGACTTCCCAAACCTCTTTAACATTGATCAAGACAAAATATTGATTGTAGCACCCTCATCGACCAAGACCTTCTTCATCTTTCATCCTTCAACTAAAAAGGTTTAAAGTGTGCCTCCATTCTTTAATTGGAGGATTGAACACAGTAGCATTAAACCTTGGTTTCATTCGAGTCATTGGTGTTACCCAAACGATCTTTTATTCAAGCTCTCGTTCATCAAAATACTCCTATTATCCATATTCAAGATAACTTGCAGTAGTCTCATACTATTCCTCAAACTTAGTAGGGAGAATCAAAATGGTTCTAGTTATGTCTTCCAAAAAATCACCAAAACCATATTCGAAGGTATCAGTCACCATCTCATCTTCATTTTCATACATTGTTTTAGGTTAATTCTTCATATTTTGGATCCTACCTTGTGTTCTGAGAAGGAGCATTACTTTATTGATTCTCTAAAGCCAACTTGTTCATTCTTTGATTACGCCTCCACTGAGTCTTGCTCATATTTCTAAATCGTGGAGCACCATAATAAGTCATCTTAGCAAAATTCAACCCATAGGGGTTGAATTGTTTGATCTAGTGATTCATCACATTCTGTTGTACAAAACTTCCAGTAGTATCAAGACAAAAAGTCTACCATTTTGTGTTGGTTGGCATATTTGACTGCCTAATCCACTTGATGGGAGGCACTCAAGCACTTGGCAAATAGGTAGTCATTCCCTAGAAGTGAGTGATTGGTTTCTGAACTTGCTTCATTGATATTTAAATAAGTTGTTTTCCTTTGTCTTAAATTGAAGGTCCTTAAGAAGCTAAAATGTTTCTTCGAATCTCATATGATTTGAAGGCCCTTATAGCAGACTTATCGAAGACTGAAATGCAATAGGAACACAAAATGATGTCCCTATCACAGTCTTTCTTTCGAAGAAGAAATTTGGTCAAAGTATCTCCGCTCGAGGAAATACACCTTCAACCTTGTTCTCAAATTGATCCAAATCCTTGTTCACGTTCTCCTCAGCAATCAGAGTCCTAATGTGCCTTGGGTTGACATCCTCAGTATTGTCAACCATTATGATTTGTATAGATTCAACAAATGTGACTTGATTATGGAACAAGTCAGTATCTACTTTCATAGACTTTTCTTCAAACTTTAGAAGTCTGTCCTTGATAACATCCTAGATCATATCCCTAAATTAAATACAGTTGTTTGTCCAAGTAACATATGTATGATGAAATTTACAACATTTCCTACCTTTCCTTTATTCATCAGTAGGCAATTTGTGACCATCACTTAGAATAATTTGTGTATCTTTCAATAAAATGTCAAAAATTATGGTTGCTTTAGATACATCAAAACTATAAGTTTTATATGACATCTTATCTTTTACCTCATCAGGTTTCAATAATTGGCATACATAGAGAGGTGTAGGTTTCAATTCTACTAGATTTGTTACACTTCCTTCGAATAAAACATCATAATCTTGATTCACATTGAATTCTTTTGTAGCATTGTTATAATTTACATCTATAAATGTCACATTGATTCATAACTTGTTTGACTACCTAATTTAAGTATTGAGGATATTAATTGTTTGGCTGCCAATTCATATAATTGTTAAGCTACCCCTATGTCCTCTGATCACTGCATTGTCTCAAAGCCTTTGCAGAAGCAAATATGCATCTTGATTTCGATTTACTAGTATTGGTCCTCCTTTATTTCCCTCTCTTTGAGGTTGTTGTATTGTATTATTTTGGTCATTGTTGGTAATAATGCCCCCAAGTGTTATAGCATTTTGAGCAAGGTTTGTATTATGAGTTTCTATTCGAGGGGCCATAACATCACCTATTTGAGTCATTTGTTCAGTCAACAATCGAAAACTATCATTAGTTGTTTGAACTAATGGATTCAACATAGTAGTTGTTTGTTGTGACAACATGTTTACCATGTCATCATTACTATGATCCATTTTTTGTCTTAAGGTTGCTAAAGTATTATTCAAAATCCCTATGGAAAGAGTCTCACTTTCCCCATTCTTAACTAAGCCCTGTTATTGATCTTACCCATAATGATAAGCATTACCTTGGTCATTTTGATCTCGATTTCTATTATGAGAAGTAAGTGAATTTTTCCCAGATAGCCCATTGAATGGTTGGAAGGAATCTTAAGTTGAGTGGAGTCCCATTATTATTAGTATTAAACATATGGCCTCATTGATATAAAGGCCCTGCCTCGATCGTGTTATTGAATGGAGGAATATTTTCCAATCTTAATAAAGATATTATATCAATGTTTGAAAAGATTGGCATAGCAATAGTGTCTCCAGCATTTGATATTGGAACATAAATTTTTGCATTTGATGTAGAAATCGAATTTGTAGCATCTGAGGCATTCATCGACGTTGTTACATTTGACTCGTTCATTATATGGGCTATAATCATTCCACTACTAACTGATACCCCTATCATGCCTACGTCTCCATTGTTTTGTTATTATTACTCATTAATCACTGGCTCATAGATCTTGTAGAATTATTATTTTCGTTGGTAGATTCAATTCTACCACTTCTTAATCTCATAAATCATCTTCCTTTAAACTAGTTTATTTTGTGAAATGACAACATTGTCCCACAGGTCGTGCCAATTTGTTTATGGTGAAATTTTTTTTAAATATTCAAAATATAATATTGTTTCCACACTTGATTCTTATCAATCACAAACAACTTATTTTATCTAGTGTGACAAAATCACAATTGTAAGTTCTTTTCATTCAAACTAATAGTTAATATAACTTTTAATTAAAGGAATTATGAGATCAATTGAAAACATATGAGATTTTGATATAATCATATAGTATTGCATTGTCATCGAAACAATTATTTTGATGATTATAACTTGTAACATAAATGGTTTTTAATAATCAATAGATTAATATGTTATAGATCGAAAATACATTTTTGATCAATATCACAAAAATAATTTTCTAGTAAGTTTATAGTTTTTTGAAATAAGTTAATGTAATCAAATTCAATCAAAAGAAGTAAAGTTACAATGAAATTAGATCAAAAGACTTGTAAAATAAAGTGCTATGAAAGTAAATCAAATTTAAATGCAAACAAAGATAAAATGATAGAAAAGTAAAGTGTGGTCGATATGTAAGTTGAATTAAAATGCAATCATTAATTAAAATGACAGAAATGTAAAATGCTCGAAATATAAATTGAAATTAAAGTGCGAAATAATATGAAAATTGCTAAAAGTAAAGAATAGAAAGTAAATGAGTTTGAGTTTCAAAAAGAAATTTTGAAGAGAATTGCATGAAATGTAAATTGATCAAATAAATAATAGTGTAGGAATTGTAGATTGCACCAAAGTATGGGTTCAAACATACACGGTTTCCTGGTAACTAGAAGTCTTTTTCCTTGTGCGGCATTTTGGTGTAGAGGTGTTTGGGTGATCTTCGTAACCAAGGAAAATGACCACCGTTGTGCCTATTTTATAGTTTAATTCAACTTAACGACCAACTTATATGATTCATACAAGTGTATAATTTATTCAAAATAACTATCTATGATGCTAACACCTGTATTTTCATGCTCTCTTTAGGAAAACAGTTGGTAACCGTCTTCGTGTATTTGATCGAAACAACATGTTTTTGATTATCTTTTCTTCGTCTTTTTTAGGAGCATGTAACTTTAACACTTTGTTTTCAGAGATAATCTTCATTTTTCAAGTTTTCTCAAATTGTCTCTTCGATTTATCATCAAACCAAACCAATCTATGTTCTTTTCGATTGCCATTTAAAGATAACCTCAATATCATGTTCTTTCAGGCAAAAAAAATTTAAATATTGTTTTTTTAAAAAAGAAAATTACGAATTTATAGCTGTTTTAAAAGTATTTACGCATCTATAACAACGAGTCGCGCCCTAGCCAGCGCAACTAGGGCTAAGTCACGCTCTCACCAGGTGTGTTTCACCTGGTTGTGACACGTGTCATTTTGAGGCACAATGTATATAAACTTTGAACGGTCATAACTTTTGATAGAAATGTCCGATTGAGACGTAGTTTGTGTCAAAACGTTCAAAATTGAGAGAGGAAGGCCTAGGCAAGTTCTCAAAGGGGATTTGGTCCATTATTTTTTCCAAAAATTGCTTCTAAGTACCTCAAAATTAGGATTTAGGCGTACGATATGTCCTTCAAATGATCTAACTTTTCATAGAAATATCCGATTGAGGCGTACAATATATCAAAACGCTCAAAATTAAGAGAAGTAATTAAAAAATAAAAAAATAGCATTAAATTAACTAATTAAAAAGTAGAAAAACAGGAAATTTTTGGATGATTGAAGATTAAATCCTAATTTTGAGGCATTTAGATATACCAAAAATCGTATAAAAATTAGAAATTATATTAAATAAAATAATATTAAAAAATATAGAAAATATATTAAATAAAATAATATATTAAAAATTAGATATACCAAAAATCCAGAATATATTAAATAAATCATATAAAATTAAAAAAATATACTAAATAAAACAATATTAAAAAAATTAAAGAAGATCATATCTATGATGAAGATCAGTGTAAAAATACTGTAAAATTAGATAAAAACAACAATTAATAATATTAAATGATATTTTACGTAAAAAAAATTAAAACATGTCCAATTTCGATCTCTATTTCAGTCGCTAACACTTTTTGCGACAGAATATTGTGGTCACACCCAATATTCTATCGCAAAAAGTGTTAACGACCGAATTAATGACAGAATGAGTCACGCCCAAATGTTACGTGTTTGACAATAGCATTTTGGTAAATACTTTCAAAACTACTATAAATTTGTAATTTTTTAAAAAAAATAATATTTAAATTTTTTTCATGTTCTTTCACTGTTAATTTTTTATACTTAGAAAATTTTACTTAATTCCCTAATAGGTAGACTCTCATCCAAGGGATATCAGTTGAAGGCTTCTTTCGGGAATGGTGTTTAGACACTTCAGGGTGTATAAAAGGGTAATGTTTCGTATATGTGTGTCGTTGATTATAATTTGTGGGCTGTTGTATTAATGTTTATTTAATTACAAGGTTAGATACTCTTTGTATTTCATTTTCTAATATACAGATTCTGATAAAATAAAATAGCGCACCATTGACAATATTGCAAACTTATCAAGCTTTGATTGATTATAGATTAAAAAGATGTAAACAATTAGGACAATATGTATTGTGCAAGAACTTTACATAAAGTACAAGAAGTAAGTTGAAAATGTCCTTCTCGTTGGTTACACTGATTTTCTATAAGATCTTCTTTGAGTCGACATCCATCCTGTTCCTTATAGTCCCCCAATACTTGAGTCAAGAATATACTTTTGTTCCACGAGAAGATCTCCATGAGAATCATTAAAGCAAGTTCCTCAAATTAGGGAGAGGATCTCAAAATTATGAGGTAAGACGTAATGATTAAGGCATTATTAACTAGCTAGGAAGCGTTAGTAGCTCACTCATTAATAGTAGTAGTATATACATTTACATTGTTAACTTTTAGAGAAAAGAGGTATGTATGTAAAATTTACATTATTATTTAATCATAATTTATTATATGATAAGTTTATTCACTTTGAAAATAATTCAAATAATAATTAATAATTAAAAGATAATGTAAATTTTTTTACACTGACAGTACGTATATATTAAACTTCAATTTTTATAAGAGGTGGTTCTCTATTTCTCGTTTGCGTGGCATCTAAACATAACAAAGATAACTATATAAATATAAATCTTATCACAAAAAGAAATAAAAATTTAATTTAACTTTTTATTTTAAAAATTTATTTACTATTTTCTTAAGCTACGTTCAACATAAATTTAAAAGGTTACTAACTTATTTTATCTTTCCTTTTGGCCTTACGTCGACGATATATTTGTCCAGCTCTCCCTGTTCTTGCCCTTTGCGTCGCAATCACATGCTTTCATATATACTGTGCTACTTCATGCTTATTTGATGTATTATTATTTTATTTCATTCGAACTAATTCGTGCCTCTAATAAAGCACTCTCCATGCCACAATCAATCTAGAAAGCGATGTTTTTCGGTTTATTAATCAACACTATCATTGTGATAGTTCTATAATGACAAAATGAACTACCAACTTTCGGATTAATTTAAAGCAAAAATCCACAATAGTGAGCCATACAAAACCCACTTGATTGGCAGAAAGGGACAGGGTCAGTATTGGGCTTCAAAGTTAGCCTCTAACCCGTGATGCAGTGCCTATATGTATGGGCCACTGTATGTATTTAGAAATATTTTAATGCATTAATTATTTCGATATCTTCTTTTCCTTAAAAAATGAACTAGTATTTGAAGTGTGCTTTATCAAATATTTTAATGCATTAATTATTTCGATATCTTCTTTTCCTTAAAAAAATGAACTAGTATTTGAAGTGTTAAATGAATATTTGATACATTTTTTTACCATATGCAACAAAGAGATCAATAGATATAAATATATAATATATATAACTACTCATCTTATGATTCCCTAAGGATCTACATATGATTCCTTTAATTATACCTTCTAATGAAATCGTTAGATTTTGTTGGTCTAAAGCTTATTCCTATCATCTTCGGGATGGGCGAGGCCGCGTAACTTAGGTGATGATAATGGAAATAAATTAACTCTATATTAATATACTTAGAAAAAATATTCATTTTATTTCTCTTTAAAAAAATATATATCCTTTTTGAATTTCCACTTTAATTAAACCTCCAGGTTAAAGTAATGAATCCCCTCTCTAATCTTCTTAGAAACCAAATGTGTCGCTGCTATTCTTGATTTGGTCATCGAAGATATTTCAAAGTTCTATATTAACTAACCATTCAACTTGGAAGCTAGTGAATTATTAAGGAAGTGAAGACGCAACCAAGCCAAGACAACGTTGGAAAACACTCGTTCCCATAATAAACCTATATTAAAACTCGAAAGACAAAAAATTATGGCTTTTTTATTTTTATTTCATTTAATAGAAAGATTTAAGTTAGAATGTATCTAGCTAACTGTTAAAAATTAAATGTGGAATTCATTTTTTTTGCTTTTTGAGGAAATTCAAAAGGAAATATTGGAGATATAAAATTTGAGAGAAAATTGTAACCTACACCTAACCCAAGAGATCGTGACTGCTTAATTCTTAATTTCTAATTGAGGGAAGTATATGTTTTTGGCATCATCGGGTTTTTATTTTGAAACTGAGGATCAATTATGTGAAAACTCTTTGGGTTATCTTTTAAACAAGAACGATGCACATATTTATTAGGTGCATAATATAATTTTAAATGATGACGTGAAAATAATTATAAAAACTTGAATAAGTTTCTGAAATTTCAATAAAAAGTTTTAACAATAAGTATCGACAAGTTGAGCAAAAAAAAAAAAAACTAAACATGTACATGTAACACGGTGCATTAACCTCGATAATTTGAATGGTGACACATGACAGAATATTAATCTATTGTAAGAGTAAAAGTTAACATAATTAAGAAGCTATAGTTCGAGAAAATTTATTTCTAAAACACTTTTCTATTATTTCATTTTACAACTAAGAGAGGAATATTAAGAGAAGAGAAATAAGTGTGGGATAATCTAAAATGTAATGAAAAGAATAAATGGAGATCGAAAACAATAATAAATTATTAAAAAGATGTTATAAAAAGTATGTACAAAATTAATATAATTAACTCCTATATTTCTTGAAGCATAAAACAGTACTGCATATGCATGTTATCAATACTAATAATCAATAAAATCATTTGATAAAAGTCGTGTTTTCGTATAACTAAAAACCAAAAACACTAATCATGCGTGTTAGAATGGACAGTATAAATTGATCAAACCAATCCATGTTCCAAAATAAATTAAAATACCATTAAGATTCATGTATGACATCAGTTACAGTCATTTTCATTGTGACAGGTAAAAGTATACATGTTCAATTTTTTATTTTGGTGCATAACATCAGTATATAAAGATTCATACATAACATCAGTTACAGTCATTGTGAAATGAATAAAGATGGGTCAGTAAAAGTTTACGCGTACAATTTTTTTATTTGGTGACGCTATGACTACATTGATTGAGAGAGGGAGGATCATTAGCCGAAGAAACCTCTTCCTGATGATCCTAAAATATTAAGGATGATTTAAATGACGTTTATTTTTTCAATATAACTCACTGCATAGCGTCATTCCATTTTATAATCTGAGGGACAAGTTTGCTGATGTATTATATAAAAAGATTAATAAGATGAGTTATAAGGTTAATTTAATGGTTGAAGGGTGTTAATTGTGAAAATAATATATTATTATAATAATTGAATAATTTTTATTAAATGATTTTATTAATAAATAAATATTTGAATATATACATAAAATTTATCCTCGATCCTAATTTTTTTTAATCAAATAAAGTAAGTTCATAATTTTTAACTTCTTAGATAATTATCTAACACTTAATACATATAATGATAGTAATTTTGATAAAGATATTTATAGATAATTATAATAATATCGTATAATGGTTTGTAAGATGATTTTAAGTAAATTTTGTAATAGTGTTTTCAATTTTAAATTTAATTTCGATCTTTCGATAGTAATTTCAATAGTCACTAGAAATAGAAATTGGAAAAGGAAAAGTAAAAAAAAAAAATAGAGATTGAAAAAAGTAAAGGGTTTAAAAAGATGAAGTAAAATAAAGATACATGAATTCATAATGAGTGAGAATGAATACATATATTATGACTTTTTGAACCAATAGCAAATTTTGATGTGTGTTGTTGTTGTTGTCGTCCATGATTAAGGAGTTAAATTATTTATAAACTTTTAATACTATAGGTTGAATTCTTTGATATCGACAAGTGTATAATAATATTTTTAAATACAAAAATCTAAATTTGGTATTTTTGTGTAAATTCTTTTACAATGATATTTCAATATTCAAAATGAGAGCGCTTTTAAATTCCACATGTGTTTTAATAAAATTGTCAAAAACGTCAATTTCTATCAAAATAAATTCCTTTAATGGTGCATTTAACTTCTCAAATTTTATTTTATATATTGATCACTATTGAATGCACCTTTTTATTTCTCTTGAGATAAATTTATCGAAATTATATATAAATTCATAACTTAGATAAATTTTACATAATAGAGGGACAATGGAAAGAAAATACTCATGAGTTCAAATCTCTTTTACTAACAAAAATTAATAACTAATATTGACCGATAAAAAAAATATAAAAATTAATCAGCCATTTCTATCTTATGGTATATGTCATCTATAAACATTGAATATCTGTTAGTGGAATACACATATATTGTAGAGACTGCATAGAAGGATTAAAAAATACAAAGAATTAAGAAGGTGGAAATGAGGTGAGTCTCTGTTTTTACAAAATTATGGAGGTCAATAATTATATACACTGTAAGATAATCAACTTGGGAGTGCCGAGTGCACTTTGTTTGTAGACCAGTGATTGGGTTAGTTCTTTGATAATAACCTGTGGCCCCTCTGCTCACCAAAATCTTGTGGACAATGTCAGCAATCACTTTATATTACTATATAGGCTAAAGGTCTCATCTTAATTGCACTTAATCCAAAACCAATCAACTTGATTCTCTTGAAATAAAAAAAGAAGAAGAGAGAGGGATTAAGTTTGTACTTTGATTAACGAGAGTGACGTATTCTTTTCCCTAGTAAAGCTACGGATCAGACATATTTTCCTCATAGTTTTTGGAAGACAATGTTGATCTCGTTTGAATTCCCGTGTATAAAGACCCATTGTTCACAAAATAATTTAATTTAAAAAATTATTGTCCGTGAAAAGAACTATCAATTAATGATATACTACCAGATTATTTATTGTAAAATTTATTTAAAAAGAAATGCGAAAACCCTTTTTTATTTTTCTTTTAAAAAAATTCTATTATGACCTACTGGAATCAACCAAGTGATAAAAAAGTTTGAATATATAATTTTTCAAACTCTTTCTTCATACAAAACCCTAATTAAACTTCATTAGAAGGGGAAGATCATTTGGAATTCATGGCTTGACCAATTATTTTCGCTTCTATCGTTCGCCAGCAAATAATATGATATAGTATTATTGTATATCATCGGCCCAAACTAAAATGAAACAAAAGGACCGCGGTTACAAGCAATTCCTTTTTTTTACTTTTACAGTGTCGGTGGTATATATATTATTTATTCATACTTTATACGAATTTTTTATCTGCATTGATCAGACAGTTTCCATCTTTTTTTCTTCGTTCCTTCTTCCTCGGTATGCTATCATTACCTGCCGTAGTTGTAAAAATATAGGATTATATTGTTAATTAGTTAGTTTGATTTAACATTAGTTTTGACTTAATTTGGACTCTGAAGCACCAGTATCAGTCGTGCATAATATATATATCTATATATATATATATAGATAGATAGAAAGTCAGGGAAGCGATTTTGATAAAGAAGCTATGACAAGCTAACAACTAAAAAAAAAGTAAATCGTATACCAGAATAACAAAAAAAGAAAAAGCTACTATTTTACAGAAATATATTATAATCGGCAATATATAATAACCCTTATGGTTTTGAAAAAATGAACTAATATTTTCCAAAACCATGCCTAACATTTTTCCCAAAAATCCCACCCTTTACCATCTCTTTATCTAAACTTTTAATGATAATTACATAGGACACCTTAGACCTCTTGGAGTTTTTACCAGGAGCTTATTTTATTTATATATATATATATATATATATATATATATATATGTATGTATGTATATATATTATTTAATTAATTAACTTGATTAATTGTCATGAGCGAGGTGGAGCTGTTGTTGGTGCATGTGGTCCATGCAGCAGGGGAGAAGGTGGTTTGGAACTGTTGGAAAATCAAAATTTGTGTTAAATTGGCGACTTTTTGGCGTAGCAGGGTTCGCTCGGAGCGGAGCCATTCGTTTTCGGTTCGGAGGCGGTTCAGGTGGTGCAGGACGAACTGCGACCGGTTACCGAGTTCCCGGTTTTCGACCCTGCACTTGTTCAACTGGTTCCGAAGATTCTCCAGGTGCCTCTGTTTCCGCATCCTGGACCTGCGGGCCGATTCCCGGTTCGATATCATGCGGCGCCGTTTCCGCTCGTCCATCATGGCCGAGGACGAGGCGGATACATGTTCGGTTTGGTTCGGTTCGGATTTGTCGTCAGAGAAGGAGCTAGAAGAGACGGGTTTGGGGGAGAAGAGGGCGTGGGAATCGTCGTTGTCGTCCCACGGCGTGAAGCCGGCGGAGATGGGGGAGAAGGGGTCGGAAGGAGGGAGGCCGGAGAGCATGGTGGTTAATTAATTAAGGGGGCAGAGTGACGGGGTTTTTGTGAAACTAGAGGTGAAGGAGGAGAAGAGGGAGAAAGGGAAGAAATGTGGCGAAGGGGAACGATATTTATGCTTGAGTTTGTGGGGGCAAATTTTGTAATTTTGGGGGGTTTGTAAGGGTGTTAATGTTTTTGTCAGAAGCACAACAGTGTAGTGTGTGCGTTGTACATTGCATGGCTTTTGAGTCATTTGCCACTATGGCTGTGGGGCCACTTTAGGTTCGGGTAGGGACGTAGGGTTCCCATGGTTACCTTTAAAGTTTGAATTTCTAAGCTTGGCCATGACGGTAAAACTAAACACTGATTATGTTGGCGTATCTGGTTTCAACTTGTATACAAGCTTATCGTTAGGGGAAAAAAATGATAGAAGAGAGAGAAGAGTAAATAAGATAGGTGATATAATTTAATAAAAAGAAAGAATAGACGTAAAATATTTAAATAGGTGTTTATATTGTATGCATGTGTATTTATCTCTATTCTAATTTCAATGTGATGTGCGTTATATTGGCTAAACGTGCATCTAATATTTACTATTTTTTTTGTCTTATTCATAAGAAATATGAGATTGAATAAATATATTAGCACATGTTTCTTTTAAATAGTATGAGAGGTTGTAATAGGAATGTTAATAATATATTTTTCAATTGACTGAATGTAAATTACAATTTTTAGTAGGTTTATTTTTTATTTAATGATTTTTTCTAAAGATATAAATATAGAGCTTTCACTTATAAGGGTCATCGATGTTTTTTCCCCGTAAGTATATATTCTGTATAGGTCATAATCTTGTTGAACAAACATAGTCGGATATTTAAATTTGAACGTCTCTCTCAACCAAAGTTCAAATCGTAATTTACCACTTTCTAAAAAATAGTTTTTTAATATTTTGTTAAAGAGATTTGTGAATGTGAATAAAGTTGTATGCATATCATCATCCTGTTAAGTCAGTTCACTTAGTTAAATTGTATGATACATATCATGAATAATATACAATTTTAATATCTTGTAATGTTTTTCAACTCTTATCTGTTCTAGCTCTTTTTCCTTATTTTATCCTCATCTTTATAAGACGTATTATTATAGAATAAAAAAGTAAAAACTAATATATGCACATTAGTATTTTACATTACTTTGTTTATCATTTTATTTGGATTTTAATTAGTTTTAACTTTTAATTAAGGTGTTATTTATAAAGTTAATTAAGTATGGAGTAACAAACAATACGATTTAATTTGTTAACAAATACACTGGATGATTGTAGTTTGTAGTCAAAGATCTTTCTAATAATAAAATACCAGTAGGAATCACATTATACACGTGCAAAGGTGTAATTAGGTGTGAGTGGCCACGTGTGTCCAATGATTAGAAAGGTTGTTGACATGAGCCAACTTTTGCTATTGTCTTAGCATAATAAAGGGAAAAAGATGACTATCTATTTTATGGAACGCGGGAAATAAAAGAAAGAGAGGAATAAAAAAGGTAAATGAAAAATAAGAATTGTGATACGTGTTACTACTATAATTTAACAAGAAAAATAAAATAAAATAGAGATAATAATGAAGAAAAAGTTGTTCATGATAAATAAAAAAATAGAAAAAAAGAATGAAGTAAGAAAGAACTGATTATAGTAGTATATGAATATTCTTGTCATATAAGTATAAAGATACTAACTATATACTTTATTACCGTAAATTTATAATTAATTGAGAGTGTAAATTTATTACCGTAAATTAGAACTTGCTTTAGGAAAGAACAGGAAAAAAAAAGAAGCTTTTCTTCATTCTTGATTTCTTGTTCTAAAAATGTCAATGAAAATAGACTTGAATGTTGCTTGGACTGACACCAGAGAAGATTCGTGTTCTGAAAGTCAGACGGTGGCAGCATTGGCGCCTAAGTAAGTTGAGAAAACTGTGTCACTTAACAAAGTTGAGGAAGCATTCCCCTCTAGCGTGGGCACCTGAGGAAGATGATCGAGGAAGCGTTAGCACCAGAGCTGGCAGTGGAGGATGTTGGTGAAGCTTTGGAACCTGAAGATGAAGAGGCATTCGAACTAGTGCCGGCACCTGATGAATTATACAAACCGTGGGTACATGAGGAAGTATTATCATCTTCAGAACCATGTGAAGCATAAAACGTAAATTTGCTATGTAACTGATGGTTTAATTCAAATACCGTAATCCGTTAAAAAGTTAAATTTTGCTTCATGAATGAAACATCATGATGAAAGGAAGTGATATGTCACATGGGGAATTATTTTCTTTGGGGTTAACAATTCGTTTTTCCTGCTAGATCATACAGAGTTATTTTGAAAAGTGTTTTTCTTATTACTATTCATCTAAGCTAGAAGGACTACAATAACTCTTGAACTTCTTGTTGTAACAAGCATTTATGTAGGATTTTGAATTTATTGAACAAGACAAGAATTGATACTAAGATTAATTTTGTGGTTCTCTCTTTTTTATTTTGTTCGACCTTATGTACGTTGTTGTTTATCCACATTGGTCATACGACCAAAATCAGCAATTTTGGAAAAATGAGATTGGACAAGGGATTCAAGTTGTGGTAGAGAATTTGGGTTGTGATGGTTAGTAATTTGAGTGGTGGAACTTGTAGAATGTGACGATGAAGATGGTGTTGGAGATGAACATGTAAGGAAGTCTTCAAGGTTTACCTAAGGAGGATTAGAGGTGTTTGCGGGTCGGTTTGGATCGATTTTTGTCAAATTTAGGATCCAATCCAATCAAATTTGATTGATCAATTTGGTGTGATTTTCAAAAATTTGTTTTTGAAACTCAACTCAACTCAACTCGTTCATGAACGATTTGGTTCAGTTCGGACCAACGGGTTACCCATTTAAATTTGATCTTTTTTTTTCTTATAACTACTATTTTATATCATGATTCATCTAAATATCCAATACAAGTAACACAATATGGTAAATAGTCATTTTCGTCCCTGAATGTATAGAGACCTGACAAATTTGTCCCTGAAAGATTAAAATTCAAATTTTAGTCATCGAAAGTGAAAAAAGTGCGACAAATTTATTCATCTGTTAACTTTCATCCGTTATCGTTAATGAAAGAGCCTACGTGGCAAAGAGGAACGAAAATGTAACAAAAATGATTGTTATCATGGTTGCAAAATAGATTGGATCAAAATGTCAGTAAATTTTCATTTGACCAAAACGTCAGTAAGTTTCCATTGGGTAAATTTGTCAGATCCCAAATTTTGTTTCATTTAAGGATAAAATGCAATTTAGGATAAATAGTCATTTTCGTCCTTGAATGTGTAGAGCGTTGATAAATTCGTTCTGAGAGATGGAAATTCAAATTTTAGTATATCCATTTACATGCATTGTAAATTTGCTACAACTATTTGTTTGTCTTCTCAAATCATTGGCACATTGTTGGAACATAATAGTATCATAAGATATTTTTGTCCAATGGAAACTTATTGACATTTTGGTCCAATGGAACTTACTAATATTTTGGTCCAATCTATTTAGCAGCTATGTTGATAGTCATTTTTGTGACATTTTCGTCCCTCTGTGCCACATAGACTCTTTCATTAACGATAACAGATGAATGAATTTGCCGCACTTTTTTTCACTTTCAGATACTAAAATTTGAATTTTCATCTTTCAAGGACGAATTTGTTAATGCTCTACAAATTCAGAAATGAAAATGACTATTTACACTAACACAATATTATAAAATGTCTGAAAGTAGTAAAATTGATTCATTTAATATCATTAACATAATATTCTAAAATAGATTAATACAAATTAAAAAAATTATTCTTTAATGAGATTTACTATAATAGTTTAAATCACAACTATTTTCTAAAAACTAATTTATTGCAATAAACTTTGGTGCTACCAGATTTGTTACAACCAGATTTGCTGAAACAAATAAACAAAATATGATCCGTTAATATTATAAACATTTGTAGTTTCAACACTTGGAGTCCAATATTAACAGTATTTAAAACTAAACCAAACAATTCTAAATTTTTTTATCGGTTTTGATTGGTTTAGTTCGGTTTTGATTGAATCTATAAATCTAAACCTGTGACACAACCCGTATATGAATGGTTTTGATCAGTTCGATTCGATTTTGACCTAAATACATAAATGACCAACTCAAACTGTTCGGATCGGTTTGGGTCAATTCAGGTTCGTGAGTGACCCGTACTCGTGAACACCCCTACTGTGTTGGGGGATAATACGACAGAGTAGATTGCATCTCCATCTACATGGCACATCTGGAGGATTGATCTCAATGTGGGATAAGAATTTTTTTTATCTTACATCTCATTTTGTTAGTTCTAATTACATCAGTGTTGAAGGTGTATGGTTAGCAAAAGCGGTGTCAGTGGGTATAATTAATGTGTATGCACCAAATGATAGAGTGAGTAGGAGAGTTATATGGGATGAGCTGAAGGCAAATATGCTAAGTAGTCAAAACCAGTGTTGGTGTCTAATGGGAGATTTTAATTGTGTTAGACGGTTTGCTGAAAGGGTGGAAATTAATGGTCTAGATGATGCTAAAAGGGATAAAGAAGATTTCAACGTAGTCATTGAAGATTTGGGTTTGATTGATCTACCACTAGTTGGTAGGAGTTTCACGTGGTACAGATCGAATGGTACAACTAGAAACAGAATTGACAGAGTTCTTATATCTATAGAGTGGATTGATAATTGGCCTGGAAGCACACAATATGTATTGGAAAGGAATGTGTCGGATCACTGTCCAATTTTGACTAAAAATAGCTTGGTTGATTGGGGATTTGTAACACTCGGATTATAAGTTGCTAAGCTAGACATTTATGTGTGTATTATATTGATTAATTATATGTTTTATTGTATTAATTGCTTTCCTGAGTGCATTGTTTTAGGTTGCGTGCTTGATGGGTGATGGGACGTAAGTCAACACTGCTTTGCTATGGTTGTTGGCCGTGCACGTTTCATGGACATGCTTTGTCAGCCATGTTTATAAGCAGTAGGCTGGCACAACAGAAGGTGCTCTTCCTTTCTCCAACCTTTTGTGTTTTCTCTCTTTTTCTCTCCCAAAATCACTCACACCCAGAACCCTCTCCCCCTCAACCCTTCTGTACCACTTTCAACTCGTCGTCGCTGCTACGATACCCCGATGTCAAGAAGGACCTCGTGGTTGGAACAAATGCTTAGGACAAATCGTCGTAAAGCTCGTGAGCGAACTCCTGGTTAGGTAAGGGGAGTTTATTATGTTTGATAACCGCTTTAGGTAACATAGTTGAGGACCAGGGAGTCCAACCATGGCGATGATTGCATGTCCATGTGTGTGTGTTGTTTTCTAGAAAGTATGCTTTTGAGTGGATGGAATGGGTTACGCGTTATGTTCGTTGGTTGGTTTTTGTGTTGATATTAATGATGTTCTAGTGTGGTGTTCTTGAAGGGGGAGTTGATGTTGTAAGTACTCCCCGTGCATGTGTGTGAAATTGGCATTTTGATGCTGAAAAGCTCCCAAGACACTTTGCATAAGTGTTCGTAAGGGTGCTAAGTACCAGGAAGGGTTGGCCGAGTTACACACATGTGTTAAACCTTTGTGATGTCGGCTATCGGGAAATGTTGGCTGAGTTATACACGTGTCAAAACCTTTGTTATGATGTCGGCTACCGGGATGGGTAGGCCGAGTTAAGCGGGTTACGTAGCATGCATGTGTGCATGCAGAATGTGACCGCCCTTGTTGGCGGACATCGGCATACCGGGTTTCTTACTCAGGATGATACCTTAGAGTTGTTGAGCTCAAGTTTGCTTTGAGTGAACTACCGGGTTCTCTAACTTGGATAAGCTCGTGCTTCCTCGGGAATAGAGCTATTGGGTCCTTTACTCGATTGGGCGATTCTCTTTAAAATTGTTAAGTTCAAGCCCTTGAAACCTTATCCGCCTTTGTCCGACTCTGTTCGGACTCTTTATCTCGGGTTAATATAGTTAGATGCCGACCCAGACACCCAATGCTTCACACTTTTTCACTTGTTTGTAGTGTTCGTGAATGACGTATGTGACTACGTTGAGGTCAGTCTATGTGATGGTTTGAGATGCTTTGTACCTTTGACAGAGCCAAGGTGAGAGGCTATGTATAGACACGTGAGATGCCGGGACCGGGTGGTGAACCTTGCAAGGACCACGGTCAGTGCATCAATGAGTCCGTGTTGGGCGACCCTCGTTTGGGGCGGTATGTATGTAACATGGAAGGGTATGGAGATCCTAGCCAGGACGGAATGTTTCTGTACCGGGCCATACATTGATGGTGCCCATGAGAGACATACAACATTTGTAGCCCGGGTTGGGGCAGCCCTCGTTTAGGGCAGTATGTATGTAACATGGGAGGGTATGGAGATCCTAACCAAGACGAGATGTTCCTGTGCCGGGCCATACGATAATGGTGCCCATGAGAGACGTACAACATTTGCATGACCGAAATGGGATTGATGATTGATTGTAGGGTACCGAGGTACTGGGGGGTCACGTCTGTTGGGAACTCCTTCTGACACTCATTGGCTGATCACCATGGGAGGTGATTCCTGTGCATAACAGAGTGACCCTGACAAGCTACTGCATCATCTTACCACAGGGATGGCCTATTTTCTGGGATGGTACCACATTGCATGCTGAGAGTTGAATCAGGAGCATACAATATGCTAGACATTTTAAGTCGACTTGTGAAATGTTCCTGGATGCTTGTTCATGTTGGTTGCGTGTTGATATATCTGGATTTTTGTGGTGATATTGTGATGCTTGGATTGTCTTCCTTAACTAATGTTATCTTTCGCTTGTTTTTTTTTTTTTTATATATATGATTAACTCATCCTTGCTTTGTTGTGTCATGTGGTTTAGTGCCTGTGATGATTGCGAATCCTATTCGTGTGAGCAGCCGAATAGCAGTAGGTGACGGGAAGATGACAACTTTTGGTTGAAGCCGCCGAGTTGCTGGGATGTCGATATGATAGATCCCGGGCAGGGGTTATATTTTGATAGTTACACCCTTGATTTTGATAGTCATACCCGTGTTTTGCTAACTACACCCCGACGTTTAATTCCTTATTTCATTTGTAAAACACTTGATATATTCTGGATATCGTTATTTGTACTTGTAATTAAATTATACTTTGTATATGTACATATATATATATATATATATATATATATATATATATATATATATATATATATATTCCAAATGTCTTATGCGTACCCTTGACTTCGTGTATTTTCTATGTTGATGGTCATTATGTGCTCGCGAAATATTTACCACACTTTTCTTTGTCAGATAAAAGGGGTGATTTTATTAAAATAAAAATTTCATTAATATTATGGTTAAGAGTTAGTGGTACAGTAGCGACATGGCGGGTCATTTCACCGAGACTGTTCAAGGTGTTAGATTGTTGGTTTGAAGATAGAAGGTTGTTAAAAGTGGTAGAAGACGCGCGGAAAGAACTTCAAATCCAAGGAAATGGGGTGTATGTACTTAAAGAAAAGATAAAGGCACTAAAGAAAAGTCTATAGGTATGTGATCAGGAACAGTTTGGGAAACTTACTAGAAGGAAAAATCATATCCAAAGTGAGTTAAATGAGATAGAAGAAAAAGAGAAAATGGGCGAATTAGATGAGGAAGAGAGATGCAAAAAGATGGAAATACAATATGAGTTTTGGAGGGTTTCAAGATGTAATGAATCATTGATTAGAAAAAAGGCAAGCGTACGATGGCTGGAGGATGGTGATAAAAATTGTAAGCATTTTCATGCATGTCTTAATTGTCATAGGAGAAAAAGAATGATAAAAGGACTTTCAGTTGATGGTGAATGGATGGAAGAGCCTAGCCGCGTTAAGAGTGAAGCTTTGAAATATTTCAAAAATAGATTTCGTGAAACTGAATTTGGTAGGCCAAAATTGGATGGAGTACAATTCAGTCAATTATCTGAGGAGAACAGAGGTAAGCTGACTATTATGTTTGAGTTATCTGAGGTAAAAGAGGCTGTATAGGATTGCAGGGATTCAAAGTCTCCTGGACCGGATGGGTACAATTTTAGATTTATCAAAGCATTTTGGCCATTAGTTAGGAATGATGTGATGCAATTTATTGGAGAATTCCATGCTACTGGTGTTTTTACGATAGGGTCAAACTCATCATTCATTACTCTGATTCCAAAAGTGTCAGATCCTCAAGGTTTTAAGCAATTCAGACCCATTTCCCTTGTTGGCTCATGTATAAAATTGTGTCAAAGGTACTCTCTAATCGTTTGAAAAGGGTTCTTGGGTCAATCATTGATGAGAGGCAATTGGCGTTTCTGGGGGGGTGGCATCTTTTTGATAGTGTACTTATTGCAAATTAGGTTGTAGAGGAAGCAAAAAGGAAGAAGAAGAAATGTCTACTTTTTTAAAGTGGACTATGAAAAAAGCATATGATTCTGTTAATTGAGAATTTTTAATATACATGTTATAGGGAATGGGGTTCAAGATAGATGGATTAAATGGATCAATGGTTGCTTGGTGAGTAATGGAGCTTCGATTTTTATTAATGGTAGCCCCTCCAAGTAATTTTCAGTGCCCAAGGGGCTGAGACAAGGTGACCCACTAGCCCCATTTTCTATTTAATATTGTCGCTGAAGGCCTAACTGAGATGATGAGGGAAGCTATTAGGAAACAATTGTTTGATAGATTTTTGGTGGGTGACAAGAAGATACCTGTCAATCTCCTTCAATATGCGAATGACACTATTTTCATTGGTGATGCCACTTTACAGAATGTGATAATGATCAAGAGTATACTCACTTGCTTTGAACTGGTATCCAGACTTAAAGTTAACTTCCTCAAGAGCGGGTTTGGAACAGTTGGGGTGGATGAGTCAATATCGGAAAAGTATGCTAATTTATTGAATTGTAGGATTATGAAAATTCCTTTTGTTTATCTTGGAATTCCCATTGATGCTAATCCTAGGCTAGTTGACATGTGGTCTCCTGTTATCTTAAAAATTAAGATGAGATTAGGAGGGTAGAAACACAAATTGGTATCTTTTGTGGGGAGGGTGTGCCTTATAAACTATGATATCTCATCTTTGCCTATTTTTTTTCTCTCATTTTTTAAGATACCTATATCTGTGGGGAACAAAATCATGCAAATACAAAGGGACATTCTCTGGGGTCGTGAGGAAGGTAAGAAAAAGTATGTTGGGATAGTTGGCAAAATATTTGTAGACCAAAATCATAGGGGGTTAGGAATCAAAAACATATTTCATTTTAATAAGTCTTTGCTGGGAAAATGGAGATGTGAGATGATGGAGGAAAAGGGGAATCTTTGGAGTGAAATTTTAGTGTCAAAATTTGGAGGAGTGGAGAGGATTGTTAAGTGAGGAGAATTGTACAAACTGTTATGTGTGGTGGAATGACCTTTGTAAGATTTGTGGGGGGTTGGATGAGTCTAGGTGGTTTGATTCGTCGATTGTGAGAAAATTTGGTAAATGAGACAAAACTTTCTTCTGGAGTGATATTTGGGTGGGAAATGAATCACTTGCAGCTAGATATCCTTGGTTGTATGTGATTTTGATTCAGAGGGACAGAAAAATATGTGAGATGGGTGAGTGGGTTAATGGAGAGTGGGTTTGGTCTTTTGAGTGGTGTAGGGAACTTTGGTGTGGGAATTGAAACAAATGAATTTTTTGAAGTTATACTTGACTGGATGCCATATCAGCCAAACATTGTTGGGATTCTTGGCTATAGTCATGGAAATCAAATGACCATTTTTCTGTAAAATCTGCATATGATGGTATTGGTGACTTACTTGGACATCATGAGGAGGATGAGTTTTGGATGCATATTTGGCAGTTGAAGGTGCCCCGAAGATCAATGTTTTCATATAGAGAATGTGCAAAAATAGGTTACCTACTCGAGACAATCTACTAAGAAGGAATATTGATGTTGGTGAAGGAAGTTATAATTGTAAATTATGTTTGAACAACAATGAAACTGTTGATCATCTTTTGTTCTAATGCCCAATTACTATGGATGTTTGGAAGACATGCTATGAGTGGCTACATTTATCCTCAATTTTTCCTCAACTGTCAGTCAATCACTTTAATCAACATTAGTTGTTGGGAGTTAACAAGAAAAACCAAGATAGATGGAAGATCATTCGGTGCACGACCGTTTGGATGGTATGGGAGACTAGAGATGATATTAGATTTAAATACACTAAATTTCACTAGTAGAATTTGATGCAACAAATACTTTTTAATGCGTGGTGTTGGATAAAATCAACAGATAAATTATTTTGTTATTCACTTTCTCAGTGGAGCCTTAATCCTGGTGCTTGTATTTTGAGATTATAAGAGTGGCAAAGGGTGTTGTTTGGGCTTTTTTGTGGGGGAGGTATGTATAGTATACTATAATAGGTAGGTGCATGTGTATAGTTATGCCTATGTTGCTAGAGGTTATGGATTTTTTTCTATAACATGTGCAAGCAACATGGTGGTCTACTAGATATACAGGGGTTAAACATACAAGGCTGAGGCTTAATTGTGGATGAACTTTGGGTACTTCTGGTACCATGTAGTTCCTACATATTCATATTCACACACACACACACACACACACATATATATATTGTCTTTTTATTGCTAAGAAAAAAATAATAAAGTGTTAACACCCAAAAATAAAGTTTGTTATTAGTCGTTTATCATTGGCTAATTCAGTAGACGATCATTGACTAATGCGAATCAATAGATTTTAGTTTGTCTTAGTGCTAAAGTTGATTGAAGACTAAAATAATCATTTCTAATGACTAATAGCTAAGAATCATTTCTTATGACTAACGACTATTTATGTCAGTTGACGGCTAATGGCTAATTTCTATTGGTTGACTGATGTCGACTAATTGTTGTTGGTTGACAACTGCCAACTAATTTCTATCGACTAACGCATGAGAGTTGAATTAGTTTTATTTTATGGAAGACCAAGCCTAAAGGAGTATTTAAGGAAGCCTAAAGGAGTATTTGAATGTGAAAGAAAGTGCAAGCAATTTTTTCAAGCTAGGTCAAATGCATATAGGAAACATGGGACCACAACTTAGAAAGTTGAAATCATGTAATCCATTATCTCCTAAAATCTAGGATCATGGATAGTTATTAGAAAATAACTTACTTGCCTTGTAAACAACTAACGCTTGCTTAGGAAACTTTATAAATAGGACAAACTGAAATGTAAAAGATGACCACAATCAAATTACTCTTTTCTAGTCATTTATATTTTATTTATCCTTTATTTAGATCTTTTCCATTCCTTTTCAGTAGGCATGGCAACGGGGCGGGGCGGGGCGATGCGGGGGCGGGTATTGCATTCCTTGTCCCCGCCCTCATCCCCGATCCCCGTCGGGTTTTAAAACTCATCCCCATCCCCGCCCCCGTCGGGGGTCGGGTTTTCCCCGTCCCGCCCCAGCTATTTGATTAAAATAAAAAAATAATATAACTTTTTTATTGAAAAATCAGACGAAAAAGCTAATTATGTAACAAAAAAATAATAATAACAAACCCATATTTAAAATATGAGATCATAATTTAAAAATTATAAAATAAAATCAATCAATTCAATTTAAAAAATTTAGAAAATAATATATTTATTTATTTTTTTAATATTATTTATTACGGGTCAAGGGCAGGGGCGGGACGGGTAGCAGTAATCCCATACCCGTCCCCACCCCAGCTTTTGGCTATCGGGGAAAACTCGAACCTGAAAAATTTGGGTTTTCCCCGTTAAAAAAATTTGGGTTTTTAATATCTTTTTATTAGGGAATATTCAATACATCCATAATTCTGAGTTTCATGTTACTCATTCCAAGAGACATGTCAGATTCAGGGCATCCCAATTAAATTAAATGGAATGACAGTTTCTCATTCGGAATCTGTACAATAAAATTTTTTATCAAATCACACATCGCAGTATACTAGACTTTCTAATTCCTTTAGAGGTTTATCTAAAAGATTTGCGATATAACTAGGAAGACGTTTCAAATACCACACATGAGTTACTAGGCATGCCAGTTTTATATAGCCCATTTGATATCTACGTATCCGAGAATCAATAAATTCTACTCCGCATTGTTCACAAAATTTTGGGTCGTCCTTTTTATCTCTGATTACTCGATAATTTCCACAGGCACAAATCCCACTTTTTATAGGCCCAAAAATTCTTTCACAAAATAATCCATCTTTTTCGGGTTTATTGGTTTTGTAATGAAAAGTATAGGGTTTTGTTACCTCCCCCACTATCTCTCCATTAGGTAGGATTTTTTTTGCCCAAGCACTTATTTGTTGAGGAGAAACTGATCCAATTCGGAGTTGTTGATGTTTATACTGATCAATCATAGAATAAAAATTCTGATTCAGTCCAATTAAGCTTCCTTCCTATGAATCCGGAAGTTCTTCTCAGATACAAGGAAATGATTCAGTTCCATAGCTAAAGATCGTAATTCTCGAACTAGCAATCGAAAAGATTCTGGAGCATCCGTAGGTTTAGGTATTGTTCCTCCAATGATCGTAGTCCCGAGTACTTCTTGGCGAGTTTTAATATGATCAGATTTATAAGTAAGCATCTCTTGTAAAATATGAGCAACACCAAATCCTTCCAAGGCCCAAACCTCCATTTTGCCTACCCGTTGTCCTCCCTGCTTGGCCCTTCCTCTAAGTGGTTGTTGTGTAACAAGTGCATAATGTCCACTGGAACGTCCATGTATTTTATCATCAACTTGATGAATTAATTTCAAAATATAAGGTTTTCCCATTATAGCAGGCTGTTTAAAAGAATTCCCTGTTCTTCCATCAAATATTTTGCTTTTTCCTGGATACTCGGGTTCAAATATCCATGGATTAGATGTTTGTTTACTGGCTTCATATAATTCAGAAAACACTAGTTTTCTCGAAGCTTCTTGTTCATATCTCTCATCAAAAGGTGTTATTCGATAATGTCTTTCTAGCATACCTCCTGCTAACCCGAGCGAGCATTCAAATATTTGTCCTACATTCATTCGTGAAGGTACCCCTAGTGGATTGAAGACCATATCAACGGGTCTTCCATCTTGCAAATAAGGCATATCCTGTCTAGACAAAATTTTTGAAACGATACCTTTATTTCCATGTCTCCCAGCCACTTTATCTCCTACTTTAATTTCACGTTTCTGTAAAATATATATACGAATAGTTTCTGGATTATAACTGGAACCCCCCTTTTTTTGGATCCATCTCACATCAATAACTCTACCCCTACCGCCTGTAGGTAGTTTTAGACAAGTTTCCTTTGAGGTGGATACCTGAATGCCAAGTATAGCTCGTAATAATCTATCTTCGGGGGAATACGAGGATTCTTTTGCCATTTGAGGTGTTAATTTACCCACTAAAATATCGCACGTTTCTACCCACGACCCGAGGATTACAATTCCATTTTTGTCTAAATTTTTGAGTAAATGGGCTTCTAGATGTGGAATTTTATTAGTGATTCTTTCAGAACCATAGCTTGTCATATGAGTCTGAATTTCATATTTCCGTATGTGAAAAGAAGTATAAATATCTTCATAGACCAGACGCTCACTAATGAGTACAGCATCTTCAGAATTGTAACCTTCCCATGGCATATAAGCTACTAAGACGTTTTTTCCCAAAGCGAGTTCGCCGCCAACTGTAGCAGCACCATCCGCTAAAATTTGTCCCTTTTTTATGCATTTACCTCGGCGAACCTGGGGTTTTTGATGCATACAAGTATTTTTGTTGGAACGTTGATATATAGTTAATGGAATGCTTAGAGTATCTCCATTACCAAATAAAAATATCCTATCAGTAGTGGTATAAATGGTGTTTCCCTCGTGTTCGGCTATAGCGGAAACCCCTGAATCTAAAGCTACTTGGCGTTCCAATCCAGTTCCAACAATGCATTTTTCGGACTGAGAAAGCGGAACTGCTTGACGTTGCATATTAGAACTCATTAAAGCTCGATTCGCATCATTATGTTCAATAAAAGGAATCAGAGAAGCTCCAATAGAAAAATATTGGAAGGGAAAAAATACTTCGAAGATGAACCTGTTCCCATGCAATCGTAAGAAATTCTTGACGGTATCGGGCTGGAACAGTCTGTTCCTCCTGAATATTTCGATTAAGTGCCAAAGAATTTCCTGTTGCTACCATATAGTATTCATCTCTACTTGGTGATAAATAAAGCATGCGTATTCTTTTTGATCTCTCAGAGATTTCATAAAATGGACTTTCTATGGACCCCCAACTACCAATCCTCGCATGAATTGCTAGAGATCCAATAAGTCCAACATTGATTCCTTCCGACGTGTCAACGGATTCGGGTCCCGCTGTCATGCCTACTTTTTAGTTATTTATAACTTTCTTTTACCGCTTTTAGCCGTTACATATTTCCTTTACCCTTTCAATTATTTGCAACTTTCTTTATAGTTTTTTTTTTTACAACTTTTTTTACCACAATTTTACATAATAAGAATAGCCTAACATAAAAATTTCAATTCATTGACTACTATAAAATTTGTAGAATAGACTAGAAATCCAATTAAGAAACATAATCCCTTTCCTCAAATCAGTTGCCTAAAGAAAATCATTTATTGATAATTAGCCGATATGATTAATCAGTTCACACCCATAAAGATAGAAAAAGAAGAGAGAAATGTAACATATATAAATTGGTTAATAAGACGAAGGAGATGAATAAATAGAATTATAAAAAATGTTATGAGTAATATAACACTAACATTTGATAATTTTTTATGTCTCTCAATGTTGCACGCACACAATTAATATTTTTTCCCCTTTTAAATGCTTCTTCTTTATCCACTTTCTGCCACTATGTTAAAGAAATCAACATTGCTAACTGCAATATCTGAAATATTTCAAAAAACCATAAAGTGGCGTTGACAAAAAATATACACCGTTTTCAACATCAAATTATTTCATCGATCAGTGTTATAAGTATTTTATACTTATCTTTTATGAAAATTATTAAAAAAAAGGCTTAATTATTATTTTAATTCCTTAATTTAGGATTTTTTTTAGTCCTTAAAATTTAAAAATATTTTTTAGTATTTAAATTTTGAATTTTAATTTTTAATCCTTGACATAATAAATTGGTACTTTATGATGATTCTTAGTTGTCTTAAATTAATTTTTAATTTTTAGCTAAATTTGTATTTGAAAACTGTCATAAAGTGTCAAAAATCTCCTTACAAAATATTAAAAAATTGTTACAAAATGTTAATTTATTATATCAAAGACTAAGAAAAGTAATTTTTCAAAATTTAAAGACTAAAAAATGTTTTTAAATTTCAAAGACTAAAAATCATATGCTCCAAATTCAGGGTAAAAACAATAACTAAGCCTTAAAAAAAAGTAAAGATGATCTTCCCCTTTTATATTATAAAAGAAAGACGTAAATGAGAAATACAAAAATAGAAGTGTAAAAGAGGCATATTTTCCTACATTATTTACCCAGAGAAGTTAGGGGATGGAAATATTCTGTGAATTCTGTAACAAGTTATAACTTTAACAGCATACACATGTATGCGCTGGACGCACGTATATAACTAACATAAGTGCTTAAATGGAATTTTTACACAGGTGCGCATTTGGGACAGATAATCATCGTGAAAATAAAGCCTCCCATAGTTGTGAGCTAGGGAATCTATATAGGTTACTAAAATAGTCGTAGGAGTCAAGGAAGAAAGATGCGAAAGAATAAGATATAGACTTCAGTTTTAAAAGCTAAGGAAAGAAGAAAGATACAAAAGTTAATATGTTCAAGGTTGTTGCTTCGCAAATGGTTTAGCTTGTATGTAAACACGAACAAAAAGTTGTTTTCTTGTTTTTTGAATTTAAGCATCTTCCTTAATTTTGGTGTACACGCGCGATTCCTCTCACTTCTACTCTACCTCCATTGTCATTTCTCGCTACTCCTTCCCCGTGAAGGTAATTAATTCTTCACTTTCAATGAATAAATAAATAATATATAGAACTTCCAAGGCTCTGAACTTAATTCAAACTACGAATGGGAATAAACCTTTGCTATTTTGAAAATTCAAAAATAGTTTGGTGAGGATGACGGCATGATTGCTTGAACTACAATTACTGAAGGGATAACATATTGATAAATATGGGTAGGATTTGAATAATATATTAAATTATTCATTTATATTTTGTCTATAGACTCATATTTAAGTAGCCGCAACTTTAATTAATCTCCATGGTCAATCTCTTTGGTATCTATATATTTCTATCTAGCTATATCTATTACTCACACTTAATTATATGTGTTCCTTAACATTCTTTTTGACAAACTTTAATAAAATAAAGCTATTATTTTAACATTAATACTAACTATGAAAGCAAAAAAGAAATTTAATTAAAAATACATCTTCTTGTCATATGTAAGAAAAGTTAGAATATACTCATATCCTATAAATTAGAATACAGAACTTAGAAGTAAGATTGTTACTCTCTTTATTCTCTAACAGACATTATCAATATTCTCTCTTTTATGTCCTTTAGATGATCATTTCATTTACTTTTTCTACTGGTAAATATTAATTATTAATTATTAATTCCTTATTAATATGGGAATGGAACTTATGACTTTTCTCTTTCCCCCTTCTTCTTTTATCACTAAATTAATCTTATAATTCCTAGACATTTCACTCACTATCCTTACAAGTATTGAAAAGAAAATTTTTCTCAACCATATCAAACTACTCTCTTTACACATTAAGAAAAGGGTGAATTATATAATTTTTCTCAATTTTCTTAGATTCTAATTTTTAGTCCTTCAATTTTTTTTAATAATTTTTAGTCCTTCATTAATTTTTTGTCAATATTTTTAGTCCCTCTAATTTTTTTTTGCTCATTTTCAGTCTCTTATTTATCTTTATTGCTCAAAATTAGTCCATATTTAGTCCATCGTTTATTTTATATTTGAGACTAATTTTGAACAATAAAAATAAATAAGGGATTAAAAATGAATAAAAAATTTAGAGGGACTAAAAGTGATGACAAAAATTAATAAAGGACTTAAAGGTTGTAAAAAAAAATTGAAGGATTAAAAATTGGGAGCTAAAAACTTAATTAACCAAAAAACAATTACTCTCCTTTTACCATTATATGTATACTTGATCTTCTTAATCATTTATATCTTTCAACCTACCTTCATTTATCTCTATCTCTAATTTGAATTTTGGTAGTTTCTTAAGAAATTGGCCATAGCTAAAATAACTTTACATAAATTATTTAATGTAAATTCAAAATATAGTGTATATATTCAGATATATTTATTTATTATGAATTTTCATTATAATATAATTCATAGTTTCATCAAAAGATTAATTGTAATATAATCTGTATATTAAAAACATTTATTTATCATGAATTTGATTTATATAAGAATAAAAATTTATCATGTGTAATGAATTGGCTAAAAATACTAATTCTAAATCATAATGATGTGTAAATATATATTGATTTACATGTTAAATTTAATTTTAATATAAGGAACATTTGGTAAATGAAAATGTGATGCTCAAGTTGTTAGTTGTGTCAAAAGGAAGTTTCAAATTAATTAGAAATGAATGAATAAAATGACGACTTTCAAATGTCACAACAAATTAAATGAACCTATTGTCTTAAAGGTTTGAGTTGATATTTTTTAATAGTAATTAATTATTTGATAAATTTAGGAATGCTCCTTTTGTTATGAGAAAAAATTTAAAGAATATTCTTGAGTAAAGTATGTGTATATATTATTATTGTAAAGTTGTATGTCTATCAAACAAAATGGTCCAAGAATGAGCCATGGCCTAAAGTTACATGCCAATGTTCTCCACAGTTTAGTTATTTGCTGCAAGAGGTAGTCTACGAGTTATAACCTCAAATATGCAAGGTTTTCATGACCCTACAATATTAGTAATATAAATTAATAAATCAATCAAATTGTCGATTGATCTCAGAACAGTAAACAAAATACATTAAACCACTATCTTAGCACCAAGTTTCAAGAGACTTGGTCGTCCTCCCGTTGACTGTATATGGCTGTTATTTTGGCGGTTGGGGTACAATAATTACCTAAAACTATGATAAAAAAAAGGTCAACGAACAGAAAACCACGTGAAGGGTAAGAGGCAGGGATGTACAAACATTAGTTAGGTAAAAAAAAACTAAATAGAACTGGCTTCAAACTATTTTAATCACTTTAATTTTATATTCAAATAGTGAAATTAGTTTTAAAATATTCAAAATCAAACTGATTTAAAAAAATTGATCAGAATTTATTTTTAATTAATTTTAAAATGGTTTTAAGAGTTGGATAAGTTTCAAACTGATTTTTGAACTCTTTTTTAAAATAAAAAATATATTCAAATAAAAACCGATTTGATTAACAGAACTGATTTTGTAAAAATAATTTAATTAATCGAATTAGTTTTATAAAATAGTGCATTTCTTTTTTTCTTGAATTAATTTGAATAAAAAAAAGTTGAGTAACAATCCGATTTGATTTGAACAGTTTTTTCTTTATACACCCTGGTAAGAGGGGTATAAAGCAAAGAAGCTAAAAGGAAGAAGATAATTCGTTGGTACCACAAAGCAGCACATATGCGCATTCATGTAACAATTAGGGTAAGTTTCGTTGTTTAATCACAAAAAAATGTCATCATATACAACACGGAAGACAATTATTATTTTCTCTCTTTTTTTATATTTTCTATATACATCTAAAAAAATAAAGAATAAAACATTTGATAAAAAAATAAAGTACTTTAATTTTATCGTTCAAGATCATTAATTTCCTAATAAGGATCCACACTTAATTAAGATTATACAATCTCATATGATTAAATGAACAATATAATATAATCAACACTCCATTCAAATATGACATGTGTACCACTCATGTTACTAAAAAATTATTATTCCAAGAGAAAAAGAAAGTATATATAGGACCAATACGATATATGTGTTGCTAAAAAAGCAAAAAGGACAGCGAAGATAATAGGTATCGCAAAATGAGATGGGTAAGGTTTAGCTTTAGTTAGCTTTATTGCTTTGGCTGGGTATAACCCTCCTAATGCGTTGGACGAAAGGCATTGGGGTACCCGGGGAAATGAAATCTTGAAGCCCTAGACACTGCATGCAAAGCCATCACATTCAAGATATCATACAGGGAAAAAAAAATCTGACAACGCAGCTAAAAAGCATTGCATTTTCAAGTAGGAGAATCGTGAAGTGTCTACGTTTCTGAAACAGATAAAATAGAATGCACGTACAATTGCTGGGGACTTTTTTTTTTATTTTTTATCATTTGGCTAGTACCCACAAAGTATGTGTCAGCTGGATATTTTAACATGGACACGCTAACTGTATAGTTGCTTTCAATCATTTTTTATTTATTTATATTATCATTTATAAATACGAAATATTTACTAATTTTATTGAATAAAATTTCTTATAAGAAAAAAAATCTAATTGGTCACTTTTACTAATATTGGCCCAATTACTTTTTTTTTTAATTCGATTTCAACTTAAAATTTTACTTTGAGAGGTACAAAATTTAGATTTACTCAAATCAAACCTAATATTGGTGTTGTTGCTTTCACTCATTGAGAAAGGAAATCCCAGACTCTGATCTCTCCAGATCTCTCTTTATTATATGCTAGTGATTTGGCTTTATTGAGACCTCTTTCTTTCTAACTTTAAAAAAGAAAAAAAATTCTTACTTCAACTTTGGAGCGAACAATTTAATCTTGATATATTCAGTTAAATTCCTGGCTTGAAAGTTTGTCTCCCCTCGATATATAGATTGTCTCTTCAACCACTTATAACCAGATATTCCAAGTTCATGCATCTTATATATAGTTGCCGCCAGTTTCATAAGCACACAAGCAACCTAAGGAGGCACAAAGGCACACAAAAAAGGAAACATTCTTGTTCAAAGGAAGCCAGTTAACGAAGCCCTCCAACGTGGTGTCCGCCATTAAGGCTACTTTGAATTTTCTAGGGTTTGTTTGATTACATGAGTACTAATATTTGGGTTACTTAATTAAGTAATGACACTTTTACACATTTTTTTCTTGTTGAAACCTTTATTATCTGAGGTAATTTAACTTGACAGGTGGATCCGATATGAACCATGGGTTTTTCTCTCTTTTGACTGTACTGTATAGCCTCGGGAGATGACTAAAAACAGTTATAAGAAAACTGACATGTTTTTCATAACTTACATGAAGTTTATAGAGTTTATAAGAATAAAATATACCCAAATATTATGCTATCGAATTTTAGTTTGATTATTTTCATACATTTATGTATCTATTTTATTAAACACTTATAATAATAGGAGATGAATTTTGTGGAAGAAATTAATCTCACAGTATAACAAACTAAGATTCCAATATTCTGGTTGAGGAAAGTATCCATGTTTAGTTTTTGATAAGTTGATTCTTATCTTATTAGCAAGATAAAATAGATATTTATAACTTTTTATGTTAACCTCAAAATCTCTTTTAATAATTTAGAAATCCAAAATTAGGAAATATATAAAGTGACTATATAGTTCTGACAACTTAACTTTTACTCAATAAAATTATAATATTTGGAGTTATATAAATCCTTTTTGAGTAAAATTAAATCCCTTAACTACATAATATTTGTGGATAAACCAATTATGAAGAACACAAATTCTAATTCTATCATTTAAGTATAGGTTTTGGTGTTCTAAGTTAACGTTTTCTATCAGAAAATCAGCATGTGCATCCAACATCAATTATCAAAATCAATTTCAAGAACATAAAAAATGATTAAAAAAATCAAAACATACTACAACCAAATTCACCCAAATCATAAAGAAGCAAAGTGTTTGAGAGTATTCACAACCCATTCAAGAAAATAAACTTGTTATAATTAAAAACTTAAGATCATACAATCTATTTGTGACTCATTATCACTCATAAAACAAAAGAAAAAGATAGAACTCACTCCCCCTAACCTCAAATGAAGCAATTCCTCAATAAGAAAAAGGAAGACGGTCTCGTGACCACTCCCAAGAAGGTATTGACCCCAATGGCTTTGTCCACCATGATCTCCATGACAACTCTTACTATGACAAAAACTTGAGTGTGATTTAAAACACAGTCTCAAACCGTCTAAATTCCCTAAGTTTGAAAACTCAAAGGAAAATATAAAAATATTGACTGAGGGGCTTCATGCCTAACACTAAGCCCACTTAATTCTTTGGTTCATATAAGGCTTGTTGGTCTCCTCTACATATAGAAAAAGAAAGGGGTTCATGAGGTTATTTTGTCTAATATGAGACTTAAGCATTTTTCATGATCAAGTGACCTACTTTGGAGCTTATTTTCTCTAAGATAGAAGCTTATTTAGGTTTCTAAGATGTATGAATGAATTGTAGCTTTTCCAGCAATTCAATGAAGCAAAAAACAACTCAAACGGGCAACTATAACTTAAGATATATGACATGGTCTATTTAAGGTTGTCATTATAAAACTAACACAAGACCTAGACAATTTTTCAAACATTTTAACTATAAGAAGTTAATCTAATACTTTTCTAATACCAAATGTAATATAATATTATATAATAAATACGACAACAAAAACAAAAACAACAATAATAATAATAATATACATAAAATACACACGTGTTGAAATATACATACTATCATAATAATACAAGTACATATTTAGGACAAAATCAATAATATATAAATAATAATACCAAATATTTACAAAAAAAATATATCATAAAGGTCCTAATAAATATTTATAATATATTCCTAATGCTCAAAATTTAGAATTTTACATTAGTAATCCAGGTACAAAACCAATTTCAAATATTAAAAGAATATTTTAACAAAATTTTAATTCTCAATGTAGTTATATACAAATATTTTCTTTTAGCTTAGTTCATCTTAAATCAAAATTCACCTCAATTTATTTTAATTGTAAACAAGCCATAAGTGAAATGAATGAAATGGTTATGTGTAATTGTTGTCATCTTAGGTGGCATTGTAGACACTAACTCGTCCATGTTAGATGTTGGATAATTTAGCAGTTTATATTTCTCCAAAATTGATCAAAATTTAGTCCCCTATGCAAGACTACTAGTTAGATTAGCTTTTGGAGAAATGTTTGGCTCTAGAGTTTAAAGGAAAAAAATCTTAACACACGTGGATTTTTTTATGCCAAATATAATAAAATTAAGAGAACAATTATTTTATTATTTTTTTTAAATTAAAAAATTATGAATTGAATGACTTCAAATAACACCTTCATTTGTTTGATTAGGTATTAAATAATTAAAAGACACGAAACAAAATATGGAATCTTCACTGATTAACTTTTAAGAATTTTCCTTACTTACTTCGGCCGAAAGGCTTAACTGAGATTACTTTTAATCTTATGAATTCGTCAACGTATAGCAAGGAATTAGTAGAAAGAATTTATTCTTCACTATGCATCATGCCATCTTTTTGGTTCCTTGGTTATCACCATGTATCCAAAAACTCATAAGTCTTCAAGATGCCTGCCAGCTGGTATTTCTTGTTAACTTTAATGGACATTCCTATATAGTGGCTGGAGCGGGGATTTTTCTTTTGGCTCAATTCGTTTTTCAAAATGCATAGTTCCTTTCCTTATGTAAATTTGTAGTGAAAAAAATAACCATTGAAGAAATGTTTTATTCTAAAAGAATTGTCATATTAAAATGTAATTATGCTATGCATAATAACAATACAAGTTGTAAAGAATACTATATATATTGTCAAACGTTTCGAGCATACAAATATTCACAACTAGATAATTAATGTTATAATTAACTAATAAGTTATCTGTTTGAATGAAATCCAATTCAATTCCCTTTTGAGTAAAATTTTAAATTTGACAAAAAAATATGATTTAATAAAAAATATTATTAAAAATAATCAATCAAATTTTCTGATAAAAATTAGTTAATATATACTTCACAATTATAATTAATAACATGGTTAACAGAAAAATAATTTAGATGCTACTTATCCGTAAATCATGACAATACAGCAATGTACTTTTCAAATTAAAGGAACAAGCCAAGGATATATACAATGTACCTGCATATAGAGGGAAGCATGCATACATGCATACATATATATGTATATATGTATGTATATATATATATATATATATATATATATATATATATATATACGTGTACCCAATTGAAATATCTTGAAATTCAACTGTGCTTCAAGATTTGGGAACTAGCAGAAGAGAGTCCTCCTTTTCGGCGTTGAGAATGAGAGGTGCAAAGGTGGAAGAAGAATCGCCATCATCGGGAGGACAATCAATATCGTTTATTGTGTCAACATGGAAACAAAAGCACCACTCTAAGGAAGCAAAAAAGGCAGATGCAACACTTTGACAGAGCCAGCTTGCAATTGAAACACCACCATCAAGCTTTCGGCACGTGCATGCATATGATGATGATGAAGAATTCTTGACCCCTTTCCCTTTGTTAAAGCATGTCCCGGTGCAACTCATCGACACAAACCCCGTCTTTACCTTCATAAAATGGAACAATGTTGGGGTTATAGTAATTACTATGTAATTAACTCGTTCAATTTGTGATAAAGAAGCTTCCAAGAGCCTACAACAAAGGGTATCTTATCGAGTGTTAAAGGGTTAGGTATAAGAAAATTCCTCGCTTTGTCACTGCTTTGAGCATGAAAAAGATGCTGGTTTTTGGCTCATCTTTGACTGGAAGAAAAGTATAGCATACTAGTTGAGGTTCTGCTTTTTGTCGACCTTGTGCACTAGACTAATTTAAAAGCAAAACTAGTAAGGTATCATGGCGACACCACTATTTGGTGTTTTTTTTTTATTATCATTTTAATGTTTATTTTGAATTATTATCTAAAAACATAGTTTAAAAAATCGACAAGTGTTTGATCCAGTCATGATACTGGATTAGTGGTTGAACAGGTGAGTCACTAATTGACCTACTTGATCTGTTATAATAAAAAAATAAAAATTTTATATTTATCTTAAAATCTTTCTTTTGGTTCATTGAAATTTAAAAGTCTTAAAAACACAAATAAAATATAAAGAACACAAGTTAAAAATTTATTATTATCTCTAACATTTAACATCAAATGCATCGATGACAGTTTATATCAATATTCATACTAAAATAAAATATAACCATATCACATCAATGTAGATTATGAAATATAAAAAATTAATCCTAAGTTTCAAATCACAATTTTAAAAAATGATTCGGGATTACAATTTCACTTGCAACTCAACCATAATTTCACTTGCAACTCAATCACAATTGCAGACACTTTTAAATCAATTTAACTCAACAAAAAATGTAATTGCAACCACAAAAAATATTCAACAATAAATGAAAAAATCAATTTAACTCAAAATGAAAAAAACTAAAATAAAACAAAATGAAAAAAAAATAAGTGACTCGGTCCGGATCAACGAGTCATTAGTTCGACCACAAACCCGGTCGGGTCAATCTGAGTCTCTCTCATTGTCAAAAGTGTAGCCAATCCAACTAATGACTCGACTAGGTCCAACCACCGAGTTGCAGTTTGACCGGTCGGACCAACCAGATCGGTTCAGGTTTAAAAACTCTATCTAAAAGTGTATAAGTTGTAATATTTATTAAGAATTTTAACAGATATTACGACCTATTTTTTTTAACTGAAGTCATAAAATATTTTACGACTTCAATTAATTTTTTTTAAAAAAATTATGACTTTAAAGTCATAGGATTAATTTTTTTTTTTATATTTACAACTTCAAAGTCATTAAAGTTATTTTATTTAAAAAAATATTTCACGACTTCAAAGTCATTTTCATTTTTTTTTCTTTCACGTCTTTATATTTAACTTTTTTACGACTTCAAAGTTAGTAAAGTTATTTTTTTCATGACTTCAAAGTCGTTTAAATTTTTTTATTTTACGACTTTAAAGTTATTAATTTTTTTTATATAAGTCATAAATAAATTTACGATCCATGATTTTTTTCAAATATTTTTTTTAAAAATATATAATTTTTTTTAATTTAATTATGTAATAAATAAATGTATTTTTATTGTTTTAGTTTTATTTACTATTTTGTATATATTTTTATAAGATTTTATTTAATATTTTCTTAATTTTTGGTATAGAAAATAAATCCATATAAAAATATAAAAAATATTAACCAAAATCATATACAAAATATTAAATAAAACTAAAAAAAGTAAAAATACATTTATTTATTAAATAATTAAATTTAAAAATTATTTATAATTTTTAATAAAAATATATGAAAAATAGAATTAATGCCACAAAAATTTAAAAAATGTATGAAAAAATTTAAATCGTAAATTCATTTACAACTTTTATAAAAAATTATAATAAAAAAAATTTTAACAACTTTAAAGTCATAAAAACAAAAAAAAAATCCTAAGACTTACTTCCTTTTGAATAATAATTCAAAATAAATCTCAAATGATAATTAACAACAAAAAATTATCGCAGATGATCATTTCGTCAAGGTAACCTTACCTCCATAAGGGAGGAGGCACGACTGATATCCATATTTATCATGTTTTATAAGTAAATCGAGAAATAAATATATATTCAATTTGTTGAGGTCATTGTTGCTAGAAGTACTGTTGTTTATGTCACTAGTATATGGTTTATAAAAGACTAAATTATGAAGTAAAAAACAGAAACTACTAACATATTAAAATGCATTTATGATAGATATATTGAAGAGCGATTGCAAGCCTGATTTTAAACATCAACTTCGCAGTGTCATATGATAAATTGATCTAACCAAAGCATTTGAATGAATCAAAATATTTTTTTAAAACTATGCAACAAGATTAAAACAAAAAAATAAAGTAAAAGATCAACTAAAATTATGTTTTAATCTAATCATTATACATTTATTTATTTTGGTGTGAATCAAGGTATTCCGCAATTGAAAGTCAAGGATTAATCCCCTAAGGCATTGAGATCCATTTAAGGGATATCTTTCTTGACACATATTTTTCCATTCGTTTAAGGAACAAAATTATCTACTGATTGTAGCACACAATATTGGTATATCTTATCATTATATATAATTATTTAAAAAAATATAAGTAATGATTATGAGTAAGTATGACAACAAAGTAGACGAGTATGTCGTTTTGCATCCCTACTCCCTAACATTATTCTTATCTTTATGGCCAATTTTTTATGATGATAAAATTTTATATCCATTCTCATCTCTACTTGTGTTTAGGTTATACCTATCCCCACCCACTGAAAATGATTACTACCTTGTGATGATTTCATATATTTTGTTATCTAATTTTAAATTAAAAACTGATTTTGAATATTATTAAATTGAATAATTTATAAACATATAATGATTCATTAAATAAACTCAACCCATTACAGTAAAAAAATGTCAAGTTCAGTCCATTAGAATTTATTTTATAAATTTATATATCAATTTCAATTTAAATAATTTATTATTTTAATAATAAATATTATGTTAGTATATCATACAATTTTAGAAAAAAAAGATTTATTATATTATATTAAAAAAATTAGTTTTCATATTTCACAATCTAAAGCCATAATGTACACAGTAATATTTTACTTTTATTTTGTGAAATATGTAATTTTAGTTATTCTATTTTTAAATAAAGACATTTGATCTTTATATTTTTAAAAATTCATAATTTTTGACAAATCCTCAAATTTGTCTTTATTTATTTATTTAATTTCTTAAATTTTAATTAATTAAATCATTTCTTGATGATACTTTAAATGAATATGTTAAGTCTAGGGTTAATTGAAGCAAAATAAAACAAATAAAATGGAAACAAAAATGAAAAATTTGATCAAAATTCCAGATTTTCTAAGATAAAGGAACCTAAATTACAGATTAAATAAAATAGGAGAACCAAAATTATATTTAAGTCTGATCATATATATTTTCTTTGTTTTTTTTATTTTAGAACAAAATTGATATAACTATTTTAGTGCCTAATTAATGTTAAAAAATTCTTATGAAGATGAATTCCTTCAAAAGTGAATAAATAAAGCTTTTTTTTTATTTTTTGAATATTTAAAGAATTAATATTATGATATATATTATTAAATTAAAATATTTTATTAACTGTAAACACAAATATAGATATATTTTATTGAGTTTAGTCTTCTATTTCATATATAATTTAAAATGATAATAGAAAATCTATTGTAATAACGGTAAAGAAAACATTTCACATATGAACTTTTAATGTTATAGTGTTTTTTTATAGTGTTGATTACCCAACCCCTTTAGATTCTTTCTTTTTGGTGATATTTATAAATTATTATTGTTTTAGAAAAAAAATATAAAAATTTTAATTTTTTATTAATATTAATAATATTCTTATGAATATTTTATAATTGAATAAATAAGCTTATTATTTTTAGAATATTTAGCGAATTAAAATTAAGATATATTTCATTAAATTAAATAATATTTTATTGACTTTAAACACAATCCCCAAAAATATTTTAACAACTTTAGTCTTCTATTTCATATATAAGACAAAATGATAATAAAAAAATATATTATAATATGGTAAATATACAGTTCGCATATCAAGATCATCTTTTAATTTTATAATTTTTCGGTCATTGATAATTACCCAGTGTGAGATTCCAAGTTATTATTTTTATTTTAGAAAAAAAATTGATATAACTATTTTAATATATTGGTAATGTATCAAAATTATTTTGATGTAACCTGTCCCCGCACCCCCAATTCAGAAAATAAAAAATACAATTTTTTTGCCATCCCAAACATCTATTTTTGAGTAAAAAAATTACTTTTCCATGCTAATACATGTGAGGTTAAACATTTGCTAGTATTCATTCAAATAAGGAGCAAAAATTTTTATACTTTTAATGCTTAAACTCCTTAGGAAGTGTCAATTTAGCCAAAGACCCTTTATTAAAATTGTCCACCTGATAAAGTGATAATAATAATATGCAACTCAATGTGACTCAAGTAATAATATACTTACTAGAGTTTTTATCGATACACATTTCCACTTGTTCTTTATTGAAACTCAAGGTGTCTCTCAGCTTGACCATCTGCATCCATTGTTTGTTCTTCCTTATCGACATCGTAAGTAGAAAAGAATAAAGATGCATTTGATTTGCCAATAGAACCGTATCATTACCGTCTAAGAGAAAGACGATAAGCATAGTCAAAAACATTCTTTTTTTTCTGGCATTTTTTCAGGAAACTTAGCTAGCCAGATCGTTGGTTATTTATATATCTATATGCATGTTACTTTGTGCATTTTCAGCTTAGGTGTGATAACATGTTCAAACTTATCATGAGCATTCGGCTTCATCATTGAAGCATTGTATTCTTATCATCACTCAACAGAAGATGTCTTGCAACAAAGCTTTTTTTGAATTCTAATGACGTGTTTGTTTACTTCTAATTATTTAATGAAGGTGGTATTGTCAATAATACGCTCAGGCCTCCAATTCCGAAACGATGCGATTCCAACTGGAAAAAGTTGATGTATTTTATTTTATAAGTGAATAAATAAAGCGTTACAAAATATGTGAAAAAATTGTAACTAAGACATAACTTCATTTCAGCAGAAAATAGACAAAAAGATGGTTTAAACTTCCTTTCAGTGCCCAAGGTTTACCCAAACTGAAAGTATTTACAAAATACAGCTTTCCATGTGCCTCAAAGCTACTCACAGGCAACATCCTGCATAAAACAATAAAAGCTATAGCTTTGTTTCATATATATATATATATATATATATATATATATATATATAAAATAAAGCTCTAGCCAAGATAAATTGGAGAGGACCACGTAACCCCTTATGCTTAGTGCATCCACCACAGAAATTGTAATTCTGTCAATACACGTAATTTTCTGGCTCATTAGCATAACAATCCGGAACCTTCTCTTCATGTTGAATGCCTCCCACCATATTGTACCTATATCTGCCACCAAAAAAAGAGGTAACATATACTTCAATGATGAATGTCTTAGTTTCTTCTTGACAGTTTGATAAGTAAGTTCGTGGGAATCAAATGAACACATAATATCTCTTAGTATGAATGAATGCTATAATTATAATATGATCAACGAAATATATCCAGCTCAAAGATGAAACTGTCAATAGTTGGAAGCAAGAATATATTTGTATATTTGAAGTCAGCAAAATTAGTCAGTCAGTCAGGAGTCCCAAATATCAAAACTACTTCTATCCCAACTATGATCATCAGATCTGAAAATGAAATACATATAAATCTTTGTATGTCATCCACTAAAAAGGGTCCATCAAAAATAATTTAAATCTTGTTATTTCAGAATCTAGAATACTTTTTGTCAATAGCAAGAAAGTGACCATTTTTATGCTATTTGTATTTTAGTCAACTTTAATCTTGTGTTGCTTCTTCAATTTTATTGAGTTGAGATTTGAAAAATAATTAACAAATAAATACCTCTGGCTGGAATCTATGCATATCAGCACAAGCCATAGTTTCTGCTTGTGCGATTCTCTGTCTGAATGTCTGAGCCATCTCTGCCACCTATGAAAACAGATTAAGAACTGTAAATGTATATTCTATTTCAAAAATGCTAATGAAAAGGTTTGAAGTATATGATTTATCATAGAAAGGAGGGTGGGAAAGAAGTATAACATAGAATCAGAAGGAATTGGTGTTCAGCTTTCTTCTAGGATATCAATCTAGAGAGCAAAAGAAGCAAGGAGTGGAAAACCGGAAATAAACCATGATAAATGAAGCTACTTCTATGCTACAAACATAATTTATATTAGTAGGAAAAAGGCTTGATATTCTTTCTTTGAATTATACCTTCTCAAAGACAAGCTTTGGATGGCAAATCACGTCACCAGGCGTGGGTTCCAACTTCTTTGTGAAAAGACTTACTCATCCTCTCAGCCATGACTTAAGATCATTACCTAACCAAATAATAAATGAGGTTTTATGTCCACATAACATCTGTGATTCCAAGCAAATACTCACGTAGCTGATCATAAGTTTACCTTCAGAATATCACCAGGTGGAAGAACAATTTCAATATAAGTTGTACAGTCATGACTGATGAATAGAAAATGTAGCCAGTGAGCATAATGCTCATTGCATAATGCTCCCTAACCAAATGACAGTACATAAAACAGCTAATATATATAATGATAGCTACAGAATAAAAAAAAAATATTGATAGCCCACAACTTAATAAGCTGATATATATAATTATATGTTGTTTTTACAGAGAACACTCCAGCTGCATCTGCATTCAAGTGCCAAATATCAGGTTACATGACAAATTGCTGCTAAACCAATCAGCACCTCAATACATTACTCTACTTATGCAGGAACTCACAAAACTAATCTATCAATAATTGAAAAGCCAATAATCTATCACATGGTTCCTCTTGTTGTTGTCACCAATTTCAAGTCAAACATACAACAAAGATTTACACCTCAAATTTCATCCACTTTTGGTATCATTTAAAACAATCGTATTGTCACCAGGATCCTTAAATTAGTAATTAGTAATAATAAAATGAATCAATACTAAGGAGTAAAATATTTCAGTCATTCGAACTATATTTGTGATAACATGCTGTATAAGCTATAATCTGAAAACACTACCTAAATTAGAAAGAAGATAATGAATGAATTCTAATGGTAATCAATTAAATTCATTTAAAAAGCCATTGGGATTGAAGTTTTAGCTTATGTAATCGATTACACAAGCTAAAGAATCAATTATTCTACATAGAATTCCTTTTTCAGAAAATCTATTCCACTGGAATAATCGATTACACAAGCTTCCATATGTTTTACAAATTATCACTCCCACTGGAATAATCGATTACCTTGCGGAATAATCAATTAAATTGCTTTGAAACTCATTGAAATCTGTTTTCACACTGTGATAATCAATTACATATTCGGATAATCGATTACAATGCTTCTTCCTCAACTAGATTGTTATGAAATAATCGATTAGCTTACGAATTAATCAATTATTGTACGTTCTAAAACTTAATTTTGTGAAGAATTAATCGATTACACATGGAAAATAATCAATTAAATCTGGAGTTATAGGAGATTCTGCCAAATCTGAAAGATTTTCTTGGAAATTGTAACTGCCCAACTGCCACCAAATTCAAATTTTGAAACCTCTGAGCCTTCAATTATGTGGTTAATACGTGGTAACTGTTTCTTATTTTCAAATTCAAAACTTGGAGCCTAAATTCTTCTATAAATACAGCCTATGTCTTGTGCAGAATTCACACCTTACTCATCCTTCCTCCTTAAGCATTTGTGTACGTTTTAAGCTTTCTTCTCTTAGGGTTAGAAACCTTGTCTTAAGCTTTCTTTTCTTCTGAAACCATGTCTGCACCCAAAAGACCAAGATCCTCCAAAAGAAAGGCTGAATCCTCTAACCCAGCAGCCAATAGGTTAGATCATTGGTTCTCCAATGAGCAAGACAAGATGACCTATCTTCAATTCAATGCTACTAAACTCATAGGTCCGCCTAAATACCTCTCCCTAGACTGATTTAGCAATGAGGGTTTCCAATTTCCTACCTACATAGAACCCCAAGGTCTTAGGAAATTTGTGGAGATGAAGGGCACGTTTTACCTTGAATTGGTCAAGGTATTCTATACCTGTGCCAAATTCTCAATGGAAGGGACAATCATAACCTAAGTCAATGGGATAGCCATAGAAATAACCCAAGAAATATGGGAAGAGGTTGTTGGCCTCACTTTTGATGGTGAGAGGAGGTTTGAAGAAGAAGTGGGTGGATACAATAGGATTGATACCTATAGGGGGATGCTTCTTGATCCTCAAATGAGGTTGAGGCTTAGGCTACGCACTAGACCCATGACCCATGACCCATGAGGATAGACTTCTCCATTACATCATCACCTACATCCTCACCCCTAGAGCAACCAACCATGCCCAAGCCACTGATGATGATCTACAACTTGTCTATGCCTTGAAGAATGGCATTAAGATGAACTGGATACCTGTTCTCCAGGAGATTATGTTAAAATCTAAGAGGTTAATGAACTACCTTTTCCCATATGCTGTCCTCATATCAAGGTTCATTGACTACTTCCAAGTGGATGTTTCTAATGAGGTGGTTGACAATACCAACTCTAGCAATAGCCTCATCAAGGAGAAACATCCCACAAAATTGGGGATGACCAAGACCCCTCTTGGATGGCAAATGGTTGGACAACCACTTCCTGCCCCTAAGCAAGGTGATGATGCTGAAGAAGATGATGATAATGATGAAGATGTTGCTCCTCCTGCACATACCTACAGCCCCTTTGAATCCTTAATGATTCAAAAGATGGATGCCATGCTATCACTCCATCATGAACATAGGGCTGAGACCAATACAACCCTTGAAGAAATTAGATCCAGAATTGAAACCATAGAAGCTAGGATCATCCTTGACTACTCTGGAAATGAGGAATAGGCTTCTAGGATTTCATGCTTTATTTTACTCTATTTTTATGTTTATTTTCTATTTTCGTTTTTATCAATGTACTGCATTTCCATTTTTAATTAATGAAAATTTTTTTCTCTCTTATCCTTAGTTGTTGTGCATTATACGTTTTTGACTTTGATAAGCCAAATAGGGGGAGAAATAATTGATTTTAGACATGCTCTACCACTTACTCTATTCTACCCTGTTTTTTTGTTCAAAATTGTGCCCAAAATTCGACTTGAATGGATTGTGAAATTTAGGGGGAGCTGAGTGCTTAAAATGAACTTATTAAGTCTATAAATCTTGTAAATGAATGCTGAATGAATCACAGATGCTTTTAACACTTGTTCTTGGCAAAGGAATTGGAAAATTTTCAAGTTTGTAAAGCTCAAGCTTTTCCCAATTTGGTTCCTCAATTAACTTCAAGTCCAACTAGTAATCAATTAAAGATTTGGCATGTTCAAAGCCAAAAAGGGGGAGATTTTTGGATTCAGGGGGAGCTACTTAAAGAATGCAAAGGAACTTTGATTCAAGCATTGATTTTGAGCTTTCAACATGCAATAGATGCCTTGAAGATAATTTAGTGTAAAATGTGTAAAATAAAAGCAATTCTGGTGATCCAAGTGCATTGCATTCATTTAATCCATAATTAAATTAATTGGTTTCATAAAAATCACAAGGCTTTGATAATTCAACTAAGTTTTTAAACTGATTCAATTATTTTTGGAAAAATGCAAAATGCACTGTAATAATCAATTACACAACGTATTAATTGATTATCTGCTTCGTTTTCAAAACTGGAAAAGCTTTCATGAACACTTTAATCGATTACATTACATAAGCCTTTTAGAAAACATGGTTCTACTGGAATAATCGATTACCAGTATTCGTAATCGATTACACAACGTTTTAAGAAAAACTTGTTACACTGGAATAATCAATTACCAGGAATTGTAATCAATTATATAATGCATTAAGAAAAACATGTTGCACTGCAATAATTGATGACCATTTCTCGTAATCGATTACACAAACTTTTATGAAATGTAGTTCTACTGGAATAATCAATTACAGCTCGTATTAATCGATTAATTTGCTCGTTGCTCAAACCCAGAAAACTCATGAACACTTTAATCGATTAAAGTGGTGACTTAATCGATTACTTAAGCGTTTTAATCAATTATGTGGCACTTTTAATAGATTACAGACAGTTACAACATTCTGTTATAAATAGGATTGATACTCAGCTGCTTTAATAACTTTTTGGAACATTACCCATACGTATTTTTTGAGCTTAAACAGTCTTGTGAGCATTCTAAAGTGTTTTCTAAGGGTTTAATTGTGTCTTGCTCCATTGTGCATTGATCATGTGTGTTTAAATCATTCTTGGAGCTTGAAACCATTTCAAGATTAAGGAAAGTTGTGCTTAGTGTCTTTTAATCATTCAACCTGATCTGGTAACTTCATTCTGCATTGCATACTTTGGATCATCAAGTTGTTTCTCTCCTTAATCTGATTGAAATTTTTGTTTTAGTCTTTCTTTGTAATTTGACTATTGTAATTGAGTTCTTGCTTGTAACTAAAGAAGGGGTTCTCTAGGTGGAAGAACTGAGTAGTGTTCTCAGGTTCTTGTCTCTTAGAATCTAATAGGGTTTTAGATTTCTGCACTTTATCTAGGGTTGATAAAGGGAGACATTGTAATTGATTGTAAGAACTGAAAATTATAATAGTGGAACTCTAACCTAATGTTGGTTGGAAGAAACTGGATGTTGCTTCATGGTTTTGAAGTGAACCAGTATAAATTGTTTGTGTATTGACTCTCAATCTCTATCCTCCTAATTTTAATTGTTTATTGATTCATTTGCTTGACCAACAAAGTCAGTTTTGATTCATTCCTTGGGGCTGAGCTACTTGATTGAATAAGGTTTCTTGGTTTTGAAAAGTGATAAAGATCCTAGAAACTCTGACCTTGATTAAAGAAATTTTAATATACCAAGGTTTAACCAATTCACCCCCCCTCTTGGTTAAGTGTGAAGTATTCATATCATTTTCAGGCTTCCGGTTGTTCAACAACATTTGCTCGTACCATAGTAACGCCCATCTCCTTATGATACTCATCCACACTTAGACTCCCTTGAGTGAGTCTTTGGAGCTTATTGTGAAGCTCCCTATGGTAATGGGGAGGAACATATCTTCTTCTCATCATTGCTTTCATCTCCCTCCAAGTATTCACCGGTTTATCTCTTATTCTTCTTCTATCCTTTTGTAGTTGGTCCCACCAAATTAGAGCATAGTCTGTAAATTCTATGGCTCCCAATTTCACCTTTTTGTCTTCTCTATAGTTATTGCAGTAAAAAATTTGCTCTATTTTCATCTCCCACTCCAAATAAGTCTCGAGGTCATTCCTCCCTTAAAATTTAGGTATTTTAATTTTAACCCCATCAAGTCCTTCATCCCTCTCATTTCTCCTCCTACATCTTTCTTCTCTATTATTTTCCCTATGCCTTCTTTCATTCCTTCGCCTATCCTCATGCCTCCTAGGATTCTTTCTCTCTTCATCTCCACTATCACTCCTTTGAGTGGAGGTTCTAGACCTACGTCTTTCTTTTCTATCCATCCTCTCCTTCATCCTCTGATTGTGCTATAAGATTTGAGCAAATTAATTGGCCAACTCGTCCAAGAGAGCTTGCATTGTATCAGCTCTAGGGGTGGGAGGGATACTAGAACCACTAACCATCATATAGTAGTATGAGTAAAATATGAACAAGAAATCACCACTCTACTCACATGTTTCACTCAAGAAATAACAACTCGTATTTTCACTTAGAAAATGACTTTTGATTTTAATGTAAACGCTCTTGCCTTTTACCACTCAAAGTTCTCTTTAGGTTCTTAACAAGATCAGTCACGTTTCAAAATCAAAATTTTTTTGTTTATAAAAATTTGTAGTGATCCTCGCAAGGGTTGCTCACTGGATTCGCTGAACAAAAGGAAACCCACAAAGACAACAATCGAAAGGAATTTTAAAAGACAAACTAGAAAAGGTAACAAAAGAAAGGTACACTCAAAATAAGAAGGCCAAACAAAGACAATATGAAACTAGGAAGAAAAAAAATCAATTGCGCAAAAAAAAAAAGGAATAACGTTATAGTACCACAAATAAACTTTCACAATTGTCAAATAAATTAGTGCAAAGGGTTTATCTTATGAAACATTTTTTTTACAACAAGCAGCTTAAAAAAAGCACATGGATTTCTCTTCTTCTTGTTGTTTTTTTTTTAAATTAGCTACCCCTTTTCTTTTTTCACACTAACGCAAATGATTTTCAATTGATGCCCAATTGTGAACAATAATAGTTCAGTTTAGAATAAGGTGCGTAGAGTAATGTCGTTACAACAATATTATGAGTAGAATATAACAAAGCTGTAAATTGCGCAAAAGATAAAGAATGAGAAATAAAAGAACAGAATGATAAAGAATGAGAAATAAAAGAACAGAATGATAAAGAACGAGGAACAAAAGAATGGAATGATAAGAAATGAGAAATAAAAGAATAGAATGATAAAGAACAAAAACAAAAGACAAAAAAAAGGAGAGGAATTAAAGAACAGTGGACACAACACAAGAAATTGGCCAATTCTAGGATCTGGGCTCAAGATACCACATGATATGAACCAATATATGGTTCATTTTTTTTACGGATCATCCTTGAAAAAGCTTCTTGTTATAACATAAGAAAAAGGTGTACGCCAAGTGTTTGACGAAGAGAAACAAAGATAAAGACAATATGAAGAAAAGTGCAGAGCAAAAATAACGAATTTAACATGAATAAAATGTTAAAGAAAATAAAATAAAATAAAAAGGCGGAAAAGACAAGAAATGGAAGAAGACATCACACCTTATGAAAAGTGTATGTCCCATAGGGATTCGCCACAAAGATTATAGAAACCTCTGATAAGAACCAATGTTTGGTCCAATTAATAACCCAAGAGGAACTTCCTCTCATACACTTTTAAAAGTGCAAAGTTTTTATTCAATTCAAAGGTGAGTAATTAAGACAAATGAATGACTATTTATAACCAACAAGTGGTGTCTTTCTCCTATTTCTTTCCAATGTAGGACTTCAATCACATATTCCTTATTCAAAATTACACTATAAAAAGTCTAATTTGTGCTAAACTTCATGTCCCATTTTCATCATCATAGATGCAGAATTAGGACTTGAGACTAGAAATATGACTTGTAGGAAATATTTAGAGCTTTCAAACGCATCAAAAAATGCCTAAACGGACATCTAGAACTCAAGTTATGTTCAAAATATTAGAACAATCTAGGTTCTTTACTCATTGGTATTTGGGCTCTTCACTCATTTTTCTTGGTCCTCATCACCTGGACCAATAAGCAAGTTGAAGTTTCTAATATGGAAGTCGAGAAGATTCTGGAGAAAACAGAAGCAAGTCAAGGAAGGATTGGTCTAAAAAATTAGATGAAACTCTATGGGCATACAAAACAACATGCAAAGCTCCTATAAGACTCATTTCCTTCCAATAGGTCTATGGCAAATCTAGTCACTTACCTATTGAGTTGGACCACAAAGTCTACTTGGCATTGAAGTTCTGAATTTTGATCTAAATGCAACTGCTAAACATAGGAAGCTCTAACTTCATCAATTGGAGGAATTGAGGTTTCAAGATTATGAGAATTCCAAGCTTTATATGCAAAGAGTTAAAGTTTATCATGATAAAAAGCTTTTGAAAAGGAATTTTCAGCCTAGGCATCAAGTTTTTTATTTAATTATAGATTGAGATTGTTTCTAGGTAAGATAAAATCTAAGTGGTCTGGACCATTCATCATCAATGAATTCATGCCACATGGAGTTATGGCTTTGGAGGATTCAACCATAAAGAGGACATGGATTGTGAATGGCAACAGAATCAAACACTACTTAGGTGGTGATGTTGAGAGGCTCACCACTGTTGTCCAATTGCAGGAAGCCTGAGCTACAACAAGGGCGTCCAGCTTAAAATACATTAAAGAAGTGGTCCTTGGAGTCAACCTAGTGTTTCTAAACTTTATCTTAATTTGTGTTACCTGAATTTTATGTCTTATGTTTCTGAATTATATTTCTGAACTTTGTTTTTAAGTCTTTATTGGAAAATTATGTTTTTGAATGTATATGTTTCAATTTGTAGGTTGAGTTATAGATTTAAATATGTCTATGTTTAGTGTGAAACTATGCTTTAAATATTCTAGTGTTTGTGACATGTTTTTACATGTTATCTATTTTTTTTAATGTGTTGGTTGTTTGTATGTTTCATATTTATAATTAGTTTTTGGTGAAACTTAAGTGTTTTTTTTTATAAAAGGTTATAGATTTGTAGTCTTGAGTTTTGAGTTATGTGTTGTTGGAAAAAGTGTAATTGAATTTTAATATGAATAGAAGCATTAAAGGTGAGATTCAGAAGGAATTGGTCAATTAAAAAGAATGTATATATATATATATATATATATATATATATATATATATATAATAGGGAAGTTTGTGTCCCAAGACTCTTGCCTAGGCGAGTGAGATGTTTTTTCATTCAAACTCGCCCAAGCCAATCAACATTTCTAATTTAAACTTGCCTGGGCGAGTTGTCGATAGTGTTTAAAAATAAAACAGAGGGGTGAAATCAATCTTCCTCTTCTACGAAACCCTCACCCTTCATCTCCTAAAACTCGCCCAAGCCCTCATCCGTTCACTCAATTCACCTTATCTCACACACCACTCTATCTCATTCAAGTAAGTTTCACAATTCCATTATTGTTCTTGTAATGTTCTTTGTGTTGTTTGGTTTTGTTCTTTTCAATGAGTTACAAGTTATGTTTTGTTTATGCACGAATTGATTAATGCTTAAAATTGTGGTTGTTCTGTGTGGTTTCTAATCCTTATGTTTGCTCTCTACATACTAGCATATTATGCTTGCACATTATGCTTAATTTATACACACTTCCACATGTGCACACCAACTGGTCGATAAAATGTCACAATGGCCAATTCATGTTTTGTTTTAAATTATGCACAAATGCAATTCTCTAAGCATGTTCAGGTACTGTTTTAGGTGTTAGGCCAACTTGGATTGTTAAATTGAATGCTAGAAGTGTTGAACTAATCTTGAAATGTTCAAATTTCCTTGGATGCAAGCATTAATTCATTATTGAGGTAACTTGTTTGGACTGAATTGTTGTACCATAGTGGGTACATTGCACATGAATTCTTCTTTGAATGCTGAAATTGTTTTTTCAGAATGATGCAAACTAAGTTATTGGTTTATATGTTGTGGTTTTGAGCTGAACAATTGATGAAAAACACAAAAATCAACTTGTTGGTTGCTATAATTGAGAAAACTTAAAGTGAAGTGAATTTTTTGTTTAGTGAAAGTACTAAGAGGGCTCGCAAAACCATTGCAAGGGATGAATCTAGCTCATCTCTATAACAACCCGTCTCGTCGCTAGAATATCACTAACTCTAATCGTGTGAATTTCAAATTTTAATGAAAACTTCATTAATTCGATTATGAAAATGGTAGTAAGTTTTTCGCAGTAATACAATCAGCATACACACGATACAATTACAATAATTGAATACATATATATACATATACTAAATCAATACTCATCATTCACATGTTTAGAATTTAATTTAGTTTTACATGTATTTACACCTGGAATCTTACATGATCAACAAAAAGAATTAAAGATCTAACTAAGAAAGAGTTGATTAACAAAACACAACTCTTTCCTAAAAAGAATTTCAACATCATCACGTCGGCTTGGAGGCTCCAACAAAAAGAATCTCTCTCCAGAGTCACCTAATGTTGCTCATATGCTCACACGAATGAAAGTTCGCGATCATCACAGGTACCAACCACACGGTACAACAAATGCAAGGGTGAGTTTATTATATAAAACCAACAAATATCAGATAACCACAATTGGAAAGGAAACAACATTAACAACCACAATCATTACAAAAAATCCATCAGTCCAATACACACTCGACAAACTAATCATCTAATTCATTTCACAACTCAAACAATCATGCTCAGAATGATGCATGCACTTGACTCATCTCTCATAATGCAATGTGGTACCATCCTCATGGAAATAGCCTCTCTCAGGAAAATGATGCAGTAGCTCGTCGAGGTCACCCTGTCGTGCACTGGTCGCTCCCCCCCATGGTGATCAGCCCTAAGTCACAAAGGAGTTCCAAACAGAGTGATTGCCCCCTAGTACCCCCGATACTTACTATCCATCATTCTATTTCCATCCATGCAAATATGAAGTGTAAAACATGGACACCATCAATGCACTAACCATGGATAGATAGGGACCAGAATTTTAAACAATCCCTTTTCTCTCTCTTGGGATACTTAAAATTTGTAAATCCTCCCTCGCAAGGTTACCCAGTCATGCACCCCTCATGCACATACACAACATCACCGATGCACTGACCATGGATAGTTAGGGAATGGAATTTTAAACAATCATTTTCTCCCCTGGGATGCTTAAAATTTGTAAACCCTTCCTCGCAAGGATATCCAATCGGTCACTGCACCCTACGTGGACATATACCCCATACAACCATGGGCACCATCAGTGCATGACCTGAATACGAACAAATCCTTCCCCGCAAGGATAACCAGTCATACACCCCCATGGGTATCCATGTATATCCACATCACACAATGACATTGTTCACATCAACATTATCCCTCGTCAATGTCATCAACAACATCAACATTATTTTATTTCAATATCATCATCACAAAAATCAATATTCAACATCATCAACTATATCATCATTATCTCATGTCAACATCATCAACCTAATCAACATTATCTCATTTAACATCATCATTATAATCATCAATATCATCTCATATTAATATAATAATCAACATAATTTCATTTCAATATCATCATCAGCATCACGGACAATCACATTTTACATCTATATACCATATGCCTGCGATTCACATTCCCCAGGTCTTCAAACAATACAAACCTCATTCATTCACAATCTATATTACCATGAGACTGGTAATTTAGGAAAATTCTAAATTAAAGATGAGGACTACAGTATAGAAAAAAAACTCTTATGCCCATTTAAAAATTTAGTAGATAATTAAATAGGAAAACATATTCTAAAATTTTTGATAGAGTCTCCTCTGTAATTAAGACTTTTCCCAAAAATCCAATCATTACAACAACAACATCATTCACAGTTTTATCCATCAACAAGCCAATTCATCGCATCCCATTAGTTAAAAACACAATTTTTCTTGAAAATGAACATACACAGGAACAAACACACATCAATCATAAATACATTGCATCCCATTAGTTAAAAACATAGTTTTTCTTGAAAACCAGCACACAACAGGGATAAATAGTTATCTTCATAGTTGGGCTCCCTGGCCCCCAACTATGGTATCAAAACTATAACCAAATAATAAACTCCCCTTACCTAACTTAGAGTTCTCCTGTTAAAACCTCGCAGTGTTGTTTTGAGATACTTCAATATACGTGCTTGTCCGAACGCAGAGCTCTATATACCAAATCGAAGATAATTTAGTATAGATTTCAAAGGCAAGGTCAAAATTAACATTTGGGGTCAAATACCCACCCAAATTAAAAAGGAGCTAAAAGGGTGTTTTGGAAGTCTACATCAAAAGACATCATTTTGAAATTCCGATCACACCAATGTGATTAGGGCTCAACAAAGATCACAGAAATAACATTTATTTCATAAAAAAGATATTTTTACGACATCTCATTTTCAAAGGAAGTGATAAAACTCCTACAACAGTACCCAAAACTCAAGAGACACTATGAGAAGCTTAAACTAGCTAGGAGATGACAATGGAAACCAAGGTTATCTCAAAGAAACCAATAAAGAAGGATTGGAGGCTCTGTTCTCTACTGAAACTTTGAGATGAGGAGCACCAACTCTAACATAACTTGACATCTACACCAAGCAATTGCGCATGGATAATTGACATAACATTTCGACTAATCTAAACTAATCAAATAGTCAAATAACACAAGAAATACATTAAACATCTATTTTCAGTTATTGAAATTTCAGGGCGTTACAATCTCCACTTGAAGATTTTGTTTCTGATGGACACAGGTTTCGAAGGGAGGAGCACCAGTGACATTTTGAGTTGATCAAAGATTGGTCCTTCCTCAAGGAAAGGAGAGTCCAACTAGTAGAAGGAGATTACCCTGAGTTCACTAAGGAGATAACTAGAAGGAATTGGAACAACTAGTAGAACCATCGCCCAAACATGACCTTGAAGTTGTCTTAGAATTCTTGGCCTATTAAGGAGGGAGTTCTTGATAAGAGTTCTAAAGTGTGGGGCCAATGGATCCCTTATGACAGAGATGCAATCAACCAATTTTTGGGGAATCCATTGATCTTGGAAGAAGGATAACTATGCGAATACACTTCAAGGAGAGACAAGGCTACAGGTTTTGATGAAAAAGCTATAGGCCATTTGTTTTGCTTCCTAGGTCGGGACTCCGTTCATAGCATGATGGGAAAGTGGTTGTGGATCATGAGAACACATATGACCACAATCACTAAAATCTAGATGGCCTTTCTCTTGAGTAATATTCTTCCAAGTGATCAAACTCTTATTTGACTTAACCTAAATTTCAATTGGTCTACAGTTTCATAAAGCATATCAGTGTTAATGTAGCCCAATTGATTTCAGATACCCTCCACCAGTTCTTCATAATAGAGCCTCTTAGGCACCCAGTGAACCCAAAAAAATCAAACAAAGCATTGGGTTTTCCAGCTTTAATAACAGATCTATGTAGTTTTTATGGAGTGCAGGTCACAGCAACCAAACCCATCTGACCTCACATCAATAGATCATTCATTGACAAGAATTGCATGCCAAGGCAAGCGCAAAAACCAGAGCAGTTTCAATAGCCTCAGCCAGCAGAAAATGCTCCACCACCACTACAACAACAACAACCATCACTGGAGTCCATCTCAGACACCTACAGTGGACGGAGCTCCAAATGCAAACATACATGCGTCACTTGGCTGATCAATAGGCGGCCAACCACAGAGGCCATATAATTGAATGACAATTTCTATTATTATACACTACACCAGCATAGTCAGGATCTCAATACCTACCATTGGCCTACCCTAGAGCAATTTAGAGCTACCACTGCATGGCTTGGAGACATGCCTATTTTTTGGGATGAGGCAGGTCCTACAAGTGACCAAGGAGCTACAGATGACCAAGGAGCTTCAAATGAACAGAGAGGAGGAAGTGCAAATAAGTATAATGACATTACATTGGAGGAGACTGAGCTCCTCAACCATGATCGTAAAAAAATTGTGAACTTGTTTTTATGTTTCTTTATTGCTTTGTAGTTTAAACTTCAAGTACTTTATTGCCGTATTTACTATTTTTGATTTTTGCATGGAAATTTACACAATTTTGTGATTTTGACTGGTTTATGTGTTCACTTTGATATGTGTGCACAAAGGTTTTCCTCTTTTTGGTAGTACACATTAGTGAATAATTTTATTCCTCTTTTTGGGACTTAAACATAAATATTTTCTTGGATATAACATGTTTTGGAAAGAATCAGCAGCTGGTGATTTTGAAACTTGCTTTGGAATTGGATCAGAACACAACAAAGTAATTTCTGGAAACATTGAGAATGAAAAACAATGAATGGCTTTCCCAAATACCAAATGAATTCATATGTTTTTTGTATGAACTTGAAAAAGAACAACTTTCAAAACACTGATTTGATTTAAACATGGAAACAAGCCTTAAGCTATAATAAGTGTGTGCAACCACAAATTTTACGTTGAGTGTCCTTATTGATATGTTCTACAGTTGATTTTCTATAAATTTCTAATAGTCATAACATATGATGCATGAATATGATTTAGACATTCTTTCTTTCTTTCTTATACATTTTAAGTCACTGGCCAAAAAGTTGTCCCAATGTATATTGTTTTACCATTTGCAAGCCCTTTGAGCCAAACACTTGATATTTTTTGTTGGAACACTAACCTAGGATAAAATTTTCCTATCTTACCTTAGGTTAGGAGAGCAAAGGTGTTTTGTTGGGATTTTTATCATTTGGTGGCTAATGTGATGTAAATATTTTGTATTTAGATGTTGTTATTCGAGTACATTAAATATTTAATTATAGTAAAAAAAAGAAGAAAAAAGGGGAACAAGTTCTTTGTGAACAAATAAATGTATGAATTATGTACATTATGTTCTAAACTGTATAGAGTTTTTGTGAATTTTATAAATTGGGATTTTGGTATAGGAAGTATGATAACTTGGTTGAAAAGGGAAGGGATAGGAAGTGAAGATTCATTTGATTTGCTAGTTTGTTTTTATTTTTTGCTCTTCTATTCTCAATGTATTTTTGAATATCCAAAAAAATTAAGATTTCTTTCAAGCCAGGCCCAACCCTAAAAGTCCTCATGATCCATGATGAGTATGTACTTTATCTTTGATTTGATGGGAAATGAATTGCAAAATTTATTTATGATGTATCAGTGTTGGAATTAAGATGAAACACTTGCATGTGTGAGAATTATGCACTTTCGAGAGGTTTCCCTTTGTTTTAGTGAATTAGGTGTTTTCCTTTATGTTCTTCAAAAACAAAATACGAATTGACATTAATCTCATTTGGTTATGTGAATTTCATCTTTGTGATTTCATTTCTCATTGTTGAGTGTTTGGAAAATGTTATTCTGGTCACTTTAGAGGTTGATTCTTTGCAAATCATGTTCATGGATTTTGTTGTAGAAATAATTAAGCATTTTTATATTATACTTTACTTTTGTTATTTGTAGTTTTGTTTATATACTTTGCTTAAGGACAGGAAAGATTCTAGGTTGGGAGGAGTTGATAAGTGTCATATTTTAGTTATTTTTGGGATTAGAATGTTAGCACTTATCTTTTGTTTTTAATAGTTTTCTTGTAAACTCCCCTTAATTCTAGTTGTTTTATATATTGTACATTTATAAATGTTTTTGTTTAATTATGAAAAATTTATCCATGCCTTTCTTATGTTTTGATGGTTATTGGTTGAAACCAAACATAGAGCCAAGATGAAGAGTGCTGAAGGTCATTATGAAGAGGTAAAGTCCTCTATTACTTGCTTGGGCTAATTAGAGCTCGCGTGGGCGAGTTGTACTGGCACCACTTGGATCAAAATCTCACACAGAAATTAAAACCATGTAGCAGCAACAAGAAACCAGCAGAACAGGGAGCGAGAAAAGCGCAAGGAGGAGATAGAAGAGAAAAGATCAAGCTGGAGCTACAAAGATCGACATCGAAGTGATCGTGGATCACATCCTTCACAATTTCATTTGCTGATCTTGTGCTCAATACCTTGAGCAACTAGTTTCTCCGCCAGTTTGGATGTAATCTTCGTACTCTGATGTATCTATTTTGATATTTTATAGATATGAATCTTTTCTACTCATTATTGGTGATTTCATTCTATTCTTAATTCTTGATTCTATGTGATCACTAGTTTCATGAAATTGGATTTTAAGTTTGGCTAGGAAGTACTCTTGGAATTTAAACTGAATGAATTCACTATTTACATGACGTTGCTAGGAATAAAGCATAACGGTTTGATTGTAAATAGTACAAGATTATGATTGTAATGCTGGAATATTTATTTCATATGTGAGGAATCAATATTCGATAAATATTCTTAGAATTCTTGAATATGAGGTATTGTTTTAGGGTGATCTAATGTGTGCATCATAAATGTTGGAAAATGATTCACATGTATTAATTTTATTTAGATATTGAAGATATGAATGATAAATCTAAATCCTACGTTTCTCTTGAATTAATTAAATTCATTTTATTTGTTTTGTAATTTTACGTATTTGTAATGTTTACGCTATTTACCGTTATTTCGTTAAACCCATGAATTTCGATTAAATCTGTTGTATATATCTATTAAATCTGTTGTTACGCTTGCCAAAAGTCTAACAGGTAGTTCCTTGTGGTTCTTTCTTGTGGGTTGTCACCTTGAGTAACTCCCTATAACATTGCCTCACTTTCCTTTGGTCACCTTGAATAGTTACCACCAAAAAATCGTCATTGACAAATTTCATAACAAGGTGTTGAGTTGAAATTACAACCCCCAAGGCGTTGAGTGTTGGTCTCCTTATTAACGTGTTTAAGGGTGATACATCCTTACACTAGGAACTGAACTATGATAGTCTTAGCCAAAAGGTGCCTCCCAAAAGTGACCCTCAACTTTAAATACCCGAGATAAATAATTGAGTGAGTCGAGAACCCTACCAAGTCTTCGTCGTGTGGGATTAAGCTCTCCCTCGAGATTTGTAGCTTCTTAAATAAATAATAATACATGACATCAACCAAGCTACCATTATCAACTAGTAGACGACGAACTTCATGATTTGTCACTACAGCAGATATCAGGAGAGGGTCATTATGTTCTCAAATTATTCCTTAGTAGTCTGAGTCATCAAAGTAAATTGGAGGAGCCTTCCGTCTTGGTTTTTCCTGATAAGTTACCTCTCTAGCATACTTTTTTTCAAGTATTACTCGTCTGTCTGTCGGTAACAAATCTTTCAGATATCACATAATTGACTTCATACGTCCTTTGCTCTTTACAATGTTCCTAGGAAGGTGAGTGCCTTCCTAGTGATGACTTGTTTGCCTTTCCTTGAGAAGGTGAATAAGGGAAAGGTCACCTTCTCAAAGATTTTCTCCTCACTAAATGGATAACATATTTGGGTTCTCCTAGAGGTGGAGACCACGAAAACCTTCTCGAGGAAGATGAATGCTTCTTCCATCTAGAAGGGCTCTGAGATCTTCTTCATCGATCTTCCTTTCTATATTTCCTTCCTTGTCATCCCAAATATGGGCCTCTATCTTTAACAAATCTCGCCAATCATCCTTGTTGAATAAGATCTTCAATTGCTTTAGCAAGGTGTCTGCAGTACTCATTGATTTCATGTCCAGTTACCTTATGATATCGGAAATACTTCTCGGGATCAGTGTCTGCATGCACCCTAATCAGTCTAGGATTATCCAAACTTGCTTGTTTGAATTCTACATCAAATATCTCACTCAAAATATGACTTCTAGAGGAATTCAAAGGGGTGTAATGTTCGAACTTGAAGCTTATCTTAAGATCAAAGCTCTTTTTCCTCCTCTGCTCATCTTTCTTTAGTGTGCTATGCAGAAAATTATTAGAAGGTCGTTTCTTTGTCTAGGAGTTCCCCTACAATGCTTTTTCCGCTTCTAATACGTTTTCATAATGGATGTATTTTTTCGCCTTCTTTAGGAATTCCTCCACGGTAACAGGAAATATTTTTTATATGGAGACACAAAACAATGTTCCTTATTGCACACCATCCTTTGCTGACATCAAGACTATGCTTGGGTTTAGATTTTGTGCCTCCCTTGCTTCCCAATTGAACCACACAATGTACTCACTCAAAGGCTCCTGCAATCGTTGCTTAATTTTCTTTAGATCTACCTTCATTTTGGGACTTGCCTTACTAGTGGCAAAGGCATAGTGAAATTTCTCTCACAAATCTCCCCACAAGCTTATGGAGCCTCTGAAAGCGATTGGAACCACTTCAGTGCTACCTGTTTGAGCAATAACAAGAATACTATGCACATTTGTAAACAGTTTGCTCCTCAATATGATAGGGTAGACTCAAATTCGGATAAATGATCATCAAGATGAGCAGTTTCATCATAGTGTTCCATCACTAAAAGTTGTTGCAATTGTTTTGGCACGCAAACCTATAGACATTACCATCCTTAGTTATTCGTCAAAGAATCACCTACTGTCCTTGTAATCTCGCCATTTCAGACGAAATCTACCTCTATTAGCCTCAACATGCTCAAATATGAGCTCTTTAATCACTTTTTGTTGTTTTTCCATGTTTTGGTTGTGCTATTTAATCATACTTTTCATGATTCGTAACAAAATGGCCATGCCTTCCTCGTTACAGATTTGACAAGAAAACTCCTTCGAACTTTGAGGTTGTTTAGTCGATGTGATCAAAGCTTCCTCGACATCACGAACTCTGACGGGTATTGCATTAGCGATGACCGACGACTGTCAATGTGCCATGGGCGAAACTCTCTAATTGGTCATTTCCACCATTCTAGACCTGATTTTTTGACCCATTTGTGAAAAAAGAGTCCCTCCTTGTAGTGCCAATGTTCGATTCAGTTCAAAGGTTTGGTCCAAGGAAGAGATCAAGCCGATTTGAGAAGGTTTCCTTTAATAGTGGACTGCGACAGCGTGAAGCAAGTACCACAGTGGCAGTGTGGAAATCTGACCCTAAAGTCAATAGAGATATTAGGTTGAGTGAACAATGGATTAAAGTTAGTTACATACCCCAAAGCTTTATGCTTTTATACCATACGTTTAGGTGAGAAATCAGTTACCCAACAGTCATTGCTTACGACGTAGGCCTCCTTTATTTTGGTCACGTGTGAAGCACTTGTTTTTTATCCATGCCATAGAACATCCCTAAAGCCCATTTCGAGTATCATATCCAATGAATGTCGGCTTAAGTTTCTCAGTGATTGGGTCTTTAGAATGTCATTAGGTTTTATTTATTTCTAGGTTATTTCTAGGGATGGCAAAATGGGCCTTGCCCGGCAGGCCAGCCCGTTTAGCCCGCCAAAAAAGGTGGGCTGGGCTCACAATTTCAACCCATTTAGAGGCCGGACCAACCCAGCCCGCAAAAAGATGGGCCAAAGATGGGCCAACCCGGCCCGCAAAAAAGGTGGCCAGAGGCGGGCCAACCTATTTTTTCTAATTTTTTGGGCTTTTTAAAAAAATGAATTTTTTAAATTTTTTTTGGCGGGCTGGCCTGTTGGCCCGCTAGCCCACCTTAAAGTGGGTCGGGCTTGCATTTCTAGCCCACTTTCCAAAAGTGGGCCAGCCTGGCCCACCCCATTTTTTTGGTGGGTTGGGCCAGCTTAGCCCGTTTTGGGTGGGCTGGCCCACTTTACCATCTCTAGTTATTTCTAGAATAGTTGCCCCTCAAGTTGCTTGTTTCTTCAAAGAAGTTGTCAACTCATGATGTCATCGAATTATACCATTGGGTAATATCCTAAATCATTACATTATTTCTAGAACAATTACTCCTCAAGTCATTTTTTTCTTTAAAGAAGATGCCAACTTGTGATGTCATCGCGGATTACCATTGGGCAATATCCCAAATCATTAGATTATTTCTGAAACAATACCAAAAATGTTTCAAGCGGTTGAGGTCTTTAATTTTGAAATTTTTGTGTAAAAGAGCCTTAACCAATCTCATAAGATGAGAATTTGAACATGTGAGAACAATGTCATCCGCACAAGTAATTATACTATAGCAAATCCATTTTAGTAATTTTTTTATATTCATTAGGTTTTGATTTCAAGAGTATTTGAGATATTTATATTTAAATTTAATGTATACAACTTCTGTAAATTCTATTTATGTTGCACTAATCCATATTTATATCCATTCGTCACATGAGTAACAATTCTAGGGATAATCTGTAACACCCTGATGAATCACACCAGAAAGAGAAGGATTTTGAGGTTGTATAGGTTTGAGATTGTATAGTTGAGGATGACTTAAAGAAATTAATTGATACTACCTATACCAACAAGATGCATTTATTTTTTATAGCCTATCACTTAAGAACTTCAACGTTAAACGTATTTGGCTTGGAGTAATTATGGAATGAGTGACCTCCTAGGAAATTTCCCATGAATCATGTGATTGAAGACAAAATACGCTGAAAATTTTCGTGTTGATTTATGGGGACAATCATTGACATGGAAGCAGCCTAAAAAAATTGTTGAGGTTTCGAATAAGGTTATGACCAATGAGAAGTGAACTATAACCTATGAAGTGTCGTAGTTCGTGAGCTATCAAGAAGTCGACAATTTATTTGAGTAATTAATTTTTTTTTATAATTATTGGTTTTTTATGTCAAGAAAATCTTATATATATATATATATATATATATATATATATATGAATGATGTTTAAATTTCTATTTATAGTACGTTAATCCATATTAGAGGTAATTGATTTGGGTGATCATTCTTTTTATAATAATAAATTTTTGGATGTCAGTAGAGTATTCAGTTATATCCAAGGATGGAAAAAATATCCTAAAAAATATGTATTTTTTTAGATGTGCTCATAAAGTTTTACTTTTAGACATAAATTTAAACATTTAATTATGGTAAAAATAAATAAAAATTATCATATTTTTTCTCTAGATGTTTATGCTCATTTTTATAATTAAATATAAATAAATAAAATTAAATAATCTTTTTATACTATGAATCACACAAGCCAAGTATAATTGAGTTGAAATCAATTGAACTCACTAATAAACAATTAAGATTTGAATAATTAATTAGTAGTTATTTGATTAAAAGAAAATCAAGATAAATGTTATAGTCTAATCAGATTGCTTCTTAATTAAAATTTGAATATGTTTCAATTAAGCAATTAAGATTATGAATATTCTAATCAATATGCTTCAATTAAGATTATCAATATATAGCCATGTAAATTTAGTCTAGTTGGTTTATTCAAAAATGAAAAAGCAACAAATGTTACCAATCAATTGAAATCACTGCAAATACTTACTCCATTTCAACAATTGGAATAAAACTAATTCAGTACCACAGTGCATCCAAATTGGAAGTAATATTCAAATCCACTTGGGGAAAAAAAATACAAGATCATGGGCTATGAACATAACATACCAAATGGACTAATTCAATATACCCAAAAAATGAACTGATTCAACAATTATATACCTATATCTTTTTCTATTTTTCCCTCTATATCTAAATATTGGATAGCACATTGAGTATTTTATCAAACATTTTTTTATGACAATTTCTAAGTATTGGATAGCACATTGAGTATTTCCTCATTGCATTGTGGATTATGATAAATTCTTACAAGCATGGAGCCTAAAACAGGTTTAAAGGTTTGTCCTCCAATTTAAGGTGTGAAAATTATTATAATGACAGAAGGCACGCTAATGAACAAATCCAACATATCACTTGCTAGGTCTACACTACTTTACCAAACAAGCCACATACATTGGTTGTAGAAAGCAGTAATCCCACCATGACATCATAAACACTATCCAAACTTGAATTAAAAGAAAACAATTATTAAATAAATTTCAAATGGTGCAGCCTAACAGGAAGCGAGAACAATCAACAATAGATAAAAAGAAAACAATAGGATGAAATCGAAACTGATGTAAGAGACAAATGACAAAAGCACGCAGTTGGGGTTTTGAGATGCTTGCTTACACTTCCACAAGAGACAAACGTGAAATTTTTTAGCAGGATGAGAGAAAGGAGGCTGAGGTTGTTGCCCAATGCGTACGACACCACCGTCGATGGCACGAAGGCGACATGTGGTGATGGTACGCAAGTGTGAAAGAAAAAGGAGGAGTGGCAACTGAGGGTCGTTGGTGAGAGAACCCTTTTTTTGCTTCTTCGGAAAATTACAAGGATCTAGAATTTTGAGGGAGAATAGGAATGTATAGCAGTTCGCCAACCAATGACGGTTATAAAAAAACCATCGTTGATCACATATTTTTAAGACGATTTTTGTAAAACTGTCGTCGTTGAAGTCATCCATATTACAAAATTTCCAAGACAATTTGATTTAAGAAAGTTCTTGGGAACTCTCGTAGTTTAGAATGCAGTTTTTTAGTAGTGGCCATATAATAGTACAATTCCATTGCCTATATTGAAAAAAATTAACCCATAGAAATTAAGATACTACACCATTTATGCAGAATTCTAAAAAAGAAAAGAAAGAAGACAAAATTACCTTATAGCGGTGTGAACAACCAAGCACAGAGAAAATCTCATATCATCATCACAGAAATCGGATCCATAAATAATATGCAAAATAGAGATGAAATTGTAGGAAAAAAAATATGTACGTGATGTAGGAAAAAAATTGTACCATATACACATAACATATTGTACTTACAAAAATATGGAAAATAGCTCATGTCAGGGTGGACACAGCCTAGATAGGCTCCAGATCTCGCACGTTGGACAATGAGTTCGCTTTGTTAAGAGGGCAAGAAGGGGTACCTGCAAAGCAAATGACTCCGATGCTCAAATAAGTACGCGAGTTAGTGGAGAAAAGTGAATGAATAGGGTGAGATGAAACCTGATACTTATAGAGTGAGGGGGAGCCTCGGGTCCTTGTATGTCGGGATTGTTACAGTGGTGTAACAACCTTTGTAGATAATTGTTAGCTTGTAAATAATTACTAATAGATAATTATAAGTTACATATAATTATCTACAAAGGCTCAAGGCCCACGCTCATCCTATAAATACAAGTTCCACCTAACCTTTCCACACATAACATTCACTAGTACACATTGTACTCATTCATCTATACTCTTAGCCATATGATTTTCTCTCTCTATAATTGATGTACTTACTTGAGCGACAGAGTCCTTTCCTTTGTTTTGTAGGACACCCCCTCTTAGCAAAGTTGACTCATCATCCGACATGCAAAATCTGGTAAAAATAGTAACCATACCAAGAGTACATAGATAACAACAACTTAAAAAATAACGAAACAAGAATGTGTGAAATTAATAAAAAATATATCACATTTCATAACTAGAGTTGGCAAAAAGAAACCAATATATACCTGAGTTGTAACCAGTGGAAACATATTTGGAAACATTATAGGAATTGCAGGATTTGCCCCAATGGCATGACCTGCAAATAAGGGTATATTGCATCTCAGACCAAACTCACTTTTTTTACTCTTTGCAATCGCAATACATGAAAATAATCTTAGAACTTCCAAGCTTCTAAATTCTTTGTATTCAAAATTCAATAGAGTAGAAAAAGGCATAAATTAAGTAAGTCCTACTTCAGAACAAAATAAATTACAAATTACATAAATACACAAGCTAATTGAATGAAATATCGAACAACGATGATGATAAATGTGTAAATAGATACTTGTGCAGATTCCTGAACTTCTTCATTAGTGTTAAAGAAATGATCATTTTCCAAGCAATAAAAACTTGAAGACATAAAAAAAATGAGGAATCTATGAGAAGAGCTATGATTAGTTGTTGGTTTGAACGCGAATGAAGTGGATCTAAAAGAGGAAGCAATGAAGATTAGTGAACTGAATCGAAGTGGAACGAGACTAGCAAAATCTAGATTGAAAAGAGAAATTTTATGTTCAATGGTTCAATCAGGGATTTGCAATAAGAGGGAAAGTTACAAATAACAGATGATATAAAAATAGATAATCAGTAACAAGAATGTTCTACCAAAATCTAGAAATGCCACGTGCCAAGATGGAGATGGTTCAAGTGGATTCCAGACCTTGCACGTTGGACGGAGAATCAACCTTGTTAAGGAGGGGGACCTGCAAAACAAAGGAAAAGACTCCGACGCTCAAGTAAGTACATCAATTATGGAAGAATAACTGAGTATATGAGTGTCCGAGGTGGTCTTAGAATATGTTCAGTGTGGGTGAATTTGCAGTATGAATGAGATGATTAAAGGTTTAGAGAGAACCTGTATTTATAGCGTGGAATTTGGGCCTTGGGCTTTTGTTTGATAATTAATCTGTTGAAAATATAAACAAATAATAGCAGGCAATTATATAATTCAAATAAGAGATAATAAGATTAATACAGAGGGTGGACACGTGTATAGCGACCCCATGGTAATGGTCACGTGTAATTTTACCATTTTGTACAGTATAAAGAGTTTGGGAAACTAATTGATTCTATTTTACTGGCTATTAATATTTATGGTCATCAAAATATAATATATTATTTACCAATACTGATTAGTCACTAAAACTCTATTCTATAAAGCGGAGCTTGTTCTTCGGCAATAAAAATTCGTCTATCAATGTCACTATTGGAGTAATGAAAATACATATCCAAAGAAAAGAAAAACGCGTTTTTTTTAGATTCTATTTTTTTAATCTGTAAAAATTAAATATAAATGTTAAACTAATTAAGTTAAATATTTTTATTATTAGATCATGTATTTGCCCTTTTAGTATTTTTTATTTCTCTTTTTGTTTACTTTTGCTTTCTTCATTTTTTCATTTTTCATTAATTATTTATTTATTCATGAATTTTTTTTAAATTCTAAAAATTTTTAAATGCTATTTTTTTGTGATCCATAGATCCAGTATTTTTTTTTATTTTTTTAGAATTTTCTTTTTGTTTTATTTTCTTTTTTTTGCTTAATTTTATTTTCTTAAAAAAACAGGTTATAAAAATAAAATTATTTGAACTTATACAAAAAAGGAATCACACGTAATAAATACTATAAATATAGAAAAGAAGTCCCTATCTTTGCATGCCAATAATAACATCATCGATCAAGATTCTCTCCTCTGAACACGACAAAGAGTAGTTTCTTTGGATTTGGCGTCGTCTCCCATTCGCCAATTCTCCTTCTACTCCCAAGTTAATCATGGGTTTCAAATCCCTTTTTAACAAGAAGAAGAAGAAGAAACTTCTGAAGACAACGTCGTTTTTGTCCTCATTGCCCCACTCACCATTGCTATTGTTGCACTCACCACGCGCCGCCCCCGTGACGGAGGACCTCGAATACGTATTCAAGAAGTTTGACGCCAACGACGACGGCAAAATCTCCGCTTTGGATCTCGGCTCCATGATGAAGAGCTTGGGCCAGCCCACGACCGAAGAAGAGCTAAATAAATTGATTCGAGAGGTCGATTCCGACAGCGACAACCACATCAACCTGGTTGAGTTTATCGAATATAATACCAAGGGCTTGGATCCCGACGAGGTTTTGGAAAATCTGAAGGACGCTTTCTCCATCTTTGATCTTGATGATAATGGTTCGATTATCATAGAGGAGCTTGAACTGGTGATGGCGAGCCTCGCAGACGCGTGTTCCATTGACGAATGTCGGAAGATCATAGTCGACATCGATCGAAACGACAACGACAAGATAAACTTAGACGAGCTTCAAACAATGATGACCGGGAACATGAACAAACAAATAACTACGTCAAAAGGTTCTTTGATTTTCTCTTTTTTCCTCTCATCATCGTCGCTATTCTTATTGCTATTATGAATTCCTCTCCTATTATTCTCTAGCTTGTATCTTTTCTTTATTTCCCGTTAACAAATAAGGATTCAACAATTGAAGTTTGTGGGAAATCGAATATGAGATATTATGTGCATGGTTATGTTTGTCACAGAAATCGGATATCCAAAAACTTGGAAATCTACACACACACGCACACACATCAATTCTTGAATTCCTAATTTGTTAACAGGAAATAGAGAAAAGATAGAAGCTAGAGAATAATAGGAGAGGAATGCATAATAACAATAAGAATGACGAGAGTGACGAGAGGAGAAAAAGAAAATCAAAGAAACTTTTGACGTAGTTATTTATTTGTTCATGTTCTAGGTCATCATTGTTTGAAACTTGTCAAAGTTGATCATGTCGTCATTGTTGCCATCGACGCTGACTATCATCTTTTGACACTCGACGATGGAACACGCCTCTCCGAGGATCACCATCACCATTTGAAGCTCCTTCGTGGTAATCGAACCATTATCGTCAAGATCAAAGATGGAGAAAACGTCTTTCAGATTCTCCAAAACCTCGTTAGGGTCCATGCCCTTGGTATTCAATTTAATAAACTCAGCCAGGTTGATGTGGCTGTCATCGTCGGAATCGATCTCTCGAATCAGTTTCTTTAGCTCTTCTTCGGCCGCGGGCTGGCCCAGGCTCTTCACCATGGAGCCGAGATCCGAAGCGGAGATTTTGCCGTCGTCATTGGCGTCAAACTTCTTGAAGACGTATTCGAGGTCCTCTGCCACAGGGGTGACGCATGGTGTGTGCAACATAGCCATAGCGCATAGGGCATTGAGGACGAAGACGACGTTGTCTTCAGAAGTTTCTTCTTCTTCTTGTTAAAAAGGGATTTGAAACCCATGATTAACTTGAAAGGAAGCATAAGGAGAATTGGAGGATGGGGGACAACATTAAATCCAAAGAAACTACTCTTTGTCGTGATTAGAGGGGAGAATCTTAATCGATGATGTTATTATTGGCATGCAAAGAGAGAGACTTCTTTTCTATATTTATAGTATTTATTATGTGTGATTCCTTATTTGTATATATTTAAATAATATTACTTTTATTTATATAACCTATTTTTTAAGAAAATAAAATTAAGCAAAAAGAGAAAATAAAACTAAAAGAAAAATTCCAAAAAAATTTAAAAAATACGTGATCTATGAATCACCAAATAAAAATCACATTTAGAAATCTTTAGAATTTAAAAAATGTTCATCAATAAACAAATAATTAATGAAAAATGCAAAAAGAAAGAAAAGCAAAAGGAAACGAAAAGGGAAATAAAAAAAATACTAAAAGGACAAATACATGATCTAATAATAAAAAGATTTAACATAATTAGTTTAACATTTATATTTAATTTTTTACGGATTAAAAAGAAGAATCTAAAAAAAACATGTTTTTCTTTTCTTTGGATATGTATTTTCATGACTCCAAAAATAACGTTGACTGTCAAATTCTTATTGCAAATCCCGCTTTATAGAATAGAGTTTTAGTGATTAATTAGTATTGGTAAAAAATATATTTATTTTAATGACCATAAATATTAATAGCAGTAAAATATATTCAACTAGTTTCCTAAACCCTTGTTACTGATTTTCTATTTTTATATCATATGTTATAACTTTTCCTCTTATTGCATAAATGAATATTAAGATAATAATGAATGAGAGGATGAGTGAGAGGCAGAGTGCAGAAAACTGACTCCAGATTCCAGACTCCCCGTAGTCCCGCTCCCGCAGAGAGAGAGAGTGAGAGGCACGGCCGCACCCGTAGGCCGCAGTGCGCAGTCCCGCTCCGGCACTCCCTGGTGACTCCAGACTCCTCCGTCTCGGTGTCTCGGTCCCCGGTTCGCTCCGGCGCAGTCACTTCTTCTTCTCCATCAGTTGTTTGAGTATCTTTTTTTCCACGGGTTAGTCTTGGCCTACAACAGAAACTTGCATACTTGATTCCACAACTTTCTCGGTGGATCTAACCACTAGCTTCTCAGCACGTTTTGGAGCCATTGACTATTATTATTTCTCTTACTTTTCAAGCGTTTTTTTAAAAATTAGGAGAGTAAGTAACTAATTGATGAGTATGTTAATAGAATCAGCCAAAACCTTCAGGGGGTAATAATGAGAAGAGAGGGAGACAAGAGTAGATATTTAGAATATATATACCTCTTACTTTGTGACGGGTTCAATAGAATATGCATTGATTATTAAATCTGCTGCTGAGTATCCGAGTGTCTCATCTGAAAGATTAAAGCTATTCTATAGTCCCTAAACTTTGGTAAGCATTAGTCAATTTAATCCCCTATATATAGAACACAAAATTAGTACTGTGTGTATCAATTACCTCTAACAAAGAGTCTCACGTTGCAAGTTAGATGCCAACATGATGCTTACATTAGTGTGTGTATATCAATTACCACTAACAAAGAGTGGATGTTATGCAGAAGTCAAGCACTCAAGTGGAGAATGGCGTGGTGGTACAAATGTTAGGAATTTTGTTGCTGCAACAAAGGTGGAAACCTGAAGCGATGGTCATTAGCTCTGATGATGAACCTGAAGCTGTTAAGGGATAAAAGGCAAGGGAAAAGTCTGCTGGGAAAAATGCAAAGGCATTCAGTTCAGTCCTCTCTGCTCGAATCAAGGTTGTTCCTTTGTTCATTTATCTCAATTTTTTAATTATTGTGATTATTATTCAAAATTTGAAGCGAACCGTATGTATTCATGGAATCAAGTTTTGATAGCTGGGAAAAGGATCGTTTCTTTAACCCTAATGAAGAAGTTCAGGAATCTGCACAGGTATCTATTTACGCATTTATTATCATCACCTTTATTCAATTTTTCATTCAATTAGCTTGTGCGTTTATGTAATTTGTAATTTATTTGGTTCTAAAGTAGGAGTTACTTAATTTGTGCCTTTTTCTACTCTATTGAATTTTGAATACAAATAATTTAGAAGCTTGGAAGTTCTAAGTTTATTTTCATGTATTAGGATGGCAAAGAGTAAACAAAAAGTGAGTTTGTTCTGAGATGCAATATACCTTTGTTTGCAGGTCATGCCATTGGGGCAAATCCTGCAATTCCTAGAATGTTTCCAAATATGTTTCCACTGGTTACAAGTCAGGTATATTTTTGTTTCTTTTTGCCAACTCTGGTTATGCAATGCGATGTTTTTTCATTTATTTCATGCATTATTGTTTCTTTCTTTATTAAGTTGCAGCTATCCATGCACTCCTGATATGGTCACTATACTGAATTTCAATTGTTTTGACAGAGAAAGTAGGCAAACAGAAGGTTGAATGCAGTCATGAAATTGTCTCTTGACAAGTCTGCACAAGGAGAAAGAATTTCTGGCAGAAGCAAGAATGGTCATATTGGTTCCCACAGGTAAAGGAGTTAAATGTGTCTTTTTTGTGCCCCATAGATTGTTTTAGCTCATCCGATAAGTGGTCCAAGTTGTGATTGGTGGTATTCACTTATGAGCCCAATCCACTTCCAAGAAAACAACTTATTTCAATTAGTTTGAGTTTGCCATCAGTTCCTTGAAGATTTAGTTTGTTGTCATCTGTGTGCTCTCTTACGTTTATCCTTTTCAGTGGATATTTGTTATAATTGCTTGACATTATGCAGGTCAAATCCCTAGGTTCACCAAATTTTGTTTATCTGTTTAACACACATAACATTGAGTGAAATTCTGAATGAATTAGTCACGGTGATGATTACGAGAAGCCTTGATTCAGATATCCTCCTTCAACCACTTGCAGCCCAGTCTTGTGGGAAATCTCATCAAGCTGTGATCTTCTTCTTGTAACTTATTGGGGACACACCTGAATTTCTCATCAAGCTCTATTGATTTTCCTTAAGGACCCTACTTTTTATCTGTTTTCATGCAAGTATGTAAGGTTTTTAGAATTTAAATGCTCTTGGTCTTGGGTTTTGCCTATAATTTATTTCATCTGAATATGTTTTTTACTTAATTACACTAGATTTTACAGAACCAACACCTATTCTACAATCTGGTGTCTATGTTGCAGCTATGCAATGTTGGCTTCCATCAATTTTAATGTTTCTTTTTTAATTTATTTATTCATTTTAAAGATCTTTTTGACCAATTCTCATACTTTCTGGTGAAACTGTCCTGCAACGACTGAATCAACCATTTCATTGCCTGTGAGTTTCAGTTGTACATGGTAGTGGCAGCATAATGATGTTATGATTGATTTTTTTTTTTTATATTCTACACAGGATCTCCAATCCAAGTTCAATTTCCCTTGCAATTAAGGGGAGAAATTTCCCATCCATTTCACTGCAGCACAGAGGACCTCGGTTTCAATTTACATTTGAGGTAAGATTTATAAATTACAGCCATAAACCCATATGTTTCTCAAATGAAAAACGAAAGCCGACATTGGATTACTTCCTGAATTGAAATTAATGCTGTCTTCTTTTTGTGTGTCATGTTTCTTATAAGTTCAAAAGCTTTGGCACCCAAGGAATTTTGGCCAAATTTGGGTTGGGCCATGATGAATTTGTTTCTTATGTGTTTGCTTGTTTACTATTGAACTTTATAAGAAACGTGAATGAGGGCTTTTAGGAGCAAGTGGGTTAAAAAAGTGAGGATGCAAAGTATGAAATACTAATAAAAAACAGTTGTAGAATCAAGGGTATGAAATTCTTCCCCAAACTCTAGTAAATCTCCACCACCCTTTTGTGTTTCCATGCATTATTTGAAGAAAACACTCAGTGTGCTTGGTGTTGTGCACAGCCAGCAAGACTGGTTTGACTATTGTTCAAGATCAAAGAAGCTGATTTGCCTTATTTGCTAGCAGAGTTGCAGGGCCAGCGATGCATACTGGCTCAATTTTCAGTCAGTGGAAGAAGTGGAAATGGTGTTCTCTTTTAGATGAGTGATAACTTTGAGGCCGACATTAGGGTTCTACACAAGGAAATGAAGAGGTTTCAAGTTGCAAGTTTTGGGGCTTAGTTATGCTGGAAAGACAAGCATAAGAATTACAACATAACGAGGTGGTATTATTTTAATTTTTAATTTTCATTTATTTTTTGTTTGGCTCTAATTAGCTTAATTTGTGGGGTATATGAGATGCTTAATAAGGTTGAGGTGTGACAAACTGACAATGTCTGCTCATAATAGTTCTAGACAAACGATATTCATATTGGGGATTTATTAGTTTATTAATTTATAGGTTAAATTAAAAGTAATAAGGCGCAGCACACAAGATGATTAACCTTTTGTTTGAAAGGGAATCGTCACACTCAATGCACCAAACCTCTTATTCTTTAGAAGCCTAATAAACTGTAAATCTGGCTGTTTATCTATAGGAATTTGGGTTGATTTTGTTGTGTATTTGAATGTTTAATGCCTAAATTTCACTTATTTTTTCTTATTAATTGTAGAAAAATAACTTTGAGGGCAAGCCCTGATACAGCGGTAAAGTTGTGTCTTGGTGACCTGTTGGTCATGGGTTCGAATCCGGAAACAGCCTCTTTGCATATGCAAGGGTAAGGTTGCGTACAATATCCCTCCCCCTTACTTGCGCATAGCGTGGAGCCTCCAGGCAATGTGGTTACGTGGTTTTTTTTGTAGAATAATAACTTTGATTCGTATGGAAGATTTATAAATTATTATGAAAATGCATATTTTAATTGATTGGTTTTACAAGATTTTATTGATTATAATTATAATCCAAATAAAATTTTGAGGAGATTTCTACTATTTTGATCAGAGATGTCAAACAGCCCCAAAACAAAATCCTCCGGCTAATCTCCAAATCTCTATAGTTGGCCCCCATTTCTAACATTCCAATTTCTGTTATGACTTTGGAAATTAGTTAAGACAATATTAATTAGTTAGATAGGGGGTTAGTGAGTTAAATAAATAGCAGGATGTTAGGGGAATGGATTCATTCTATCTGGTATCATTTGAGAATAGGGGTTTGCTCTTTGTGAAAAGAGATATCTTTTGGAAGGGGAAATCCTTGAAGGAGAGAGATATCTCTAATTTTTTTTCTTTTTCTTTCAATTCAACACAAACTAATGGTTTCAATTGAAAGGGGAAATCCTTGAATCACACAAATAATTATTATATAAGGATTGAGTCTTTAAAGACTATTTAGTTCTGTGAGACAAAACTAATGGTTTCTTGCTAGCTAGCTTCTTTTTTTCTTTGGCCATATGTCTTGTGTTATATTATTTTGCCTTTAGCTTTTCTCTTATAACTAAGCCTTTTATTTTTCCTGTCTCAACAGTTTTCTATGAAATGAACATCCTCAATGAAATCTTCTAGGAAAGATCGATGTGGTCAAATCTTTGTAGTCTATATCATTGGGAAATTTCCTGATTAATAAGAAAATTCCTTCTCTTCTTTCGTAGCTTGAAAGGGATTTGAGTAATTAAAAAAAATCTTTGTTTACTATGGTTCAGAGAGGTAGACAGACAATTTGTTTTTGGAACTTTTGTATTCAAACTTTCTTCTATTTTTGGAGTAGACTATTTGTTTAGCATACACTACTCTTTGATCACCATATATATATAGGCTCAAATGTTGTTGGCTACTGCTTTAGAATCTACTTATAATAGTTGCAACTTGATTTTTCTCCTTCATCCATGACTTGAGTTTGCTATAGGGATTAATTCAACAGGAATCCTTTTTTGCATACAAGGTAGCAAGCATGTGCCAGTGATTTTGTGCTGCTTATAGCTATTGTCTTTGGAGCATGATAGAGGTTTCACTATATTGTTATTTTTCTTATTCTTTTCTTCCTGATTTTCACACACACACAAGGTGTTGTTCTTCTTCTTTTTACTTTTTTAAAAAAAAAGTATTTATCTTTCTAGTCTTCATGTATATGTGTGTGTGTGTATTCCTTTTCTGTTTCTTTTGCCTAATTCTGCTTTTTTCTTACAAGAGAAGAACAAGGTTGCATTTATCTTTTTCCCTTTTTATTTTTATTTTTTACTTTATGGTTACCTATCTGATTTTCCAAGTAACAAGTGAAGAAGTTTCTTTTCTTGAATATGGTGTTGAAAATGGATCTGTACCTGGTCATGAGAATCTCATCATTGCCACCTCCACCACTAAAGCCATCATCCCCATCATCACGACCATCATAGTTTCCCCCATCACCACCATTACTGCTATCATCATTAACAAACTAAAATCTCATCAGATAAAATCGTTAAATTCCTACAAATTTAAGAAAATAATATATGAAACCCCTAATAAGATAAATCCTCAACAAAACAACAAGAACTAGTAACCTAAAGATTATTTTTGCTGGGAGAAGATTATTTTTTAAAATCTGACTTTATATACATATGTTGATTTGTAGCAGTCTATAGTTCATGTTACAAATTTAAAAAAGATCTGTCTCAAGATGCACAATACTAAATAATACTTAAAACCAAGATTCATGGCATGACTATTTTCGAAGCAGGAACAGTATTGAAACCAATAAGAAAGAACAATATATTCATATTAGAAATGCTTTTATTGCATTTTATAGAAGCCCAATCATAGGGTATGAATGACAACACTACATGCAAAGGAAGGAAGGTAATAAATAAAAACGATAACAATAAGAATGGAAAAATAACAACTTTTATGAGTTTTGAGATTTCACTTTTACCATATTTGTTCCTCCGTGCCTTCACAGTTGGTGATAGAACCGCTTCCGTCAGTGCTGAAAATGAAGAACGAGTCTTTTAAGGTTCTTGTCTTCTTGATAACCAAAGAAGAGATGTTTCATCACCATCACCATCAATTCTTTTACAACACCTACATTCCCTTCTTTTCTCTTCTACTCTACCACTTTCTTCCACATAATGAAATATAGAAAGTCATTATTTGTCTTCATTGAGGGGCCACAAAGAGAATGAAAGAAAGTAGATAAAGGGTTGAGATGATAAGAATCTTTCATCATTTTCTTGTATAAATTATATTGACAATCTAGATAAAGTTGTTAAGATTTCTTATCTTTTTATCCTTTTCAGAATTTAAATTATTTTGTTCAAATTTGAATACTTTCTTTGCAGAATTGATTTGTTAATTATTAACAACATGCATAATACGTATGTGTTGTTTTTTTACCTTCTTTTCCTTTTCAAAATTTAAATTAATATTTTTGTTCAAGAATGTTTTGTATTTCTAACTAGATTAACTGGAATCAGGAGTTGTTAAGATTTGTTATCTTTTACGTTGAAAAAAATATTTATCTTTTTTTTTTCAAAATTTAAATTAATTTGATCTATTTTCTTTTGATGTTTCTTTTTAGTTATATTTTCCTTTTATGTTACATGCAGTAGATGGACAAAGAAAAGTTCTGGAAGGCTTTTTTTTTTTTTATACAAAAGCTGGAAATAAAAATATTATTAATAGAGATGGCCGGATGAATAGAAGGAAGGTAATTGCTATTTGCAACTCATGTTTGCTAAGTCCTCTCTTCTCTTTATAATTTGTTATTGTCCATTATATCCTTTTATTTCTTAAAATATAATTTCGAAAGTTGCTTTCCAAAATAACAACATATCAGTTCCAAAAGTACTTTTCAAAACAACATATAAGCAACATTTTTGTTATTTTAAATCCTATGTTAAAACTTATCTATATTATTCTTTAAACCCTAATTATAAATCACTGTCTTCATTCATATTTCATTATTCTTTAAACTTTGTTTAGGTAATACCACTTCTTTCATAAAATTTATTTGTGATATTGGGGATTTCCCTTCACGTGGTATTGTATTGTGTAATTGGGAACATCCATGGTCGATATCATCTTTTATATAACATCAAAATAAGTATGTGTCAACAATTATCTATTAACAATTATTGCGGCTCTTGAAGGAAAGTTACGTTCAATATTTCATATTTTGTTTATAATTACGTACTGAATATTACTCTGTGGAAAAACATATATAAGAGTGCAGATCTGAGTTTCATAAATTTTGATGGAGTACAAAATATAAATAAAATGATTAGTTTAAAATAGTGACAACTAAAATAATTAATTATTTTAAAATTTAATACATTATTAATGTTTTTAGTTGCAAACGAAAGAGGATAAAAATAAAATTTTTGAAAACATAAAAGAATAAAATATTGCTTTAAAACTTAATATACCAAAAATGAAAATTTTAAAAAGCCCTGTCCTGACGACGAAACTTTTCAACTTACGGCAAGCCCCATTCTCTGATGAAATCCTCTCTTAGTTTGTTTTCAACCCTCAGTTAGACATACACTCAACCCTTACTTGTACAATGCTCCTGGTCCAGGTGGTTTCCAACCTATTTTACAGGACTTATTGGGATTTAGTGGGTGATGAAGTCTGGTCCTTGATCAACAACCTGTTTCTTACTGGTGATCTCCCTCCCAAGCTTGCTGAGACACTTATTGTGTCTATCCCCAAAGTAGACAGTCCCACTTCTCTGAAGAAAGACTTTCGTCTGGTCAGCCTGTGTAATGTTCTCTTTAAATTCATTTCAAAAGTGCTGGTTAATCGTATTTGGCCTCACCTTCGTTCCATCATTAGCCCTTTACAAAGCAGTTTTATTCCTGAAAGAGGGACTAGTGATAATTCTATGATTGCTCAAGAGATAGCTTATCACATGCACAAGAAGAAAAAAGGGAAAACAGGTTATCTTCTATTCAAGCTCATGATAGAGTTGACCTAGACTTTTTGCATGTTACTTTGGGAGACTTTGGGTTTCCACATCAGATAACTCAGTTAATTATGAATTGTATTGCCTCTTCCACTTATTCATTAAAGTGGAATCCGACAGTTCTACTCCTCAGAGTGGCCTCGGTCAAGGGGATCCATTATCCCCTTATCAGTTTCTGTTATGCATGGAAAGATTGTCAATTCTTATCCAGGAAAAGTTGATAACAGAGTTTGGGGTCCAATTAAAGTTTCAAAAAATGGGTCTTGTTTTTCTCATTTGTTCTTTGCAGATAATTGGCTTCTCTTTATGAAAGCCATGACCAAGAGTTCTCAAGTATGATGAGGGAGTTGATTGATAATTTTTGTAAGGCTTGAGGCCTTAAAGTTAACCTTCAAAAGTCTGTGTTCATGACTTCCAAGAATTGGGTTGGCTGGAATAAAATCACTAGGCACAAGAAGTATGGTGGCCTAGGGATGAAATCTGCTCGTGCAATAAATGTATCTCTCTTGGGTAAGAAATCTTGGCCTATTCTTTATGATCAGGACAAGCTATGGGTTCAGATGTTGATTGATAAATATATGTAGCCTGGTCAATTGCTCAACATTACTGATTATGAAGGCTCTTCCTACACTTGGTCTTCGATTATCAAGGCGCTTGTAATTCTGAAGCCCGGTTTTATCACTAGACTGGGTCAAGGAGACGTCTCCCTATTTTACTCTAAGCTTTTGCCAGCTAGTAGACTATGTTAAGGATATTCGAGTCCATGGTTCATGGCACTGGAACATGCTGTCTACCCCCTATCTATTGGTATCAAACAAAAGCTCTGTGCGTTAGTTATGGATGACACCACCCCTGATTCATTAATATGGGGCAGTTCTCTGTCTGGTTGCTTTACTGCCTCCTCGGTCTATGATTGGATCACCAAAGAACTTCTCATTCATCTCGCCCTCCCAGAGTTGTGGAACCTTATCTGGAAAAACTCCTTACCCGAAAATATAAAGCACTTCTTCTGGCTTATTTTTCATAATAGCCTTCCTACTAACCAAGTCTGTCATCAACTACATTTATCTTCTGTTGTTTCTTGTAACAGGTGCGGTTTAGCGGATGAGGATGCTTTTCATATTCTGCGAGATTGCTCCTTCGTGCTTAACACTTGGAGTTCTCTTTAGCTGGACAACCATGCTGACTTTTTCTGTGATAACTTAAAAAACTGAATCACCACTCAGCTCTAGCTTCCCTATGCGATTCTCTTTGCTTGCATGTTCTGCTACCTATGGAAAGCTCGTAATATTTTGATATTCAGACAAAAATTGGCATTATTGGTTCCTTCTCAATCAGATTCACACTATGGCGTCCATGGTTTCTTCTTCTTTGACTACGATAATTGGTCATAAACAACCAACTTTCGTTGCTTGGGTTCCTCCCAAAGATGGCTTCATCAAACTCAATGTCGATGGTGGTATTAGAGGCAATCCGGTACATTTAGCTTTCAAAGGTATTCTTTGTGATTCTCAGGGTTGTTGGGTCAGTGGATTCCTTGGTTACTGCGGTCATACAACCAACATCAAGGAAGAATTGCAAGCTATCTACCATGGTCTCAACCTCACTTGGATGAAAGGTTACAAGAAGGTGGTGTGCAAAACAGACTCATCAACGGCTATTCATCTGATTCTTCATGCTGATGTGCATTTACATCCTTTAGCAGTGTTAATTAATCTAATCAGAAACTTCACTAAAAGAGAGTGGCAAGTGGCAACTGGATTTTCTTCGAGTCTATAGAGAAGCCAACCAATGCGCCTATTGGTTTAGCTAGAGAAAGCTCTTCTTCTGCTTTGGATTTTTAGTTAGTTTCTTCTTGTCCTACTCAAATGCAACAGCTGCTGTTAGCTGATGCTATGAGTACAGTGTTCTTGTATGTAGTTGTAGTTTACTTTTTTATTCATAAAGAAAAAATTATCCTTTTTACTGTACACATTTTCTTAGACACTTTTATTCTTTAATTATATTAGAACCCTCTTATTCTCTCAATTGTCATTATAAATTAACGGATAAAAGGGGATAAAATTCACAAAAAAAAGTTAAATTCACCAAAAAGAAAGAAATCGAGAGGTAAAAAATATAATTATTTAGATAAAAATATAGGAAGTAAAAAAGTGTAAAATTTGCTAGTTTTTTTATATAAAAAAAAATCAGGAGTAAAATGAATCAAATTAATAAGAAAAATTTTGCAAAAAATAAAAATTGAGAGTAAAAAGTATAATTAGGCCTAAAGTCGTGGTTATCTTTGGAAAGTATGAAATTTTTCATAAGTAGGTTTTTTTTATTGTAAAGTACAATCTTTAGAGCACAAGTTTTTACTTGGATAAATAATGTGTAACTTATTAAAGAAAAATAAAAAAAATGCAATGTCAAAAAATATTGATTGTTACGAGTCAAAAATATAACGAGTTAAGGGATACAAATATTTTTTTTCATTTATTATACAATTTTTAAATATTTTTAGCATACTTTTCATATTATACATTATTTTAATTATTAAATTCATTATTTCAATTTTAAATAAATAATTTTTTCATCAAAAAAATTAATAAGAATTCAAATTTTTGAAAAATCTAAATTATAATGATATTTTATCTGAAAAAATAGAATGCAAATGAAATAAAAAGATATAAATAAATTTTTATGTCATTTTATAATTCTCAATTGTTTATATGTTAATTCTTAATTGTCGTAAGCCTGACAACGGAATGTTGGGGGGGGGGGGGACGAGTATTGTATTCCACATCCCCGCTTCCGACTTTAAAACCCATCCTCGACCTTGTCCTGATTCCCATCGAGTTTTAAAACTCATTCCCATCCCTGTCCCAGTTGGAGGTTGGATTTTTCCCACCCCGCCCCTGATATTTTATTAAAATAATAATAGTAATAGTAATAAGAATAATATAGCTTTTTTATTGAAAAAAGTCAGACTAAAATGTTAATTATGTAACAAAAAATAAATAATAACAAACTCACATTCAAAATATGGGATCATAATTTAAAAATTACAAAACAAAATCAATCAATTAAGGACATGCATATTTAATTTCTCCCAAAATAAAATATCATTTAAATATATATTGTCCCAAAATTAAGTAGCACATCATATGATTAAATAACATATTCTTCAAATTACATAATAAAAAAAGAAACAACTTAAAATTATTCAACAAATAAATGTTGATCATTCCTCCAAATTAGTGACACCAGCACCCACCATTTCACCTTCATAAAAGAAGAAGAACAATTAGAACAAAAGATTATATTATATAATATCAAAAACTGAAATTCAAAACATTGTTTACCTTCATCATCTGAAACTATTTCATTCATTAAAATAGCACAATCAGCAACAATTTATAGCTCACAGAACCTATTAAAATAGGTTACAAGTATTATTTTGTTGAATAAACATAAATATCAATTTAACAACTTATATGAATAAAATTTTACCAGTATTTTCAGCACTCCACAACCAGCTTCTAGCACACGTTAAAGCCTCTAAAGTAGTCCATTGAAGTCGACTACGATGTGGGCTTAATATTTGACCACTGGTGCCAAATGCAGATTCTGAAGCTACAGTATGTACCAGAATAACTAATATATCCTTAGCAATTGTTTGAAGTGTTGGATACTTGACACCATTAATTTTCCACCACATCAAAATATCAAAGTCAACAACTCATGGTAAAACATCTTCTTCTAAATAGTGGTCCATCTCTGATTTAACATAAGAACTTTTAGCCCTTTTTTTTCCTTATAATAAATCTATCATACTCAGATAATGCATTGCCAACAACTTCACTACCAGTAGCATCTCCAACATTACTACCAAAAGAGTCTTTGTTCATTTTCATTTGGTAATCAGAAACTAAGTCATAACATAATTGTTGAATGCACCTCACTTGATTAAAAGAGTCATGTTCATACAATTTTTCATAATAATACTCAAGCAACTCCATCTTGTATCTAGGATCTAAAACAGTGGCAACTCCCATCACATTATAAATCACACCCCAATATTTATCAAATTTTATCATCATATTTTGTGTCACTTGTTGAATCATTAGGTTAGGAGAAGTAATCCATTGTTTGCTTGCCAACTTAATCTCACATATATTTGGAAAATACAAATTAGCAGTTGGATGTTTAGTAGAAGAAAATAGTTCAGCGATAGCATTGAACAACTTCAATCTCCCACACACATCCTTTGCAAACTGTCATTGTAAAGTACTTGACAAACAAGTATATTGACACTCTCGTTGCTTTGATATACAAAATACATTTTCATATCCTATGGCAGTTTCCTGATCGATGTTGATTGAGCTCTCTATGTTAGCAAGCTTCGCGGACAAAGAAAGGAATATGGATAGTGACGCAGAGTGATTTCATATGACAACTGTTTAATTAGTTGCAGGAATAAATTGGATCAAGTGAAAATAGAGTAATAGACTTTTATCTTCAACACATTTAACTAATTACTTTTTTGCAACTCTTGTAAAGTGAAGCAAGACAAGGATGATGAAAAAGAACAAGGAAAAGAGTAAGTACCAAAAATAATTAACCAATAGTATTAGCTTTTTAGAAATAAAATAAATAGTTATATAACTATACTACTAGCAGACATGGTATTGGGTCGAGTAGTTATTTTGCAACAATCATACTTTTCACAATTAGTTAAAGATATATACAAAAGCAGCAAATAATTTGATCCTAGTGTGGGGATAAAATATCCCAGAATATATGAACAGTTTCATCATGTTCATAGCTTGTTTCATTTGTTCCACAAGTATGACAAGTAATTATCATGAAATTCCACATCAAGAAAAGTTGAAAGAATACTAAACTCACTCCTATAACACTCAGCAACTAGAAACCTACACATTTCAGAATATTCCAGTCCATACCAGGAATATTTCAAAGTAGTTATATGAACGATACTATCCTATTGCTAGAACTAGAATATCAAGCCAGCATATTCCAACACACTGTATTCTAATAAAATCATTACTACAAGTAATTACAACACTTCTTTTAATGTATTTTTTCTTGCATTTCTTATACCAAAGACAATTAATTATTCAAGTCCAAAAACTTCCAAATAGAGCTGATTGCAGCCTAAAAATAATATTACATTTATAGTCCTAACACATGATAATAACATCAAGCAAAGATAGGTGAAATTGAAGTTGGCATGCAAACTGACAGTTTATGCCCAGCAATGATCTATGGCAGTGAATGTTAGGGGCAAATAAGGTATCAACAAGACACTAATTACACTTAGTTCAAGCAATCAAATTTACAGCACCATAAAAAATGCATGTGTAAGAAAAAATATGGGAGAGTATAATCCAAAAGGAAATAAATTGGATTCAAAAATTTCTCTTCAAACACCTAAAGGACAGAGATCATAGTGCAACATAATAGTGTTAGGTTTTGTGAAGGTAATGAAGTTATCATGGCCTTCAAAATATTTACTTATAGACTCTGACATCTTCTTGTTAATGAAGTTATGGTGGCCTTCAAATTTCAAAACAATATTAGCCGATATTTATACATGATGACACAAATAAGAAAGAAAAATAAACTAAACATCAACTGAAACAAATGTATAACAATACACATTAGTGTATATTATAATATTTACAAGTTTAAAAGCAACCAGAAGCCTCCAAAAGTACATGTCAAGAACATTAACACCACCCATTAAAGACAAAACAACTTGAAAAATAGAGTGATTATGTCACAGAAAATTTATCCCTAATAACCATTGGTGTTGCCAGGAGTACACAACTTTTTTCACAGTCAGCATTGATTACACATTCCATAATCCATAAAAACCGTTAACCACCATGCATTTGATATCAAAAGGCTCTCATACTTTGATATTAAAAAAAGGTTTGTGTCCCAATTTCCAAGTTATCTTTGAAGATAATCCATTTCATCCATCACAGAACAAATTAGAGGAAACACATCACCCAGGAAGCCAGAAAATACCCCATTGCATTGCCTGTCAAACATTATATTGCAAAATTAACTAAAATCTTATGTATCCCCTAAGTGTTCTAAAAGCAAAAGTTGTTAGGTGAAGGCACTTAAATGATTTGATATTTCTATCACACCCCCTCATGCAACATTTCTTTGGGGTTGAAGAGAGCACAATACACTAGTCCAGCTACCAACATTGAACACTAGACCGCTTGGTCACAGAGGTTCTAATGCCATACCAAAAGATCAACTGTCCCAAAAGCTTTAAACTGTTATGTGGCACATGGTTTTCTATTTGTATTACTTAAAAAATAAAATCATTTATCCTTCATTAAGATGAACAACATTTTGATGCTAGCAAAACTCAGCTTGGACAAGATGTGCAATAATACATCATATCAGACAATCAAATGTGAATTCAATATTTTGATTATTTTCCAAGACCCAAAACAAAACTAAAACAAAACATATTCTATATACAACATAGTTGTCCTCATTGTCCTCCTTCCTTTGTAGAAAAACTAAACCATATTCTATACACAACAATCTCAATTTTCAAATTATTATCTTTAAAAGGTTTTTCCCCAACAGACTAGATAAAGTAAATTTTGAGACCAAATCATACATTATCCTATGAGCTCTTGTCCGACAAAGTAAGTGCTCTTGTCTAGTTAATTCATCATCATATAAAGAATAAAATTAGAACCCCATATCCGAGAAACAGGGAGAAATAATTCAAAGAATCACAAAATTGCAATGGGATTCAGAATTTCAGATGTGAGTGCTTACAACTTACAAGGATACCAAATTGAAACACAGTTTTGTGGATTCTGTTTTTCTCCTTCAACCAAATCAATCTGAGAACTAGAAGCTACGAGGTCGTGAGAAATGGTGCATGTCGGCGGTGCGTGAGGACGGTGTGTTAAAAATTAGATACGCATAAATAACTGCTTTCATTGATCTTCTTCCTCCTAAAGAGATTTATTTATACAAGTGGGTATAACAAATATCCCATAATAATAGGAAACAAAATAACAATTTTATCCTATCTAAACAAGAGGCTAACAACCAGTTTAAAATTAAATAGCTTGTATTCCTATATAAAATAATAATATTTTAAATTCAAAAACTTCTTTTCAACACTCCCCTTCAAGTTGGTACATGAATATCGGTCATGCCCAACTTACCAATTGCTTCTTAAAACACTCATCTAGCAGCAATAGGTTTAGGAGGTGCTTCAGGAGAGTCCACAACAGATGCTTTGGTTATATGAGGTAGAAAGAGAAATAAGATATGAGAAGAGATTCAGAACAATCACATGTTCAAGTCAATAGACTTTGGGGTTGGTCTGTGAAGGATTCAGAATAGTGCAATGAGCTTCACATCAATAACTTTCAAATGGAATACGTGCATGGAGGCTTCAAAACCAAGGTATGAGAAGGATTCAAAACAGGTTTATGTTGTGCCGTTTGTGTTGTTTTCAGGAAGAAGATTAAGATACGGGAAGGGATTCAAGCCAGGACCGAAGATGAAAAGGTTATGTGAGGCAAAGATGGAGTTCATGATAATAATAATCATAATTTGTAGAGGAATCAATGAAGGTGAAAAACCGTGATTAGGGTTTGGGTTTGGAGGAGGTAGATGATTGGGTATTTCAGAATCAGAATCGACCATCAAAGAAGGGAGTTAGGGATTTGAGAGAAATAAAAGTGGAATACAGGTATGGATACGGGAAGAAAAAAGGAGATGTATGTTTAGGAATATGAAGAAGGAATACTCTTATGGCAGCAAAAGATAATTTTTTTCATGGAGGATACCATGACTCTGATACCTTGTTAAAAATTAGATACGCATAAATAACTGTTTTCATTCATCTTCTTCCTCCTAAAGAGGTTTATTTATACAAGTGAGTATAACAAATATCCCATAATAATAGGAAACAAAATAACAATTTTATCCTATCAAAACAGGAGGCTAACAACTAGATTAAATTTAAACAGCTTGTATTCCTATATAAAATAATAGTATTTTAAATTCAGAAACTTCCTTTCAACACGGTGCGTGAGTCAGTGGTGTGAGAAAGAAGCCATGAGAATGAGAAATGAGAACTGAGGAGAAGTGAGGGAATAAGGGTTAGGGTTTCTGATTTCTAATTTGCTTATTATATATATATATATATATATATATATATATATATATATATATATATATATATATATATGTATATTTTTATGGTTTTTTTTGTAGTTTATTATGTCGAGGAAGGGGGCGGGGGCAGGGCGGATAGCATCCATACCAAACCTGCCCTCGCCCCCGAATTTATAAAGCGGGAAAAATCCGAACCCGGTAAACTCGATTTTTCCCATCAAAATCGGGGTGGGTTCGGACGGGTGCCCACAATTCGGGTCCTGATGCCATTCCTAAATTGTCGTCTTTCCCCGTCTTCTCCTTCGACTCCAAAACCCCGAACACCACCTTCGTCCAAGCCGATCCCTCCTTTGTGAAAGCCAACCCCAACCACTTAACAACAACTTGAAACCCAAATCAGAAATCCAACACCACCACCACCAACAAAACAACAAGAAGGGACTCGTTCTTGGCTCCGTCGAATTCAACATTATACGTTTCGAACATCGACTACTCCCTCACGAAGTTGGACCTCCACACGCTCTTCTCCACCTTTGGTCATGCCACGCCTGTCATTGTCCTAAGGGACTGTCACACGCACCTCAACTAGGGGTGGCCTTCATCCAATTTGTATTGCACCACGACCCACGCAATGCGACAATGTAGATGAATTGGAAAGTCCTCAATGGCCACAGCCTTGTCGCCTCCATCGCCGCCAAAAACGGCGACGCCCGAGTTCATTTGTAAGTGTGTTTACCGCAACACCGACAAAGCTGTTGTCGCCGCCTCATCCTCGGTATCTGGCTCTTCGCCACCCCATCTGCACCACCCTCAATGTCTCAATCGAGCCATCGCCTGCCAATTACGACCTCCCTATGATGCCCAATGACTCCCACATCCCAACATCTGAAACCCAAAAATAATTTAAAATGATTTTAAAAATGAAAAAAAAAGTTAATGATGTGAAAAAATAAAGAATTATAACTAAACAAATCCGGCATGACTCAGATCATCACCATCTCATACTAACAACATATATCAAAAATAAAAATCTGAAAAAATAATATTGTAAAATCAAAAAAGAAATTAATACGTAATAATTTGAAAAAAATGATATATTATAAATATAAAAAAATATATTTAACTCAAAAGAAATTATATATTGTTAACAACATATGATCTACTATTGCATCCAATGTTTCAAGTAAACTTGTTTACAAAACAAATTTTACGTCAAATAAGTGCTATAATGTTTGACAATTCGTCGGAGTTCCCCGAAGGTTGCAGCTTTAATCTTTTGCCGAAAGCAGCCGAGTAGCCAGCCATTGATAAAATCTAAAAGACCGTGCACTAATATGGATTTTACATATTTTATATATTTAACATAACAGTGACAACATGCAGGTTCAAAATTTACGAGAAATAATATTTATGTAATTTTTATATAACAGAAAATTTAGAAATTAAAAGATAAAAAAGAGAAATGTAAAATAAAATAAAAAATGAGAAAATAATAATGGCATAAAATAAATATAACTCCAAACAACTTGTGTATAGTTACCTAAACCCATACTATTATCTTAATAACAGTTGTTTTTATTTACTTACATTTGTAGCTTACTTCTCTCATTTTATATTTTTAAATCTCCTATGATACGTGTTTGTTCCATGTGAACTCAAGAAGGAATTGAGTTTATAAATTTAGCAAAACAATTAAGATATAATTCCAAAATAAAAACAAATAATCAAGTTGTAAAGAGGAGAAAACACATGGAGTTTTTACGTGAAAAAAACTCCTAAGTTCAATAGGAGAAAATAATCACGGCTCGAACTCGATCACTCAATTCAATTGAATAAAGAACATTTCATTACTCAAAGAGAGTCAATATCCCGTACAAGTGCAGAACTTATTCTACCCTTATAATAGTCAATTCCAAGCCTAATTCTAGATTTGTATGACTAGCTTTTTCCCAAACTTTGTCCCTCAACAACATTTCTCACTCAATTGTTAATTTAATTCTAGACCAGACTTTTATCAAATATTTTAAAGTTATCTTAAGACACAATATAAACCTGTGAGCAAATTCTCACATAATATTTGTAACTCAGATGACCAATATAACTTAAGGAGAATTCACACTTATTTTTATATCTCATGATACTCTATTTATATACAAATATGGATAATCATGTTTTTTATTTTCTAATATTTGTTTTTGTTAGTTTTAATAAACATAAACTAACAACAAAATTATGACAGATTCTATTTAATCAGAAAAAATAAATTTTTATAATCAACTTAATCTGACAAAATATTTATCAACAGAATGAACTTTATCAGTCGATATATCATATCCATTTTATCTGTCCCTTATCCAATTTTATTTCAAGAGTTTAAGTGACAATCTAAATTAAGAAAATCAAAGAACTTTCTAGATGACAAGTTCTGGTATTCCTTTATGTCCATCAACAATTGCTCCGTTTAAATATTTTTTTAAGACTTTAGTCAAATTGGATTGATCATCTATTTTGACTCTATCTCTTAATATAATATATGACCCATTGTTAGCATCAAAACTTTGAGTCCAACAATATATATCCATATTATGACAATATTCTAATTATATTACATGTATATTAATTGTAGTTATGATATTAATAATGTCTGCTGTGAGTTGTTTAAGCACATGATCAAGCTCTTGGTGTTCATGTTATTTTGCATAATAAAAAATGCTGCATAGTGATGAGAATTTTAGTTGACGAAATTATAATATTTTAGTTATTTAGACAATTTTTTTTGTCTTCCAATAAAATATTTATACTTTAACTTCCTTAATCAGTATGCCTTAAAACATCTTCAATGATTAAAATTTAAAATGCTTACTTTAAATATCTTAGAGCATATTAAATTATTTTTTAATCTTAAGAAAATTTGGAGGTAAGTTTATCAAAATTTAAGAAACCCACAATACCAACTAAACTTACTCTAATAACAAAAGAAAATAAAAAACAATTTTTTATCTTAAGAAACTCTTCAAACATCTTTCATTAGAGATAATCTTAGGATTAAGGTCACTCATTAGCATTTTCCAAAAAATATTTTTCATGTCAGCATGACCTAATAATATATAGCCCACTGTTTTTCAAACAAGTCTCAGCGTCCAAAGTATAAATGACAAGAAGATCTTTGGAGCTTCACCTGGGGCTTCATACAAGTCTTATATTTATAGCCGACTGTTATGAAAAACGGAACAAGATTCCAAACGGATGATGATACACGCTTGTTGTGATCGAATTAATTGATGTTATCACTAGATCGAGCTTTGAAAAGTCCAAGTGCTGTGAGATCATGAGCTGTCACGATACTTCCTAATGCAGTAATTCGTAATTCTACATACATTCTAGATTCAGACAAATAGAAGGCATTTGTTTGTTCTCGTACTATTGATTTAAATGGAAATACATTCTGTCCTGCACAGGATCATTTGCAAGTTCTTGTGGTAGCATATAGCCAATATATTTTAAAATTATGGCGTACAAAAGTTTTTGTTTAAAGTTTAATAGGAGGAGCACATTGAGCATGAAATAAATATGTGTGATTGATTCAGTTTAATTAACTTTGAATTTGAATTTTGAATATATAGTTATATTAAATATTTAATTTTTTTTTTACCATTCGTAATAGCTTTACCCAACTCAAAATTAATTTTAATAAAGAATATTTGTTCGTCAGACGAAAAAAGTTATAGGCACACTAATTAAAGTAAATGAAGATATAATTTATAAAAATTAAAATAACTTTGAATAGGTTAAATAAATATCCTCCCTGACCACAAGAACATGTAAATTAGCGAGAGCAGCTGCACATCTTCAAATAATAATACGTTTTTTTTAATTAATGTTCAAAATACATATTTACATTATTGTTGTATATGATTGTGTTTGTTTCAAGGCATCGTACATCATTTTCAGGATTAAAAATATCACTTTTTTTTTTATGTTTATTACAAGTTTTAAAAATATATTTACATGTATTCTTGATTTCCATGGAAGTGAAAATTACTTTCTTTAATAACTACTCATTCCCACTGTCTTTTTCCCCATTTCTTCTTTTATTTATTTTTTAATTAAATAATTTTCTAAAATTATTAAATATCAACCAAACATGTTTATCGGAATAACATTCTCAAACATAGTATTGCAAGGAATGTAATTTCCAAGAATGTAATATGAAACGCTGAAACAAACATCCCCTATACTTAAAAAAATTATTTTCTTTTTTCCAGATACAAAATATTACAATTTAATCACTTTTAATAAAAATAAACCTTAAAATAGTAAGCAACGTAACTATGAAATAACACAATATTATTTTCATAAAAATGTAAAATTTTAAAATAAAGCATTATACCTTAAAAAAAGATTAACTAAATTTTTAGTTCCTAAATAAAAGTTTGATTAGTCAAAGTTTTTCAATTTTTTTTCATTAAACTTTTTAGTTTCTGACCAAAATGTTAATTGGTCAAAGTGTCTAAACTTTTTAAAAATTCAATTTTTAATCTCTAAAATCTCATTAAACAATTAAAAATAAACAGGTTCAAGCTTTGTTTAGGAATTAGAAATTGAATTTTATAAAAATTTAGTAACCTTGAACGGTTAAACTTTTATTCAAAAACTAAAAATTAAATTTTGAAAAAATTTAAAACTAAAAACTTAGTTAATCCATCTTTAAAAAAAAATGTAATTTAACCTTTAAGAAAATGGTTACTTATACACACAGGCTTACAACATTTGATAAAACTTAAGTCAAATTGTATATATGTTTACTTTTAAAATTTCAAAATGCAAATTTTTAACAAAAGGTATTTAATTTTATAAAACATCCTCACATCATTTAATAAAAGAAAGATACACATACCATTTATTGACCACATGATCACTTTAGAAAGTTATATATATGCATTTTTCTTTTAATCTGGATGATCATTCAAATAAAATCTAATGATTTAAGTTTATAATTGACTACACTTGTTCTCTCTCATCTTGACAAAACTACTGCTAAAAGATCAATAATAAATAATTTAATTTTATTAAAATTAACTATGTGGAATCACATCAAAAGTCATGATAAAAATATAATAATAATATTTTTTAAAGATATATACTTTATTTTTAATTCTTTAATCAATGTGCATGCCATTTTGTAACAAAATTTCCAACCCGTATGGAAGTTCCAAGGTTGCCTTTCTTTTCTTTCTGCTCGGTTTAGTTCTTTTGGTTGCTTTAGTTCCTCTCCATTTTATCCACTATTCATCATTCATGTGACTAACTGTTCATTGACTACTTCATTAAAAAAAAAAAAAAAAGGAAATGTGTTGAGCCTTTGAGGTTTCATTTATTATGTATCCCCCTTGTTTCTCATTGGTGCCTCGATGCCGTTGGTCGTCTTTGATTGTCAGCTACAATAAATAAAGCCCCTAACTCACTTCCAAGGTTCACACTTCAAAATGCGTCCTCTCTATATATATTCCTTGTTTTACTCACTCTTATTACTGGGAAAAAAACCAAAATATTAATATTTTTATAAATATTTACGAATTTGTTAACACTCTCAAACTATTTACCAATCTGGAAGAGGGAACACGCCCATTTGCTTCTCGGATTGCTATAAATGCTTGTTTTTTTTTACTAGAGGCTCAGTTTTACTATCTCAGCTTCTTTCTAAAAGTTTATAAAGACTAACTAGTGAGTTATCTGTGTAGCGAAACTCTGCCAACCAGTAAGTTAATTTATTAATTATTCTTATTATTTAATATGTTATATTATTAAATGATAAAATTGTTAGGGCCATATGAAATTGTTAGTGACTGTTACATAGAACTATTTTAGGGTTTAGGATTGATGGTTTAGTTTAGTTTTGTAGAAAACTGTTAGCTATTAGGGTCTAGGGTTTAGTTGACTTTAGGGATTAGGGTTAAGGGTTAAATGGGTAGGCGTAGTATTTACGTGTTAGGGTTTAGTTGTTAAATTAAAATTATTTTACTAAATTGATTTAGTTCAGTTAAGGGTGTAAGGATGAGGGTTTAGGGTTTAGGGTTTAATTTTTTAATTAAAAATATTTGACTAAATTTATGTAGTTCAGTTTAGGGCTTAAGGGTTATCGATTGGGTTTTTTTAGGGTTTAGGATTTAGGTTAGTGTTTAGGGTTGTTAAAGTATGTCTACAAAAATCTATTTAATTTTTATTAATTTTTTCTAAACCCAACAATGTCGTTTATTTTGTTTTATGAATTTATTTATTTATGAGTAATGGTAATAACATATTGTAACACAATTTTTTGAAATTTATCTGTACGGCGAACCTCTGTCTACGATTTTTTTGTTTTTGTTGATTGGAAGAAATGAGTTCAGGTGGTGAGAAGTTTGCTCGTGTTGTGTTATTTTTTAATGGAAGGAAAGTTGAAGGGCAACGAGGTGTTGTTTTTGAAGGGGAGAAAAGGCAGACACGTATGAAGCGAAGCTCAACACTGTGTGAATTACATCAGAAGATAAGACAAAAATTAGGTCTGAAAGACAACCAACAAATCACTTTGCTTACGGGAAGATTATGGCAACGTGATCAGTACATGGGTTTTCAGGTTGAGGACGATGAAGACATAGAATTGCTAATGGAAGAATTTTTCAAGCAGACAACGAAAGACTTTCTAGAGTTGTACGTGGATTTTACAAGAGTAGAGGATGTTTTACCCATCAGGTCAATTCCTTTAAAATTTTGAATGTAATACATCGTCATATGCTGCTCCATTTGTAAATGTGTTTGAGGAAGATTCACATGACCCAACTTGGGTTATGGATGCCGATGAAGAGGATGACGATGATGAAAATATTGCAATGGAAGATCGTCTTCTTGAGGAGGATGCTAGTGCGTCAGATAATGATGACCATGCTGGTGTGCATGCGACTGGATTCCAAGCAGACACTGATGTGGGGTCGTCTGAAATCCGTGCTCATCCGGACATTGGATCTATGCAATCAGAACAACCTGTTGAAGGTATGTTACATGACTTAAATGAATGATGAAGTCGTCTCATATTTGTATATGTGTATGTTATAGTATTTTAGTTTGCATGATATGTTTATTCAACTGATTTTGTATTTGAAGGTTTTGAGGTCGATCCTTTTTGGGATGGAATTCCTCATTACACATATATTGATTGGAGTCATCGAAGCGAGGAAGAATCTTTTACTGGTTCCGGTTCAGGTTCTGGTTCAGTGCAGGTCCATGGCAATTAGGGGATGACTTGTTTGTTAAACAGGAATTTGATTCCAAAAAGGACGCACAAATTACAGTTAAGCGGAACCTCATGAAGGAGCATCAAGAAGCATATGTGGTTGGCAGCAAGCCTAACACGTTTAGAATGAGATGTATTGCTCATAACGAAGGTTGCCCCTGGAAGGTTAGGGTAAGTAAACCAGCCTTCGGTGAGAAGTGGGTTGTGTCAATGTGGGCCGGGGGCAAACACAATTGCCTGAATGACCATATTACACAGGGTCACAGACAGCTTGATGCTGATGTTATTGCTTCACTTGTTGTAGGTATGTTATTATTTAATTTTCTCTATATGTATTTAATAATGGTTCTTTAAGGTTGTAAAATTTAATGTGAATGTTACAATTTCATTGTTAGGAATGATTAAGGAGGAACCGTCTGTGTCGATTGCATTGCTTCAGGAGAGGATCACCCATTCATATGGATTTAAAGTTTCATATCGGAAGACCTGGTATGCGAAGCAGAAAGCAATGACAAATGATTTATGGAGATTGGGAAGAATCTTATGTATTTTTGCCCAGGTGGTGTGACTACATGCTTCGTTTTTCACCAGGTTCTTTTTATGATATTCAAACCAATGATTATTTTGTGGCACATCGACTGGTACGGGGAAAGCATGTGTTTCGTCGCATGTTCTAGACTTTTGGACAGTGTTGCGAGGCATTTAATTTTTGCAAACCCATGATTCAAATTGATGGTACTCATTTGTATGGCAAGTATACAGGGAAATTGTTGATTGCCACGACTCAGGATGGCAATGATGAATGTCTGCCACTGGCATTTGCCATTGTTGAGGGGGAGACCTTGGAAGCCTGGGAATACTTGCTAATATTCGCTTCCACGAAACACAAAGGCAAAACATATGTCTCATTTCAGATAGGCACCGAAGCATACTATCTGCTGTGGCGAATCATGGTGGTTGGCAACCACCTCATGCTCATCACGTCTTTTACCTTCGTCATATTGCCAATCAAAAGTTCAGGAATCAACGCTTGAAGAAGGCCCTGATGAATTTAGGTATGGTTAACAAGTATTTAGAATATATTAAATGGATATATCCATAAGTCGATTATTATTAATGGTATGATTGTTTTGCAGGTTATACTCCCAGTATGATTGATTTTGAGGTAGCATTTGCACGATTTCGTGATAGCAGTCCTGAGGTTGTAGAATGGATTGATAGCATCCCCAAGGAAAAGTGGACACGTGCATATGACGTAGAAGGGAGGAGATTTGGCCATATGACAACAAACTTGTCTGAATCAGTCAACAAGGTGTTAAAGGGAGCAAGAAACATGCCTATCACTGCTCTGGTGAAGCACACGTACAGTAGATTGGTTAAATATTTTGTGACCAGGGGTCAAGCGGCTATTTCAGAAGTTGATACTTCAACACGACATTGCAAAAATGTGGTTGATGCTATGAGGCATAACCAAACCGTTGCTACAGGCCACCATGTACGCACATATAATGTTGATGAATCATTATTTGAGGTGGATGAGGGTTGCGATAGGTCATATTCAGTCAACCTTGAAGAGCGTTTTTGTCAGTGTGGCAAGTTTAAGGCCTTCAAATACCCATGTAGTCACGCCGTAGTTGCTGCTTTACATATTCGTCAAAATCCTTTTCAGTTTGTGGATGATGTCTTCCTCGTAAGCAACTTGGTGAAGGCTTATTTCATTGCCATGGCATCCAATTGGTAATGAACGTGGTATTCCACCGAGTGAAGGTCTAGTTATCATACCTGACAGGGAAATTTTGCATGGAAAGGGTCGTCCAAAGTCCACTAGAATACGCAACGAGATGGACAAAGTCGAAACAAGCCAAAGATGCCTTAAATGCAGAATTTGCAAGCAAGTTGGACATAATCGAAGAGCTTGTCCTGATCGTCGTGGTATTTGATGATTTTTTCATTATGTTTCTTTAAATAGTTGTATGTTCATGTATTTCATTTTAAGGAATTACAAATTTGTTTAAAATATATTGAGGGTTTCATTATTTGGCAATTTCCATAATAAACATTGTTTAAGAAATGCAAAAATAAATATTGCTGACCTGTATGTAAGGAAGGCTGATATCGACAAATTGGTCATTGGTTAGCTGAAGGGTGTCGCACATCCTACTCTTGAGTGTCGGAAAAGAACACTCATTAGGAACCCGCATTGGTATTGGAGTAGGACATTGAAAATAAACACCTGTTTCGTTGTGTTTCATTGATCAATTTGGAAAAATGAATGCTAATCTGGAGTTAGCAATGGTCTGACTGCTTGTTTCTCCTAAGAATGTCATAGTATTCAGATAGAATGAAGTTTGTGCAGGTATGTTGTGTGGAAGTGTTTGCCTTATATAGAGGTAAATCACGCCCAAATTTAGGCGTGACACCCCTATCTGTCACGCCTAAATTGGGCGTCTTTAGTCACGCCCTAATCGGGTGTATTCAGTCGAGGCCTACTTGTTGGTATGTCGTGATAAAAGGAGGAAAGTACACAAGCAAAGCGTGTCTTTACAGATGCAGTTTTTTATGTGCCTAGAGCATGTTTTTTTAGTTTACGCTTAATATTTCTACTAGAGTCCTAGTTTACATTATTCTACCA
>CM023947.1:19883626-20086283 GCA_013407115.1 Glycine latifolia | reverse complement strand
CAAATCATCCCCAGTTCCATAGCATAATAATATCATCTACATATGTAGGGAAATCACCTAAAATCCTAAACCCTAAACTAAATCCTAAACCCTAATCCCGAACCTTAACCCTAAACTGAACTAATTAAATTTAGTAAAATAATTATAATTTAACTACTACACCCTAAACCCTAATCCCGAACCTTAATCCCTAACCCTAAACTGAACTAAGTAAATTTAGTAAAATAATTGTAATTGAACAACTAAACCCTAAACTTTTAACTAAACCCAAAACACTAACACCATAATCCCTAACCTTAACCCTAAACTGAACTAAGCAAATTTAGTCAAATAATTTTAATTTGACAACTAAACCCTAGACACTAACACCATAATCCCTAACCTTAACCCTAAACTAAACTAAGTAAATTTAGTCAAATAATTTTAATTGAACAACTAAACCCCTAAACTCTTAACTAAACCCTAGACACTAACACCATAATCTCTAACCTTAACCCTAAACTGAACTAAGTACATTTAGTCAAATAATTTTAATTTAACAACTAAACCCTAAACCCTTAACTAAAAACTAGACACTAACACTCTAATCCCTAACCTTAACAATAAACTAAACTAAGTCAATTTAGTCAAATAATTTTAATTAACAACTAAACGCTACACCCTAGATCCTAATACCTAATAATTTTCTACAAACTAAACCCTAAATTGAACAACTAAAGCCTAAACCTTTAAAAAATAAACCCCAATCCATAACCCTAAATCCTCAATTAAACTAACTTAAGTTGGTAAAATCATTTTAATTTAGCAACTAAACCATAAACACTAAACCCTAATCCATAACCATTAAACCTTAAACTCAAATAAGTAAATTTGGTAAAAATAATTTTAATTTAACAACTAAACCCTAAACCCTCAACTAAGCTAAACCCTCAACTAAGCTAAACCCTAGACCCTAATGCCTAACAGTTTTCTACAAAACTAAACTAAACCATTAACCCTATACATTAAACCCTAAAATAGTTCTATGCAACAGTCTCTAACAATAATATAACATTCAATAATATAACATATTAAATGATATCCATAATTAATAAAATCACTTACTTGTTGACAAAGCTTCGCTGACACTTACTAGTTGACAGAGCTTTGTTGCAGAGAGAACTCACTCACAAACCTAAGAGAGATAAACTTTATAAACTTTTAGAGAGAAGGTGAAATGGTAAAAGTGAGGGAATAGTAAAAAAAAAAGCATTTATAGCAATCCGAGGAGGGGAACATGCCCAAATTAGGCATGACCAGGGGGGTAGTCACGCCTAATCTGGGCGTGACCGGTCACACCCATTTTGGGCGTGTTCCCTCTTCCAGATTGGTAAATAGTTTGAGAGTGTTAGTAAATTCGTAAATATTTATAAAAATATTAATATTTTGGTTTTTTTGCCCATTATTCTAAGCATCCCTTATTTCTTTTTCTATCTTCTTTAATAGTAAGATAAGATTTCATCCTTCGATACCAAAGAAGATGACCAAGGTCACTGCCCTATTCTTCACCCTATTACTCAGCTCCATGCTCGTCCATGCAATGTCCATACGCCCTGAACCAGCTTTTCACCAAGAATCCTTAGCCAAACCGCACCAGCAGGTTGGTTAATTTGTCAAATTTGAATGCTATATATTCATTTTTATATAAACAAAAACTAAAGGTTAAGGAGGTGAAGTGGAAAAAGGTTTTATTAAGATGTGTAAAAATATGTTCTTCTTTAATTTTTAAATGTTTTCATAGAACTTTTAATAAAAATCCTTCTCATTTTAATTTTTTAATCAGTGTCTTAAAGATAGCAAGACCCTTTTATATATAATTGATGGGTGGCTAAGTGTATGGTATATTAATATAGTTTTTATATTTGTAGAGTCACTACTACAAAAGCACCCTTCTATGACGGTTATTTGACCCATTCTACGTCGATTCTACAACCGTTGTTGTATCCAGCGTCATTGAAAGATAAGACATTCTACGACGGTTATTAAACCGTCTTAAAATGTCATATTCTATGACGGTTATTAGCCTAGAACCGTCTTAGAATTCGTCTTTGAGTTTTTTTTTTTATATCATTCTAAGACGGTTATTGGAAAAAACCGCCTTAGAATGTCACATTCTAAGACAGTTATAAGTAACAACCGTCTTAGAAAGGAACATTCAAAGACGGTTCTTTGCTCATAACCGTCTTAGAATGTGACACTCTAAGTCGGTTCTTAGCCTATAACTGTCTTTGAATGTGACATTCTAAGACGGTTTTCTAAATAACCGTCTTAGAATGTTTTTTAAAATAAAAAAAAAATTAACGATTCTAAGACGGTTTTTGCGAAAAAAACCGTCTTAGAATATCTTTTTAAAAAAATTAAAAATCAGAAATTTAATATTTAAAAATGCATCAATATATAGTGGCCTAATTAATTTATTAGATTCATGTGATAGTCACAAAGAAAGTTGCTTCACAATAATTCAGTTTGGTGTTAAAAACACAATTTCTGTCCTTAAGCAATGCCAAACGTATAAATATGGTACAAGAGTATTGTATTAGTAACAAAGCAAAATTGAAGATGTACCATTAAGCACCTCCATTTTGATTTGGGCCATCTATAAGGATCCAAATCACTCGTTCCAATCAACGTCCCACTACTACACCTTCAAGATAGGAAGATGGTATTATGACACAAGCAAAAAGCTTTTTGAAGGAAGACATAGTAATGAAGATTTATAATTATGTTGTAGTCTACCTCCTCTCTTGAGATTCATCCATTTCAAATCTCATTTTGAATCTTGTTCCAATGCTCACTGGATTCTTGATTCTTGATCCATTTCAAATCTCACTATTCCTAACAAACAAGGTCAAGACAAAACAAAATTTAAATTCTCTAAGGGACTAGAGCAATGAAGAAACATTAAAACCAACCACAACACTCATTGCCATTGTGCAAATTAAGAATATGTCTCCATACTTAAGTTCCTTGGTAGGGATTTGCTGAAAAATGAAGTTGTAGTTTATGCGATTTTTTCTCCATGCAAGAGTGTTGCAACCATAAAGAAATAAATGTAGGAACACAAGGTTGAACATGCTGCAAAAACATAACACAAGTTATTGATGTGAATCATGTTTAGGCCTAAATTGCTTGATTGTATTACGTAGATTCTCAACAACCCCCTCCCCCATAAAAAAAAATCGTAAACCCTAAATTGGTAAAAATAAATGAAGTTATCAAAAGTAACAAGGCTAATAAAAGACCCAATCCAATATACCACAAGCATATTCCGAGTGAACAGGGAGAGTTTAGGCCTCTCCATCACAAAAGGATATTTTTCCTCACCAAAGGAATTACGAAGAAAAATGACAAATAGAATGCAAAGTCCTGTAAACAGGTTCCATAAGTTGTTGTTCTAAAAACCATTTCAACCAAAACCTTGATTTTTCCTAGTTAAGCACTGGTTAATAGTGAGCCTATGCTTCACGGTTAATAGTGAGCCTATGCTTCACACCAGCTCAAAAAGAAGTTTTGCATAGGTGAAATGAATTAACAATCAGTACTCAGAAAGAATGGGAGGAAGCAAAGAATAAGTATCACTAATAAGTCACTTTTTATTCACATTTTACTTTTTATTCACTTATTTTTCTTATAGTCACACTAAGGCCCATTTATAAAATCCATTCAAGTTACTTGAAGTACCCAATCGTCATTATTTCACGCTGGAAATAAATTGGCAGCAACAACACCTCAACATCATCATATCACAAACCAATTCCTTTTATGCAACAAAACATGTTGGCAACGTGCAAAGTGATCTTATAGTCACACTAAGGCCCATTTATAAAATCCATTCAAGTTATCTTGTAAGTTCTGGTAACATATATTAATCTATATATACATACATACATATATATATATATATATATATATATATATATTAATAATTAAATATCTTTAAAAATTAAATATAAATTAAATATCTTCACTATGGATTAATTTTGGCCAATTATCTTAGCGTAAGATTTTATAATATTTTTAAAAATTAAATATAAATTGAAAAACTTTACTACTTTAATATATTACTTTTAATATTTTATAATATTCTTTAAGTTGATGATAATACATACCTACATAGTCAAAGAAAAGACAATATTCAGTAACAAAGTCCATAACATAAATCTCTTTTCCAAACTAAAGGCTAAAAAACGTTGATTCTCTCCACTTTCAAATCCAATTTGGAATGCTTTTAATTAATTTTATAAATTATTTTATTTCTTTTCCTATACATTATAGAATTGCAATGTTTCAATTAAAAAAATGATTTTTTTTTTAATTTCTATTCATATAAATATAGAATTTGGTCTAAAAATATTTCTTTAAACATTAACACAATATATATATATATATATATATAATTGTTATATTTTAGATTTGTATGGGAAATTTAAAAAAGCATCAGTTGAGAAATGTGATATATATATGGACCTAGATCCACTGAGTCACATTTCACATTCAAGGGAGAAGTCATGATCTAATGGCTAAGATTCAAAATTTAACTAATATTTAAGTGCAGGACAGCTACAACAATCTGGGCATAAAATGTACATAAACAATAATATGAACAATCTCATAATAGCACTAATGTTTTTAATTGCTGATTAGCTCAATAACATGAGCAATAAAATGTAGGTGCCATCACTTAAGTCTCAACTCATAGTTTACTTTCAGCCATGCAAATTGCCAATACGTGAATATATTTTGGATTCAAACACACACATGCATATACAGGCTGATGAGAGGGCAAGAATTTACCAGGCATTGGATGGATTCCATTCTGTGTTGGAGCTAATGGAACCTTTGCAGGCATTGGACACTTCATGAGATGATACTGATGCTGAAGTAAATGATTGAATAATAGTATTTGCTTTTTCAATTTTAGCCTGATATAGTAGGCCCGCCCTGAAGAAATCAGCATTATCTTCTTCCAACTCTGCCATACTGAATTAAAAAAGATCAATTACAATGCATTGAAAGAAATGGGACATGAGTTTGCATCCACTAATAAAAGGTATGGAAAATATACAAGAATGCAAGTAATGCCATGTTTTTCTAATAGAAAATGTCTCAACTATTCTATTATGATGATTTCCATGTAAGCAAACAGACACACATGGATCTGATAACCAATTTGATTAAATAAAACATGGAAAATCATTAACAAGGATACAAAGGTTTTCTTGAACAACATATACAGTAGACTACTATTAATTACAATTTACAATGCAATGCATAAATGGCATGACAGAGACCTTAAGATGCCTACCAAGAGACGTGAATCCAGGATCTATCTTTGCCCGAGTCAGTAGTGTCTTAACCACTTCATCTTTATTCATATATAACTGTAGGCATGTATTTTTCCCACTAAACCACACCATCGCGAAAGCTAGAAACCAAAAGAAAGCCGAACCGTGATGCACATAAGCAATTCAAAACGCCACCTCAATTCCGACTATATTTCAATTTCAGATCCCAGAAAAAAACATCAACAATGCAACAACAGATAAGTTTCTATTGAAAAAGAAAACATAGTCGAATCCAATTCATGAAAAACACCACACCAATAAACAATAATGCATCTAAAAAACCACTCATGGCAGCGACTAGAGATTAAAAAAAAGGGAAATGAGAGTTAAATCTGAAATCACCCATGGCAGTGAACAGAGCGAGGGTCAGGGTTTGAGTTTCTGGAATATTTGTCGGAGGCTTGACTCTTCTCATCCAGAATAGAAGGCATGCTAGAGGTGCAAAATCGGATGCTTTGATTGCTACTAATCTGCAGCTCAATGTAAACATCAAAATTAAAAATAGCTGCAAAGGATCAACAGTAAAACTTATTTTTAAAGATATGTAACTATGATCACATGTGTGTTTATGTATGCTACTAAGTACTTTGTGCTTTCCACTGAAGAAATGTGAAAAACAAAAATAAGAGAGATAGAAAGAATAACTACTTGAGGGTTAAAAGATGGCATAGACACTTCCCTTCCCCTGCTTCCATAAGAAAAAAGAGTCATATTTATGATAATAAGATCAGACACATAAATAAGAAGGGGGCAGAAACAGATAGGAATTTGAGAATAAAACAATAAGAAAAGTTGTTAAAAGAAAAGAGAGATGTCATTGTTGATACTAGATATAGTTATGTGCTTCCTTTGAATGCCATTTTAAGAATACTTCAGTAGTATTTTTTTTATCACTATTACTTAAATTATGTTAAACTTCCCAGTTTGGTTATAATGTCTAGTACTATCAGAATTCATAAAAGCTTCATTCAAGCTTAATACTTAATTCTTCTATCAAAAGTCTATACTCCGTATAGCTTATGAAAGAGATAGAAATAGAAAAACAAAGTGAGTTTCGTTGCAACCATCTATGAAAATAAGACAAAGATAAAAGGGCACAAGAATGATTAATTGCAAAAATTTCAAGAACTTCACTTGACTCACGTGGCTAGATGATGTAGAACCTGTGTAGTTTCTGAGTGGGAATGGAAACAAGGATGTTGATCCTGGTGCAAAATTTTGAGAAGAAATGCTGAATTGTTCAGAGTGCCATTCCTTGAGGGTGCTTTTGGCCCTAGTTTCTCTGCATCCTTTACATGCAACCTTGGAAACATTGGGCTAATCTCCTTGCCCTCTTCAATTCCCCTTCTCATCCTATTCATCATTCTACACACTAACCACTAGCAACAACTTCATGATATCTCTACCAATTTCACCAAGCATATACTTTTCATTCATCTCATACAAAATTGCTAGCCGAGTATGTGTTTTCAGTTTCAAAAACCACTTCAGAAGTACCAGAAACTCAAATCCACATAACAGAAACAAGTTTTGTTGGAAAATTTAGCCAATAAAAGAATTCTGATTCAAAGAAACAGTTTTTCTGACCGTACATTACTAAAAAGAAGGCAGAAAACATCCTAATTGAGAGCAAAAATAAAAAAAAAATGAACACAAATTCACAAGTGCCCAGTTGTTAAAAATTGAACTTTTTTAGCTGAAAACCAAATCATAGGGTCCAAACAACAACAACCTTAGAAAAGCACAAGAACACAAATTCACATGCGAAATTCTAATATGCATTCACACACATGACAATCTGCTCTGTCAGGTGACTCAATATTCCTGTCCATTCTCACAAATGCAAATACCTAAAAGAATATGAATCCAACTCAGTGCACATAAGAAAATTAAACCTTATGTATATGCTGTGCCTCAAAAGCTGGGTAGATATAAACATAAGTTGAAGAAGATGGAAAAGTCACAAAGTGCTTATATGACAGTTATCACAATAACTGACCTCTTCTCCACAATTTGGACATGCTCCTTTTAGTGCCACCAAGTCATTCCTCCAATGGCCTTGAAGCACCTTAGCTGTGAAAATCGACAGTTAATAAAATACAGATATAGAAACACTGAAACAGTGACAATGACATCAATGATTGAATATTTTTCTAAGGTTACATAGAAAATTTTCTATAAGGATTTCCCAATTAAACTAAAATAAGAGGGCATTTGAGATATTGTTTGAAGTACACATTTGAATATTAAGGCATAACATGATGAACCTGAAGCAGCAAAAAGGTTTTTACCTGAACCTAAAGCAAAAGGGTAGCCGATGACAAAACCCAGCCCAATGAAAATAAGGCTGTTCACCAAGGCCAGAAACCCTAGTCCAGATGTTTGGCTACCAAGTGATAAGCCTGAATAGAATGCATTTTTATAAGCCATTCCAATAGTGTATGATATGGGACCAACACAAGCTAAACTGCCAAATGCAAGGAACATGGCCCATGTGCTTGCTAATGCAAAAACCATAGACAGATCTTCCTGCCCTACAACCACATCATTCAATATTCTAGAGAGAAAAACCAAGAAAAAATGAACACAAGGCAAGGAGCGCTGAACATTCTAACCAAACAAACATGTAGCAACTACAGACACTAAAAAGAATATAAATACATCATCATATCACAGACAATCCTAAATTCTTGAGCCACATAATGATATGTTTGAACGAGAGGAAAGAAAGAAAACACAAACAACAATGCATTTTCTTTGATTTAGTTGAAAAGAAAACAAAAGGAAATGTACCTTTTTAAAAACCAAAATTTAGAGCCTGTTACCTAGCAATCAGTTTCTCATCCAAAATCTATTAAGTTTTGAAAATTACATCCAAAACAAGTGTTCTAAAAACCAAAAAATAGAAACAGATGGAAGATGTTTTATCATTCACTTCTTATTGTGTTCTTCAAGTTCTATGTTTAAGTGCTAGAAAGATAAAATTTTATTAAAAAAAAAAAAGAAATATACTCAAGGAAGTGAGGAACAAACACTTTCAAATGTATCAAGAGACAAACAAAGTTTAGAAAGCAGAACACTATTCTTCAAAACAATAAACAAACAAGGTGTTATTTTTATTTCCTTCTATTTTCTATTCAGTTCAATTTTTCAAACTTATTTCTTCCCTTTATTTTCTTTCTGCTGTACCAACAGAAGGAAAGAGCCATGAAGTGGAAATACATAGTCTAGCAATGCATTGTAAAAACAACTGAGGGTATCATACGAAGTGAGCGGCAAGATACTGGTAAATTGACATAAATGTGGGATCACAACAAAGGCAAGCGAAAGAAGAACAAGTTAATATAGAATTACAGAGAAAATGAATCCTGAATAGGGTAAGGAAATCCAAGTTTTAGACACAAGATCATCACGCAGACCCAGTCCATATTTGGTTTGGGAAAAGGGTAAGGAAATCCAAGCTTGGGCAAGATGACCGAGGCACCATGGACAGTGGTCCTAAGCCAGAGGACCACAAGCTTCAAAAAGTTGAATCCTGAATATATAATAATCCAAATTCTCAAAGTAATTAAAAAAAATAAGAGCTACTACCCGCTCAACAGAAAATGAACCACACTTGCGTTTTGAATCATGTCATTGACTTGTATGAAATTAAATGTAAGAATTAAGAATCATAAAACAGAAAATTTTAAAGATGGAAAAAAGACTGGAAATGGTGGATTACCAGTAGGAGAGCTTTGCATGAAAGGTCCTCTGTCAGCAACAGTAACACTATCATCTCCTTTGCAGAAGCCAAAGCAACCCATGATCCTCTACTCTGGAGGTAAGTTTCAATATAACCTGTTAAGTCACTGAAAGAAGTATCAATAAGACTAGGCACACTTTCTCTGAGGATAAACAACACCAAACATAAACAAAAGAAAAGAACCAATCAACCACCTAAGGGTACCTGAGGATAAACCCCCATGTCAGCGGCCATTAGATCCCCATCTTTGTATTTAATAGCGACTACAGAGGATCCAGTCACGTAAGGGTACCTAAGGGTTAAAACAAAAATTAGGGCAAAGAAATGTGCATTTTAAGAGTAAAATCAAACTATTCAGTGTCAAAAACCTAAAATCGATAAAAAAGAGCATCATCAAAGAAGGAAAGGAATGGAGTAAGAGGGAGACAGCGTACATACAGAGTTCGCTCAGATTCAGCTACACGTTCCATCGCAACGTTTGACGGAGGACCGCTTCACATGCATCAACCTCGCTGGTTTGTGTGGAAAGCCCTCCATGGTGTCGCATGTGTCGGCCCCGGCATCCTCTTCGACAACAATGCCATCATCTCCTCCGCCACCAGCTTCCCTCAGGTCATCCTCACAGCCGCCGCCTTCGACTCCCGCCTCTGGTACCAAATCGGCCACTCCATCGGCATCGAAGCGAGAGCAATCTTCAATGCTTGCCAAGCCAAGGGCCTCACCTTCTGGGCTCCTAATATTAACATCTTTAGGGACCCAAGATGGGGCAGAGGCCAAGATTAGAGAAGGGAACCTATGGTTAGCGAAGAGAAGAGGAAAAGGGGTAGACAGAAAGGAATCGAAATGGTCATGACGGGCGCAAACAGGTCTCGTGTAGAAAGGAGTGAAACACGCGAATTAGGTTTTTAATTTTAAAATTGTTCAAAGACGGGTATTTATTTGAATCATGGTCAACTACGACGATCATTGTAGAAACCGACGTCGATTTCGTTCTAATTGTTCAAATAATTACAAAATTACCATTTACGATATCACGACGGTTTTCTTACGACCGTCGTTGAACGCCTTGAGGCGGTTGATGAGAGCTGTGAAGGCGTTGGAGAGGATGAATGCTTGATGAGGAGAACACTTGCCGCTCACGTTGACTATATTTATACTCAAAAGCATAATCCTTGAAATATATGAATTACTCTCATAGTACTAGTACTATATATAGCATCCACAATTCCACTTATATATGGAAAGATATATATATATATATGGAGAGTCTATGTCTGATTGTTTTCTTTTTATGCTATGTTTGATTGTTTTTATACATTAGGAGTTGTAACTGTCTCATTTGTTTGGAGTTGAGAATTTGTATTTTACTTTCCTCTTTTGCTCATATGTATATTGACGAAGAGTTAATATAATGATTATCTGTATGGTGATCTTACACTGTTAATCAATAAAAATTATCATTGATATAACATTTAAAATAATTATTATAAAAATAAATAAATTTATTATATATAATAATTTTTAAATTAAATAATAATGTAAAATTATTTTATATTATTAATGCATTACTATTTTCTCAAGTATGAAAATGAAATCTCATGCAAAAATTTGTCCCAATTAATCTTTCCTCTTGTATGAAAATGAAATTTAATGGAAATATATGCGTAGTTGATAAAGTACAAGTGGTCGGTAATCATTAAGAGCATCTTCCTTCTTTTGACATTAATCAATGACTCTTTGGAACTTTTCATATTTTGGTTCACTTGAGGTATCGATCTCATAGACTAGATGGCATAATATATAAACCCACGTCAGCTAATATATGTGTAACAAATAATTTGAAAAGCAATTACAAATACTATATGACTTACGCTTGCAACTCAAATGACCTCATATCAAAGCCGTAACATGAAGCTGCTATCATGTTATCTTTGGGATAAATACAATCTTGAATCTTGTAACTTTAACAAAAATAGGATTAAGGAAGAGATTCATTAATTAAGTCCCATAAAAGTACTAAGGATTTAATGTTACTTTGGCAATGTAATTTTGTATGACAACTGAAGTTAAAGAGAAAACATGTAGTACTACTCCTACGTGATAGTAATTGCTTTGCTTATAGGTAACTGTAACCTCTGGATTTAATGCAGGCTATCACTCTCTGGAGAACTCAGTATTGAATGTAATCGACCAGACAACCACTTAAGTGGCTTCTTTAGTTTTGGGAGTCCATTTAAATCCTCCCTATCCAACATGTGAATGAAAGTGCCGGGAAGAAATAAGAGGCTATAAAAAGATGCGTAACATATTAGCTGTTTGTGTAGCTGTAAGCATTCACAATCATGCACAATGTTTGGATTAGATTGTTTTCAACTAAAAATGAATTTGAATTCAGTATAATCTAAATCATGTACTCCCTCCCTCCAAAGTAATTGTCATGTGTAGGAAGAAAAAATGTCTCAATTTTTTTTTTCATGTAGTATTAATTTCTCTTTTTTATGTATGTTCGTAATAACTATCATTGTTACATTATTTCTAACAAAGAAGATTGTCACTCTCTTATTTATTTATTAATTTTTTTTTATCTATTTAAAAAAATCTATGATGATAATTATAATAAGACGGAAATGGTATAAATTATGCACATAACATTTTATTTTAGAAAACATCATCCACGTGCACTTATAATATTTATGATTTTATCAAATTAATTTATATTTCCTATGGCACCTTTTTTTAACATTTTTATACTTTATTAGTATGAATCATTTTGAAATGTACGTAATTTTTATCTCTTATTTTTCTTTATCAAATTACTTTTATGGTTTATAGTAAAATTTCCAATCAATGAAGAAATTATAAAGGAGATAAAATAGAATATATATATATATATATATATATATATATATATATATATATATATATATATAATCAAAGTTAAAAAATAAATTGCAAGCAACTAAAAGTAGCAATCTAATTTGTAAATTGAAAGTGTGGGTGTGTAATTAAGTTCTTTATAATATTTGATATAATAAATTAGTAATTATTATATTATTTGTGCTTTCTTCATTATTTTCCACTAAAACAAAACAAATAAAAAATCTCTTCATTCAATTCGTACATTTTATTTGAAATAGATTTAAATGTAGAATTAAAGTGGATAAAAAAACAAAATAAAAATGATAAGATAAATTCTTCCAATTTTTTTCTCAAAATTTATCCAATATAATATATTGTGTTCGAGGTAGGATGTTTGACATTGATCAAGTCTAGAATTGTTTTGCTCAAGATATGATTTTCAATATTGTCTTGAGATTTAAAGTGTACTAATGATGGGTTTTTTACAAGATGCAGTTGAGAAGTTATGAATAGGAAGTTTACTTGAAAAGACACTATGAAGCTCAAGCCAATAACTAATTTATTAGAGAATAATTTGCATGATAAATGTTTAAATAACATTGTTAATATATTTTATTTATAAGAGCTTATTAGAGGAAATGATTCTTTGGAATAGGGACCAAACCTATTAAGGATAATATTACCTTGTTCTAATATAAGATAACCTTGGTGTGTTTTACTTTTCCTAATGCTATTGTAGTGTTCTTGCATTTAGATTGATGTTGACTTTAAATTTTTGTTAGGTTTTATTGGATTTAGAAAAACCCGCAGGTAAACCTGTCACACCATTTTTTTTATAAATTTAATTTATTTATATATTTTAAATAAATTATTTAATAAATTATTAATTATATTTTAATTCAAACAATATATAAAAATTGATTATAAATTATGTATTGGCACTATTTTTGTAAATAGGAATGAATGTAGTAATATCTTTATAGAATAAAATATTACAAGTTCTTAGAAAATACATAATATTATCATAAAAATTTAAAATATTTCAACTTCTATAAATTATATTATCATACATTTTCATATTTTTTTCAAATGTAGTGTGAGTTTTCATTGTAATACCATAAAAATAGAAAAATAATGTGGCAAAATTAGTATAAACTTATTCTCTAGCTCTTTTTATAGCTTACAGTCTTTTTTAAAAAATAAAATGTTTTATGCGGGCAACAACAATTTTTTAGGTACAAAATAAAAGTTATTAAATATATTCAAATAGACACAAAAGTTCTTGGGAGCAATTGGCCCATAGCTTTATATTTGAATCCGCCACTGAATACAATTCCTTACTTGATGTTCTTATAATCTTTAACAAGAAAGTAGAGAAAAAATTATTTACTTTATCTACAAATACTTAGTAAACTATCAATTTTTCTATCCACAACAAATCTTATCAATGGATATATGTGAGTAAGGTTTATATTTTTTATTTTTGGCTAAAATTAAATTTAGTTCTTTATGTTTTCAAATATTAATTATATTTAGTTTGATCTTTTATATTTTAAAAAATTTAATTTAATATTATATATTTTTTAAGTAAGTTAAAATTATTCTTCTAAAATAATAATCATTTTCGATTTTGGGACACAATTTTAAATCTATTTTTTACTAATTGAATTTGGCCAAGTACTCATCTACAGACATTTGTCCCTGGACAAGGCCCTCAAGCTCGGCCTACTTCTGTTCCCTAACATCTCGAGGAAAATACCTATCCAGGAACTGGGCCTTAAAGGTCTACCAGGTGATGACTTCCCCCTGGCCTCTTAGCAACTGCGAAGTGGTGGCCCACCACTCATGTGCATCCCTATGTAGCATATACATAGCATAGAGAAGCCTTTGATGGTCCAGGCACTCCATCACGGTGAAGATCTTCTCTAGGGCCTGCAACCATTTGGCAGTCGCGATGGGATTGTATTCCCCAAGGAAAGTTGGAGGGTCATGCTTGCGAAAAGTAATGAGCATCTTCCCTCTAGCAGTTGTGTCCTCCTCGACATCAGCTTGGGACAACCAGTCCCCTCTGTGGTGGCTAGGCCCATCAGAACGATGGCTACCTCCACCCTGGTGGCGACTACCCCCGCCCTCGTAAGCCGGTGGTGGAGAGAGTACTCGGTACTCTCTCCGTAGAGATCTCACATCTGCCATCAAAACCTCGTTGGCCTTCATCAAGGCCTCATTCGCTTGCTGGTTTGCAGCCATCCTGCTGCATAGTTGCCAAGGCAGCTACCACCGGGTCAGGGTGTGCATTGGCGCCTGCCGTCTCACTGTTGTGCTGGGTTCTCACCATGTTACTGCATATGTCACACACAAAAGGGTGAGTTGATCAGGCCCACACTCGGTGACCACACATGCAATAGTCATAATGAACACCTAAAACATTTGTGAACAACACCCAAACCACCGTACATAATGCTTCCCTAGGAAACTGCTCTGATACCATAAAAATGTAACACCCTGTATACATCCGGTTTGTTAACATTCAATTATGATCGTTAAGCGCAGTAATTAATTAAAGATAATTAATTAGGAAGCAACTAATAAAATGACGCCATCGTACGTCCATAAATATAACATCTGTACATTATGTATGGTAAATCCTCATGAAAATACAACGATGTACATCGAGGTGCATTCTCCCCACAAGGCTGGGTACAAAGTACATATATATATACATCACAAAACATGAGCCAACATGCTCGCGAAAGTAAAACTAAGGTTCACTCAGAACCCCCTTCCCCGGCTCGGTCTCTTGTCCCGGGATTCATCGGGCTGCATCCCTACTCGGGCCTCTTGCCCCAGGATCCACCATCTCTTTCTCTACTCATCACATGCAAAGACATATAATCCCCCAACCGGGGTGAGATATAATCTTAGCAAACTCCGGGTCCTTGGAGGCTTCTCCTCCCTTGGGTTCACTTTTCACGATACATAGCATCAAAACAGACATCACATAGTCTAGCCATCCCGGCTGTCATAAAGACGCATCACATGTATATAACAACATAGATATCACAAGAGAAGATCATCCACTTAAGGGCACATTCTCTGTATATCGTTGCCTGAGGAAGATCATCCACTTACGGGCACATTCTCTCAGGACTTTTTGCAGACACCGCCTGAGGAAGATCATCCACTGAAGGGCACATTCTCTCAGGAGTCTGCTCGGACATATATGGCACTTCCAAGAGAGGATCATCCATTTAAGGGTACACTCTCTCAGGGTTTTCATATCTACTAATTGACCACTTAGAGTTGTTCCACATGACTTTGGCTCTAAGGGAAGTCCATATTTGGTCCATTCTACTGGCCAGAGAATCTCATCAATCAAACAACATCTCATCATAGTGTACATCATATACATGTTCTTAACCAAAAGTAGTAACAGACAATTTTAATACCACATGCATCATGACATACAAGAACCATCACTCCCTCGGAGTATGGTGGAACACGGTCAAGGAAAAAACTCCCAAGAACAGAGAGCTTACCTGTTCTAAGTGTTTCACTGGCTCTCTTGGCCTCGTGGTCACAACCACTGTTATCCTCTGTAACACGCTCTGCAAAAGCATTCAAGAAAACAACCACAGTCATCAATCATTGCATGCAAGCAGTCCATAATGGTTATCAACCGTTGCATGAAAAGAGACGTCTTTCTTTCCCCAAATGACCCAAGCCTAGTACCAGCTCTAGCTCAACAAGGGTCAAAACACATCTCATAGACAAAAGTCTAGAAATCTGTAACTATATGAGTGCCTTACCTCTGAAATGTTCAAGAAGGCTAGAAGACAGCTTCTCCAAGCTCGAATGTCCTTAAATGCCTTCCGTCCCTCAAAGTCGAGACTCTGCGAGAGTTCTTAGAGAGGACGATCACTCCTTTTTGATGGTTTTCAGAAGAAATCAAGGTGGAAATCTAGCTATGGGGGTGGTTCCTGTAACTTTCCAGTTGCATGCAAAGGGTTTAGGTTAGGAGAATATAATAATCCTGTGTTTAATTCGGGTTCGTATGACCGAGTTGTCACTTTAGGGAGGGGGTGTATATTGGAATTCGGATATGAAGGGGTGTAGATAACACCTTTTCAAATCCGGGATCGTGCGGTATAGAAGGAACTCGGACAAGGAAGGGAAAAGCGACCGGGTAGCTATCTCGGCTGAGCTCGTGTTCTTCTTTTATTCGAGGTCCGAGTTATGATCTCGGATGAGTTCAGATGAACAACCGGGTAGTGATCTCGGTTGAGCTCAGAGGAGCTCCTATTTAGTTGACTTGTAAAAGCTACCGAGTAGAGAAATCGGAAGAGCTCAGAACCCCTTTTGATAAGGTTACCGGGTTAGGAAACCGGACGAGGTTGGAAGGAACCTTAGACTTGTGAAGTACCAAGGTAGTAACTCAAAATAGGTCGGATTAGGCTGGATGAGGTCGGAATAGGTTGGAATAGGTTGGATTAGGTTGGATGAGGAGGGAACATTAGACTTAGCCTTTTTACACGTGTTGGCCCTACATGTTCACCTTACACAAGTGACACGTGTTGACTCCCTGCTGGTTGTTTTGACGCGGGAAGGCTCTCATGTTATTTTTAGGATGCATGTTAACTTACAGGCTATATAATATATATGCACAAGTAAGATATTTTAGTAGTAACCTTATTTCCACCGTCTTTGCTAAAACACTTTCTCTCTCTTGTTCCATATTTTCGTCCATTGTTAAAGTGAGAAAAGCTTCTTAGATAACCATTTCTTGACCTAAACCCCTTCACATCCAACAAGAGGATTAAAGAGAATAACCTTATAAACCAGTTCCCACCCTTTGTTAGTTGTAAAAACCATCAGGCGAGGAGATCATTTCTTTAAAGAAGGTGCAAAGTTTCAACCTTTAAGAGTTAGAAGGCACTTTAAGGACATCCAAGCTTGGAGAAGCTATTTTCTAGCCTTCCTTGCCGTTTTCAAGGTAAGACACGTGAGTTTTACCATTTCTTTGGAGTTTTGTTTTCAGAAAAAAATGACCCATATGAGTTAAGTTTGGTTTTGGGTGATGATTCTTTGGAAAAATATGCTTAGGAAGTTGTTGTGATGAAGGTTCAACTTTGAGAGTTAACTTTTCTGGGTTTTAGGTATTTTGTTATGCCCGGATAGATCTTTGTAGAGTTTACAAGTCACTGGTTGGTTGTGTATAGTTGAGATCTGGAAAAGAATTGGGTTCTTTTCATGAAACGGTTGAGAATCGTTCTTGATATCTCTCTTGCCTGTTGTAGGGAGTGATAAAGAAGATAACGGTGGTCATGAACACGAGGTTGGAAAGGACGGTGCTGGAATCAGAGAAGGTAAGCTCTCTGTTCTTGGGAGTTTGTTCCCTTGATTGTGTTCCACCATACTCCTGGGGAATGATGGTTATTGGATGTCTTGGTGCGTGTATTTACATTGTGTTTTATTGCTTTTTGATTGAAAACATACATGTAATGGAGATGTGCACTGGTTGTCTAATTTGTATAACTGGATATACAATTGTATATGTGGAGTGCACTGGTTGGCTAAGTTGTATATCTGGTTATACATTTGTGCATGTCTTTGGTGGAATTCACGTGGAGTCCAGGGTCTGGGACCTCAGGCAGAGATATGTTATGTGTACACGGAGTACACTGAAACATATACAAGAGTGCACTTTATGTGTACTGGCTGTCTAACTTGTATATCTTGTATACAATTGCGTATGATATCTACACTGGCTGGCTAAATTGCATATTGGTGATGGAATGGTATGTTGGTGTGGTTATGTACATGTATTATTTTTATTAAAGGCCGGGTTGGCTATGTTAATTGTAATTCAAATATAAATGCCATGTATTGTGGAAGTGAACCAGGGGGAGGTGTAACTCCCAGAACCCTTAGTTTACTGAGATTGTATCTCACCCCGATTGGGGATTATATTTTATTGCAGGTGATAGTCAAAGAGCGGAGGATGAAGTCCGGGGTAAGAGACCCGAGTAAGGGTTGTTCGGTGGATCTCAATTAAGAGGTCATGTTGGCCGAGGCCGGGTTGGCTACTAATTGAGGATCCCGAACAAGAGGTCGAGGCCGGGTTCAAAGGAGCAGAAATTGGAAGGCGATCTTGAGTGAGCCTGTTGGCTCAATTTTATTGTACATGTTGTAACCCGGTATGGTTTGTACTATGATGTATCTTGTGGAACAGAACCCGGGTGTTGGGATGTATATCATAATTCCATACATAATGTTTTTAGTTGTATTGTATGACGAAAGATGATGCCTTGTTTTATTTTAAATGCTTCCATGTTTACTTAATTATGTTAAGTATTGTTGCGCTTATGACCATATTATAATGTTAATGAATCGGATGCATACGGGGTCATTATATTAGGGGTGAGTGGTTGTGAAGTTTCTCTCACTAAGAACAGGAGAGAACGGAGATAGGAAGAAGACGATAGTGCTTTCGTCGAATTGAAGAGGAGTGGTCTATTTAAATGACCTTGGCGCGTGTGTCACGCGCCATTAGTGCCAGATGTCAAAATCTAGCTTAGTCATCACACACACTTGCTGCTGGTTCAGATCACTCACCAAAAGCCTACCTTGTACAACTCGGCATTCGTAACCCGGACACCCATGTGCAGGTTCATGGTATCAAGCAAGTGTTGTTTGTTTTAATCAATTACAAATGCTTATGTAATTGATTACATAGTGTTGGGGCTCATCCTCGGCACTAATAAAATCCAAGGGTCCGACCTTACCCGACCTCATTCAGGTTCCTACCTTGGCATTTCATAAGTCCAAGGTTCCGCCCTCGTTCGACCTTATCCGACCTCATTCGGGCTCCTATCTTGGCACTTCATAAGTCCAAGGCTCCGCCTTCGTCCGACCTTATCCGACCTCGTTCGGGCTCCTACCTTGGTACTTCATAAGTCCAAGGTTCCGCCCTCTTCCGACCTTATCCGACCTTGTTCGGGCTCCTACCTTGGCACTTTCACAAGTCCAAGGTTTCGCCCTCGTCCGACCTTATCTGACCTCGTTCGGGCTCCTACCTTGGTACTTCACAAGTCCAAGGTTCCGCCCTCTTTCGACCTTATCCGACCTCGTTCAGGCTCCTATCTTGGAACTTTCACAAGTCCAAGGTTCCGCCCTCTTTCAACCTTATCCAACCTCGTTCGGGCTCCTACCTTGGCACTTTCACAAGTCCAAGGTTTCGCCCTCTTCCGATCTTATCCGACCTCGTTTGAGCTCCTATTACACTCACTACGCGGACCCGGATCTGTGGCAGGGTCCTGTGGCAGGGTCGTTGTTATCACAACGACCTCCTAATCATAACATTATTATATTAAAGTGCCAACATGGACACCCAAAACCTTACATTGTTCAAATGTACTACTCTCTTATTCTTAATGAAATTCTTTATTGTTTTATATTAATAAATTTTTTCCTATTTTAATGTTTATTTGGAATTGACCATTCTAATACTCAATCTATTGCATAATAGTGATCATCTGCATGTAATTGGTAGATCTAGGTAGAGAATATTTTGCACCAAATTGCATGATCAAATTGTTTGGATAATCTTCGATATATTAGTTAATATTTAATTAATGATCCTAGAATTGATTTTATCCTTTGAATTAAATTGATAAATTGATGATCATGGGGGTATTGATTTAAGGAAAATAACATCTTCTGACCTTGATCACAAACTTTAGTTGATTTTGGTAATCGGTGATTAATTGGGGAAGGAATATCATTAGGACTAGGATTGGAGGAAAATTGGTACTAGTGACTCATAACCCCTAGTCCCTTTTATTATAACTCAAAACCTTTCTTTATATTCATTTATTTGTTTTCTTACAAAAATCAAAATCATAAAAATATTTAAATCATTTTTTAATCATCTCTACTGTTAGTTTAATAAACTTGACCAACTAGGAATAACATTGTTCCTTTGGGTTCAATATCCAAACTTTTAAGTCCACTATTACTATTGTGTAGGATACATTTATCATAGTGCGAACCTAACATATTTTGTGCATCAATAGACCCCCTCCAAATGAAGGACCTAATAGTTCGATCCACATAGTCACAAACACACCTCGGATACCACGGGATCTGCATGCCATAAGACAATAACGACACAATAACCGCATTAGCCAAGGTTACATGTCCCAATTTATTAAGTAAGCGAATTTTCTAGGTTGAAAGCTTGCTAGCTACCAACCTTCTCAAACAACCCTGAAAAATCCTCCCTTGTCACCGTACCATTGTACATATGAAAGCCTAGATACTTATCAAGCTTTTTTGTGAACCTAATGTGAGTGGCATCAAAGACCAACTCCCTTTGTGTCCTAGGTACGACTTTTTTTTACCGAAAATGGGTATTTTTTAATTTTAATTATCATTTAGGGGTAGAATTTAAATAAATTACCAAAATGGGGTTGTCATAATAGGTGTTATGACTTCTAAGTTAGAAGTCATAATCATTGTTACACTTCTATTTTTTTAATTGAAGTCATAAAATCCTTTAGGATTTTAGTGTAATTTTTTTAAAAATTTACGATTTCAAAGTTCTAACAAATTTTACTTTTTTTTGCATTTTTTAATGGAAGTCAAAAAACCATTTACGACTTTCAAGTCATACCTTTTTTTAAAAAAATTGTATTTGTTATTTGTTTTAGTTTTATTTTCATTTAATTTTTTTAAAAAATGTAAAAATTAGTTTAATTAATTATTTAAAATAAAATTAATTTTAATTATTTATATGTTCACTTTTAATATTTTTTGTATTTTTTAATATTGTTGTACTTAATATATTGTTTTAATTTTTTTATATAGTTTTATTTAATATTTTATTAATTTTTACTATATTATTTTACTTAATATATTCATTATATTTTATATTTATTTATTTATTAAATAATTAAAATGAAAATTATTTACAATTTTTTTAAAAATATGTTATGATTTGAAAGTCGTATAGTTTTTAGGACTTTCAAGTTGTAACACATTTTTTTTAAATTGGTAAAATTTCTTTTTTCTGAAAAATTGTAAATAATTTATTAATTTAATAACTAAATATAAAAATATATTAAATAAATAAATATAGTGAAAATTAAATATAACATAAATTAATAAAATATTAAATAAAATCATATAAAATATATACAAAATATTAAATTAAACTACAAAATTTAAATTACTTTAGTTTTAAATAATTAAATTATATTAACTTATACAATTTTTTTAAAAAATAAAAAAAAACAAAAACTAAAACAAATAAGAAATACTAAATTAAAAAAAGTCATACAACTTTAAATTCGTATGTTCAAAAAAGAACAAAAAAATTACACTAATTTAAAGTCGTAAACCTAAAAAAGAAAAAAATATGACTTTAAAGTCGTAAATAATTTTACGACTTCAATAAAAATTATAAAAAAATTAAAATTTATTATGATTTTAAAGTCGTAATTTTTTATATAAAAAAATAGAAAATAAAAGTCATAGTTCCTATAATTTCTAACTTATAAATATTAACACATGTTACTATTTATATTTTTTTATAATTTATTTAAATTCTATCATGTAGTAATAGAATTTAAAAAATAACCCTTTCAGTGAAAAAGCCTCCTAGGTACCCTAGCTGAAGCAAGAACCCTAGACTTTTCTAGGCATACTTTCAGACCAAAAAGCAAACAAAAGTTAGCCAAGACTGTCGCAACATTATTAGCTTGGTCTAGGTCAACCTGAACAAAAAGCAATACCTCATCCGCAAAAAAACAAAAATGCGGCAGATATGGTCCTTGACTCGTGATTTGGATCGACTTCCACCTTCCCTCCACAACCTCCTGATGCACCATACATCCCAGCTTCTCTATACAAATGAAAAACAGGTGAGAGGAAAGAGGTTCCCCTTCTCGAAGTCCTTTAAATGGCCAAAAGCTCTCAGTTTTGCAAGCATTTTAGAGAATAGAGACAATCATAGAAGCTAGGTCTCTCATAACCAGAGAAATAATAGTTTCTGGAAACTCAAATAAACGTAGAGTTTGCTTCAAAAAATCCCAATCTTGGGGACGGAGGTGGCGGCTCAACAAGGAGGAAAGAAGTGGTGAGTGGTGATGGTGGTGGTGGTCGTGCAGATGGAGTTTCCAGCATGACAGATGGAGGTGGTGGGAGAGAAGAAGAAGAAGTGGGTAAAAAGGAAATATTAAACAATTTAGAGGTGCACCAAGTAAAAAGTGGGTTGCGTTAAATAATTGGCTGTGGGTTGATGCTAATAGACCTTGTTTATCTTAACTAACATAGCCTAGTCAGTTGCCCTGCATTCTTCAGTTTTGAGATAGACCTCGCTAGCCGGCGAACACATTTTTGACAATATGTTCGGGCGACGCAGGTTTCTTTCCTTTCCTAAGGTCATCGGGGCATTCATGTAAGTTTTCCTATATCTATGCAATTTCACTCTTCATATTCATGCCCCAATTTAATTACCTTCTTATATATAATTGATTGATCTCGTTAGCTGTGGGCCGCGATGATTTTATTTTATCTATATCATATATGTTGGCGATTAGCTCTCTCCTTGTTCAAATTTGGGGTTACTCAAACTTATAAGCACGTTTTGTTGGGATATTGGTAACAAGAACTCAAATAAAATTAAAATTTGTATGGAGATTTTGAAATAGATTTGTCTTAGTCTTGTATCAAGATTTTGTATGCCTATGCAGCTTTGGTGTTGTTTCTGAGAAGGCAATATTTGGACCCCCACTTTATGAGTATTGGAAAAAGAAGCCACAGGAAGAGGTAGCTTGATAGCAATACAACTAATACAGGGCAATCCAACAGAACAAGGAGGACCACCAGGAGGCCATTACACCTACAGGACTACGTGTAGTGCTGACTCAAGAAAAGGACAAAGCAAACAGAATATGATTCCTAGTACCTCCACCTAGGAATTCTGTTACAACAACCAGCCACCAATTCTGTTATTTCATTTAGCAACTAGCATCTGATTGGCCACATCCATTCCATTGCTTGTATTTTCTTTTATAAATACTGATCAATGAATGAAATAAGTAAGCAGTTGTTATCCTTTTATTTTTCTCTTTCGTATTATTAGCTATAGCCTAACAATTGGTTCGACTTGTCCACTTCAACCATGTCGGAACACAACACCAGACAAGCAGCCATTGACCACCTCAAGGAGGCCGTGACCACCTTGACTCAAAACCAAACCACCCTAACACAGAACCATGCGTTCTTATCCCAAGCCCAAACCATCTATGAAGCACGGATACGTGTAATAAAAAAAATTCACCGTATCGGACACACGTTCGATACGGATACGCTGCCGATACCCCAATTCGCGTATCCAATAGTCAACAATAATCAAAGGGTATTTTGCGCTCACCTCAGACTTCGACAACCGCACAACGCAAGGCAGCGCCGCACCGGTATGTCGTCTCGCTTCCCATCGCACGCCGCTCGCGCGCCCCCTGCACTAGTTTTCTTACGGGCCAACCCATCCAGCACTGCGCGTGGGTTTCCCACTCCACAGGCATATGGAATCCGAGAGCGTACGGTGTCCTGTTTAGATGCATCACCATGTTCATGCTTCACTTTGCTAAGTAATTCAAAGCTCAAACGCTAAACACAAATATTCAACGCTGTTTCTGAAAAAAGAAAACACAATTTGAGATATGCTTATAGCCTATGAAGAACGAAGAAAAGATGAGGCGCAGCAAGCAAGATGAGGCGTAGCTTTTCTGTTGGGGAAGAAGGAAGAAAATAATGTTATATATGTTAGGGATTAGGTTTTTCTTTTGGGCCTGATTTGCTTCCTGCACACCTTCAATTGCTTAATGTACTCCGTTGGCTATTTTTTTTATTACTATTTAATACTAAGACGTATCGGGAACGTATCAAAATATTAGTATTTTTGAAGGAACGTATCGACGTCCCGTATCGAAACGTATCAAAAATGCCATGTCGGTATCGGTGCTTCATAGCAAACCACCATGAACATCAAAATAGACTTTATCCTAGAACACCTTACTACTTTCACATCTAACCCTGCATCCCTACAACCTCACCCTGCTTCATCACAACCACCTCCACCTCCCCATTCCAGACCACATATGAAATTAGATGTTCCCCGTTTTGATGGACACGATCCAATGGGTTGGATTTTCAAAATTTCTCAGTTCTTTGATTATCAGAATATACCTGACCAGGAGAAGCTCACGGTTGCTTCCTTCTACATGGAAGGTCCTGCACTATCCTGGTACCAGTGGATGTCCCGTAATAGCTTCTTCTCTTCATGGCCTGCAATGCTCCAAGCCTTAGAATCCCGTTTTGCCCCGTCCTTCTACGATGACCCACATGGTGCATTATTCAAACTTCAACAACGTGGTACGATTAACGAGTACCTCACCGAATTCGAACGACTGGCAAATCAAATTGTCAGTCTCGCACCGCCGTTCCTTCTCAGCTGCTTCGTCTCAGGTTTAACCCCCGAACGTCGCCGCGAGGTTCAAGCATTACAACCCCCATCCCTTCCTCAAGTTGTTGCCTTGACCAAATTACTGGAAGATGAAATCGCCGTTGCAGTTTTCACGTTCCTGTCCAGTTTCCTCTAACACCACCGCCGCCACCACAGATAGGACCGCCGACAGGACCTCCAGCTCCCACAGGCCCTAGGCTTCCCGTGAAATGTCTCTTTGCTGAGGAAATGGCAGTCCATCGTGACTGAAACTTGTGTTACCATTGCGATGAGCAGTGGACTCGTGGCCACCATTACAAGCCGCGCCTTCACCTTCTCATCGCAGACGACGAGGAAATGGACCATTTGTACCAGGACCCACTTGAGACTCAGGAACTAGTTCCTCCGAACCAAAACCCCACCACCATTCCCCAAATTAGCCTTAACACTTTGGCTGGCACCACGGCTCTGGAGACCTTTCGCATCTATGGTACTATCCAACACCACCGTGTCGTGATATTAGTGGACAGCGACAACACTCACAACTTCGTACAGACCCGCATCGCCAATTTCCTCAAGCTTCGCTCCACTCTGACTACCGTACTCCAGGTTTTGGTGGGCAACGACAGTACCCTTAACTGCGATACCACTTCCCCTTCAGTCTCTATCTCCATTCAAGGTCACACTTTTACTCTAGACTTATTCAACCTTCCCCACAGTGGTGCAGACATTGTCTTAGGAGTACAATGGCTTAAAATGTTAGGCCCAGTTACCACAGACTACACCACTCTCACTATGCAATTTTCTTACTTGGGCCAGCCCATTGCCCTTCACGCCGATGTCCCTCTACTTCCTGCACCTGCATCAACCCAACAGGTTAAGCGATTTGCCCAAACCCAAAGCATCGTTGCCCTGTTTTGCTTGTCCCCAATTCCAAACACCGATCACCCCTCCCATACCCTTCAACTACCACAAGCTATAACGGCCATTCTCGACCGATTCACACACCTCTTCCAGGAACCCACCACCCTTCCCCCTCACCGTTCCATCACACACAACATTCACCTATTACCCAATTCAAAGCCCGTAAACGTTAAACCATACAGATACCCCTACTGTCAAAAGTACGAGCTCGAGCAATAGGTGACCAATATGCTCGAGACCGGCCTCATCCAAACTAGCCAAAGCCCTTTCTCCTCCCCGGTTCTTCTGGTTAAAAAGAAAGATGGCACTTGGCGGTGCTGTGTCGACTACAGGGCACTTAATGCAATCACGGAGAAGGACCGTTTTCCCATGCCCACCATTGATGAACTGCTCGACGAATTGGGCCAAGCTTCATGGTTCTCTAAATTAGATTTACGCCAGGGCTTCTATCAAATTCATATGGCGGACACAGACATTTCAAAAATGGCTTTTCGTACCCACCAGGATCATTACGAATTCAAGGTGATGTCGTTCGGCCTGTGCAACGCTCCATCCACCTTTCAGGCAACCATGAACGAACTGTTGAAACCGTTCCTCCGCAAGTTTGTCGCGGTATTCTTCGACGACATCCTGGTCTATAGCTCATCATTAGACTCACACATTGGTCATCTAGAGGCGGTATTTTCGTCTCTATCGCAAGGAAAATTTTACCTGCGCCGGTCAAAATGTCTCTTCGCCAGAAATCAATTGCATTACCTTGGCCACATTGTGTCCGCCCGCGGAGTTGCTCCAGACTCGGCTAAAATCCAGGCAATGCTAGATTGGCCTACACCATCATCTCCTTCTAACTTGAGAGGCTTTCTTAGCTTAACTGGGTTTTACCGTAAATTCATCTGGCAATATGCTGCCGTGGCAGCTCCATTAACGGTCTAACTCCACAAAGACCACTTTCGTTGGACACCAGAATCCCAACAAGCTTTTGAACAGTTGAAGATCCTCATGACCGAGGCCCTCATACTCACCACATCGGATTCCAATATTCCTTTTATTGTTGAATCTGATGCCTCGGCTACAGCTATGGGTGTCGTTCTCATCCAGAACTCCCACCCAATTGCATATTTTAGCAAAGTTTTTTGTTCGCGCCTCCAACGAGCTTCCACTTACGTCGGCGAGCTTCATGTCATTACCGCCGCAGTACGTAAATGGCGTCACTATTTACCAAGACATCCCTTCATCATCCTCACTAATCATTGAAGCCTCAAGGAACTCATGTCCCAAGTCATACAAACCCCAGAACAACAAATATACTTATCTAAACTATTGGGCTACGACTACACAATTCAATACAAGATAGGTTCAACCAACATAGTCATGGACGCTTTATCCAGGATCCCAGTCCCTAGTTGTACTCAGCTCCTTGCATTATCTCTCCCGAATTTTGAGTTTCTAGAGAAAATTAGACAGACCCTCAGTGAAAAACCAGAATACACAGAGCTATTGCAGCAAGTTCAGCAGAACCCAGACGATCATCGTGACTTCACTACCCACAACAGACTTCTTCTTCTTCGCGGCAAGATTTGGCTTCCAACCAATCACCCTTTCGTTTCCTTGCTGCTAGACGAATTTCACAAAACACCTCTCGGGGGACACATGGGCGTCACCAAAACCCTCCACCACCTTCAGAACAACTTCGTCTGGCCTCAAATGCTCGCCGATGTCCGTTAGTATGTCTTGCAGTGCCCCATCTGCCAACAGATGAAATACGAGACAAAGAAACCAGTGGGACTGCTTCAACCATTGCCCACCCCTTCGCCAATATGGGAAGACTTGTCCCTCAATTTCATTACTGGTCTCCCTTCTTCCAATGGGCTCAGCTCTATCTTGGTGGTCGTAGACCAGTTTTCCAAGGGTGCCCATTTTGGGGCTCTCCCTCCCCAATACACAGCTTACAAAGTGGCCATCCTCTTTCTAGACATCATTTGCAAACTCCATGGATTCCTGCGCAGCTTAGTGTCGGACAGGGACCCTATATTCATCAGTACCTTTTGGCGCGAATTATTCAAATTAAGTGGTACGAAACTCCGCTTGAGTACCTCTTACCACCCTCAAACCAACGGCCAAACAGAAGTCCTGAATCGTGTTCTCAAGCAATACCTACGGTCGTTCGTTCATGACAAACCCACTCACTGGTTCAAATACCTCTCTCTCGCCGAATGGTCATACAACACGTCAATACATTCAAGCACAGGCTTCTCCCCTTTCGAGGTCACTTACAGAAAACCACCACCGTCCATTCCCCATTATATACAAGGTTCCTCTCCAGTGGAAGTTGCGGATACTTTACTCTCCACACGAGCTGCAATAAATTCGGTCTTACATCGCAGACTTCTGAAAACACAAGCAACCATGAAGACTACTGCAGATACCCACCGTCGTGACGTCAACTTCGCCGTCGATGATTGGGCGTACATTCGACTTTGCCCCTATCGCCAAACCTCACTTAGGCCCACCTACACCAAACTGTCTAAATGATACTACAAACCATTCCTCATCAACGAGCGCATTGGACCAGTTGCATATCGCCTTAACTCCCACTTTCATCCAAGATTCACCCAATTTTTCACGTCTCATTGTTGAAACTTCATCAAGGACCTCTTCCGGCAACTCCAGCCTCACTTCCATCCACAAATCAGGACAATCACCCAATCATCGAACCCCTTACTGTCCTCGATTGGAAAGACGATGCTTCTACTTCACCACCGACTAAATTAGTCTTGGTCCAATGGTCAGGCCTAGCACCAGAGGACACTAGTTGGGAGCCTTGGGATGATTTGTGTGTTTCGTATAACCTTGAGGACAAGGTTATTTTTCCTGAAGGGGGTGTTGATAGCAATACTGCTAATACAGGGCAATCCAACAGAACAAGGAGGACCACCAGGAGGCCATTACACCTACAGGACTACGTGTAGTGCTGACTCAAGAAAAGGACAAAGCAAACAGAATATTATTCCTAGTACCTCCACCTAGGAATTCTGTTACAATAATCAGCCACCAATTTTGTTATTTCATTTAGCAGCTAGCATCTGATTGGCCACAGCCATTCCATTGCTTGTATTTTCTTTTATAAATACTGATCAATGAATGAAATAAGCAAGCAGTTGTTATCCTTTTATTTTTCTATCTTTCGTATTATTAGCTATAGCCTAACATTGCTGCTGCTGCTGTTAAGGAGAATGACTCTACCTCAACCTTAACCTAATCTTAGTTCACAATCATTATATTTTTCTCTTTTCTTTGGAATAAAGAGGTGGATCGAAAGACCGCATTTGAATTTAATCTTGAACGAGTCACTACATTAGCTTTGCTAGCAATGGTTTTGAAGCAGAGTGAACGTGTCACTGCATTTGTATAACTGACTTAGTAACCAGATTTATCTATCTCTATACTGATTTCCCCTGGATTCAATAAAACTCATACAAGGAATTCCAATTTTCGTCGTTGTTTTCTTGATTTTCTATCAATTCTGTGGTGCCTATTACATTACAACATACCAAGAAGTCTAACTGTCAGTATTCTACCTTGTAGTAAGTTATGTCATGAAGCATAGATGCTATTATGTCCAAAGCCTAAAATATAACCCAACCTAAGCAGTGAGCATGTACACACCTTCAATAGAAATAATGGAGTCAATAATTTACCGGAATGTCGTGTTTATAACAAGGCTTCCAACAATCTGATTCATGGCACAAGGATGTGTTCTATTGATTACACTCAAACAAATGATTCTGCTGGAAAATGAATGCCGGCTTTTTCTACTAATTTGATCTGGAAAATAGGTTTGCTGTGAGATAAAACAACAATAACAAAGCCATGTCCACTAGGTGAGGGAGGAGGGTTTTGTTAGGTTATCGACAGCCAATGTAAAACTTGTCACTAAGAATAGTAACATGGGAACCCCTCACTGAGAATATGAAAAAAAAAAATGTAAGACCCAATCTAGCAAAACCATCCTCTATTAAAAGTAGGATTATAATGTTCCTCTGGACACAAGAACCTCTCAATCTCACCCAACAAAAACAAGTTTACCACCCACTTAGTGGACAAGGCTTTGTTGTTTCACCTTCGTGCAAATATTCAATTTTTTTCTTCTTAATAAGTATTAGAGCTTCAGCAGACTTCCGTTTACTGTTATTTGTGTTAGTTGGATATGTTAGTTAATAACATTAGTTTGATTTTGGAGAGGAATTAGCATATAAGCCAAGGATCACCGAGACTCACTTTATAATCAATTCAATTTTTAGATTTTCTAAACTTATTTTCGTTCAGTGTTTATTTTGAGTTAACACATAGGAGACAATTTGGTATATTAATTCCGAACACTTTGTTCGATAGGCAAAGGAGAACTAAAGTTGAAAGGACTTGACAAGAGTCTCCTCAGCACCATTACAAACAGAAACCAGCATGCGTGCTAATTGAGTCTCATGTTTTGGGTTAGTTAACTAACCCAGAAAAGAATTCATCAAATGTATTTATGTCCGTGATCTTATCAAGATAAATAGCAACGACTATGCTCGTAAACAATTGGCTGGAATTCCCGATCGGCTCTGTACCAAGCTAACCCAACACCAGCTAGATGGAAGATCCACTTCTTCCATTTGCAGGTATAATCAATCAATTGCAGCACATTCATTGGAAATTAACAATTACGATCTTTGTTCTAGACTGAATTAAGAAGCGTAGGTTCACATGTCCACTAGGGCAAACCCATAGAATATAAGGCATAATTGGGCTACACTTCCGTTTTGAGTTTTTTTACACCCCCATATACTACAACAGGCAAAAAATGTATTTTATGCAATGAAAACATATTTTCATTATGATTTTTCACAACCCATATACTATAACGAAAATACAATTATGTTTTGTTTGTGCCAAATGCAAATGAAATTGTAATTCTGTTGTGTCCCAATACAATGGAATCATGATTTAGTTGCAAGCATGTGAGGGAAGAGGGAAAGGGTTTGTCTCTATAATTTTTGTTGAAAAGTTGGAGTTGAGAATATCAAATTAGGAGGTGAGAATAACAAATCATTATTGGATAATTTAGATATATCTATCTTATAAGGGGATGACAATGGTAGGTATGGATAGGTATAGTATCCATTTCTACCTGTGATCAAAATAAAATACTTGTATTTAAGGCAAATTTAAATAAATAATACAAATTAATTACATAATTTGAAAAAGGGGGCAGTTTGGAAAATATTTAAGAAAATGGGGTCATGGAACACGCCTATTTGAGGAGTGTTTGGATTGGGTGGGTCTATAAAAGGGGTAAAAATTGTTACTATTTACCATTTGTAAGTTTTCTTGCTTGGGTGAAAAAGTTTGGCTTGGTTCGCTTGGGAGTTTGGGTAGATTTTTCTTGCAACGAAGCTCTGTCAACAAGCAAGTGGATTTTATAATTTAGCATTTTTTATTATTGAATTGTTAGCGTCGTACATTATATGTTTGCAGAAAATTTTCTAGGTTATTAAAATGTTAGGTTCGTATATGTTAGGAAGAAAATTATTAGGTTTGTTGATGTTAGTATTAGGTATGTAGATGGTTGGTTTAGGATTAAGGGTTTAGGACGTAAGGTTTATGTGTTAGGGTTTAGGGTTTAGGACTTAGTGTTTATGGTTAAGGGTGTAGTGTTTAAGGTTTAGGGGGTATGGATAATGGGTTAGGGTTTATGGTTAGGTTGTGTGGATTTAGGGTTTAGGGTTAATGGGTTAGGGTTTAGGGGGTGTGAATTTAGGTTAATGGGTTAGTGTTTAGGTTAATGGTTTAGGGTTTTGTGTGTGTGGATTTAGGGTTTAGGATTCAGGGTGTGTGGATTTAGGGCATAGTAGTTAGGGTGTGTGGATTTAGGGTTTAGGGTTTAGGGAGTTTAGGTTGATGGGTTAGTGTTTTGGTTAGTGGTGTAGGGTTTAGGGTCTGTAGATTTAGGTTAACGGGCTAGTGTTTAGGTTAATGGTTTAGGGTTTTGTTTGTGTGTATTTAAGGTCTTGGTTTAGTGTTTAGGTTAATGGTTTATGGTCTGTGGATTTAGGGATTAGGGTTTAGGTGGGTGTAGGTGGGTTAGGTTAACGGGTTATGGTTTAGGGTGTGTGGATTAAGGGTTAGGGCTAAGGGGTTAGGGTTAATGTTTTAGTGTTAAGGGTTAGGGTATGTGGGTTTATGGTTGAGGGTTGGTTGTTTATGTGTTTCATTTTTTTTGTTGAAGATACTCATTAGATGGCTAATTCATCTTCGAGTGATTCTTCGCGCTCTGGATCGGATCATGAGGATGAGAGCATGGATCCGACGACCCATGTTATCCTAACCCCGTATAAGTGGGGTGTTTTGCGTAGGTGTACTCAGCGCACCCACGTTTCCCAAGCTGTATTGAATGAGGACACAACTCGACTGTTGAAGACTCGTCGAGGTAAAGTAACGGCGGGGCACCTCACGATGATATACCTGACATCGTTGGTGACATGTTGAGAAATGCTGGCTTTCTACATGTCGCACGCATGCGACATATTCAGGTATGCAAGTAAGAAATAAGTAAACAATTTTTTTATAAAACTGTACATATGAATTGATTAGTTTTTTTTGTAGATCGATGCTGCGCTTATTAGTGCTCTGGTTGAGCGGTGGAGACCAGAGACCCATACCTTCCATATGACGCAAGGAGAGATGACCGTCACGTTGGAAGACGTGGCTGGTATTTTGGGATTACCCACCGAGGGCAAAGTCGTTACAGGAGTCACCGTAGGTGACTGGGACAGCGTCATTAAGGAGGATTTTGGGCATGAACCTCAGGAAGATACCGAGCTTAAGGGTGGATATTTGCGTCTGTCTTTCTTTGATAGACATTTTGCGCACTGGGGTGAGGTAGTTCCCGATTTGGTCGCCGTGATGCGGTTCACGAAGGCGCACATTGCGCGCCTTATTGGAGCATGACTGTTGAGTGACAGATCCGGAGGGAGCATGGTCGCAGCGTGATATGTCCCATTGCTTGCTGGGGACTTCGAGGATATTGGGGGATACAGCTGAGGCTCTGCGGTCCTTGCACATTTGTTTAGACAAATGTGCGAGTGTACTGATCCACGCAGAAGTGACATTGGTGGGTGTCATATGCTGCTTTAGGTGTTGGCGTGGTTGAGATTCCCACTCATTGCTCTAGCTATTCCGCAGCCTACTCACCCGAAGTGGCACTTCGATCACCGGTATGTAGCTAGTATATTTTATTTTTAAAAATTGTTGGAATTCAGTCTTATAGTTTTCTAATGTCAGTTATTTTGAAATAAGGTTTAATGCTTTAGGCCAGTTTCGAGCACACGAGCTGCTTTGGTACAGGATGACATTGGAATCCATCAGTCGGGATAAGGTACGTTTACTTATTTTTAAGTGTCCTTAATTGTGCATTTGTGGTGCATGTCCTTACATAACTGTGTGTTCGTTTGGTCTGTGCAGGTGGTTTGGCAACCATATGGGGAGTACGACTTTCTTGGTGCATCTGAGCAGCAACGACTATTGTGGATGGCAACTAGTCCTGTTATATGCTTCCACACAGTTGAGTATTCGCAGCCGGATAGATGCATGCGCCAATTTGGGAGGGATCAGCGAATCCCACGTACTCCCAGGAAGCTAAAAGGTGTGCATGACCTTTCCTTGCGAGGTAAACGTGAAGATAACTGGGTCCGCAAGCTCAGACCGTTTATTAGACGCTGGGAGGTTAGGCACCAGCACATTGACCTTCCCCCTCTGGTTCAGGGCTTCATGTCACCAAACCATGAGTACATGGTTTGGTACAGGGAAAATGGCAAGCGGTACATCTCGAAGAGGGCTGCCAAGACTGGTCGTGGTGTAAGTTTTGGTGACATTAACATATTTTCTATTTATGTTTATTATGATAAAGAACATGATTCAGACTAATGTTAAAATATTTGATTTTATAGTTGGATGGGCTGGAGATGCTGTACTTCGCGCTTGGTCATGAGCAGTGGCCGGGCTACAGCCGCGAGTGGGCGCAGGATGAGGTCGGACGCATAATGTCTATATTCAGAGAGAGTTGTCGCTGGAGGAGGCAGGGCCACATGCACCTGAAACCCAGCTTGAGGAGGAGCCACAACTGTCTATTGGCGTTGGCCGTCGAAGACAGGAGGGACGTGGGCTAGAGCGTCGACAGAAACAGATGCACCATGTTCCTGAGCCCATTACAGCTCCCAGTCCTTGCACTTCGGGTTGGGTTAGGCCTCCATATATAGCATCGACATACAGCAGCCAGCCCTTCTATTGCGACTCCACTCAGCAGGGGGGTGCGATGCCATCAGCGGATGTTGGGACTAGTAGTGACGTAGTTCCTGCGGAGTGGACTGGTGCCGACATTGACGAGATGCTCTCGCAGCTTGATTGGAATACAGAATGTTGTGCGGGTTGGCCATCAAATGTACCTTATGACACCCTAGCTGCTGAGCCTTCCTGGCCCTCAGCTCCAGAGCAGGCCACTCCATGTCCACGTCCCTATGTAGACCCTTATGAGCCAGGCCCTTCTCATCCATACCCTTCTCCATGACCACGTAGACGAAGGCTACCTGATCGTCAGGCGCGTCAACGACAGTGGCCACCGGAGTGTTAGTTTATTTGTAATAGTTTTTGCGCCTTTGTAAGAATTTTCTTAAGCAGTGGACATATTAACAATGACTAACACCGTGAATAACTGTAATTCATATCAGAGGCTAAAAGTAACAATTGAAGATAACCAAACTTGATAAAAACTACTTAATATGATTAATCATTCAATTTTGGTAACTGGTTTGTTAAAAATAGCTAAAATTTCAATTGGACAAAAACGTTTCCAGTAGTTGGATTCTGCCAACATCTTTAACACGTCTTCATCGCTTAGCAACTCTTTGATGTGATATTCGATTGTGTTGTCTAAATAAGCGTAATGGCCTGGCTGTCGGAAAAACAATTTTCTAACCACCTGTGAGTTGCGAATTCCATAAGGGGGAACCCCAACAGGCGCAACTTGCTTAATGACATCCTTCAATGTTTCAATGTTGCATCCTAAAGGAATTTCAAATCGTATTGGGTTTGTTCCAGTAAAGGCATAACCAGTAAAATCCGCTCCTCGTGGTATGTTTCACTTGCCGTTGTAATATAGCACTGCATCATGTGTAGGGACGATTGTGGATCGAAGTTGGTTAAGTATACCATCGGCTGTTCTGTTGATGCTGCATAATATTTCTATAGGCCCAACACTTGACATTTGGTCATGGCACATTAACATTGTGCAAACATCATCATCATTTGTGAGTTGCAGAGAATGAAAAAAATATTGCTGACCTGCATGTAGGGATGGCTGTCGGTAATAGATTTCATCAACGAAATGATCGTCGGTTAGCAGAAGGGTGTTGTGAATCCTACTCTTGAGTGTCTGAAAAGAACACTCATTTGGCACTCGCATTGGGATTGGATTAGGACATTGAAAAGAAACACCAGTTTCGTTGTGTTTCATTGATCCATTTGAAAAAATGAATGCTAATTTGGAGTTACCAATGCTCTGACTGGTTGTTTCTCCTAAGAATGCCATAGTATTAAGAGTGAATTTCGAAGACAGGAGGTATGTTGTGTTGGAGTAAGGCTGTCTGCCTTATATAGGGGCGTGTTTAGTCACGCCCTATTTGTTAGGCGTCTTCAGTCACGCCCTATTTGGGCGTGTTTAGTCACGCCCTATTTGGTAGGCGTGTTTAGTCACGCCCTATTTGTTAGGCGTGTTTAGTGATTTGGATAATTGGTTAGGGTTGATGGTTTTAGTGTGTGGGGTTTAGGGTTTATGGTTAATTATTTACTGTTGATGTTGGTTAGGATGATGGGGCAGGCATAGTAGTCCTTGCCATAGCGTGATTTGATTCCGCAATAGCCATGGCCACAAGGGCACTGTATGTCCCTGTTGGAGGGAATAGTGGAATCTTTTCTAGGTGAGAAAGGTTTGGTTTTGGGGGATTTGGAAGGACAGCAATAAGACCAATGTCCTTACTGATCACAGTTGTAACAAATGCTTGAGAGCAGTTTGGCAGGGATTAAAGGTTTACTCTGAGGACTATGAGCATTAGCTGATGAAGAAGGTGAATGGGAGAAAGACATGATCACACGTTTTCTTTCTTGTTCTATTTTGCTTCTTCTCTATGTATATGATGATGGACTTGGCACAAGTGGAAACAATGTACGTCAAGGTTCTTGCTTTAGGAATAAAACAGTTACACATGTCTTTATAAATAAAATACATTAACATCACATTAATTAAAAATACATAATTTCAAATTCATGAAACACCACCACGAGTAGGACAATTCCTCTGATTATGTCCAACCTGCTTGCAAATTCCGCATCTGACGCGCCTTGGAATTGTTTCCACTTTGTCTATCTCGTTACGTAGTCTAGTGGACCTTGGACGACCCTTTGCACGCAACATCTCCCTATCAGGTATGACAACTGGATCTTCACTCGGTGGAATAGCACGTTCATTACCGATTGGCTGCCAAGGCAATGAATAAGCCTGAACCAAGTTGTTTACCAGGAAGACATCATCCACAAATTGATAAGGATTTTGACGAACATGTAAAGCAGCAGCTGCGGCGTGACTACATGGGTATTTGAACGCCTTAAACTTGCCACACTGACAATAATGCTCAGCAAGGTTGACAGAATATACCCTATCCCAACCCTCTTCCACCTGAAATACCGTTTGGTCAACATTATACGTGCCTACATGGTGGCCTATAGCAACGGTCTGGTTATGCCTCATAGCATCAACCACATTTTTGCAATGTCGCTGTGAATGTTGAAGCTGTGAAACGGCCGCCTGACCTCTGTATACAAAATAATGAACCAATCGGGTGTACGTGTGCTTCATAAGAGCGGTGATAGGCATGTTCCTTGCTCCCTTGAACACCCTATTGACTGATTCTGACAAGTTTGTTGTCATATGGCCATATCTCCTCCCCTCTACATCATATGCACGTGTCCACTTTTCCTTAGGGATCGCATCAATCCATTCTGCAACCTCAGGACTGGTATCACGAAATCATTCAAACGCTTGGTCAAAATCAAGCACACTGGGAGTATAACCTGCACAATAATAAACAAATTAACACTTGTGCTATTTACAGAAATGTCTCAACTTAATGCAGCTGAAATATTTGTTAACATACCTAAAGTCATGAGGGCCTTCTTCAATCTTGCACTCTTGAACCTTTGATTAAAATTACTGGCAATATGACGAAGACAAAACACGTGATGCGCATGAGGTGGTTGCCAACCGGCATGATTCTCCACAACAGATATGATGCTCCGGTGCCGATCTGAAATGAGACATATATTTTGCATTTGGGTTACGTGGAGGTGAATGTTAGCAAGGAAGTATTCCCAAGCTTCGAGCGTCTCCCCCTCAACAATGGCAAATGCCAATGACAGACACTCATTATTTCCGTCCTGAGTCGTGGCAATCAACAATTTGCCTTTATACTTCCCATATAAATGAGTCCCATCAATTTGGATGATGGGTTTGCAAAAATTAAAAGCCTCGCAACACTGCCTAAAAGTCCAAAACATGCGATGAAACACACGCTTTGCCCGTACCAGCCGATTTGCCACAAAATAAGCAGTTGTTTGAATATCATAAAAAGAACCTGGTGAAAAACGAAGCATGTAGTCGCACCACCTTGGCAAAAATGCATAAGACTCTTCCCAATCCCCATAAATCATTGTCATTGCTTTTTGTTTCGCATACCAGGTCTTTCCATATGAAACTTTAAATCCATAGATATTGGTGATCCTCTCCTGAACCAATGCAATTGACACAGACGGTTCCTCCCTAACCATTCCTAAAAATCAAATGGAAACATTGACATTATCAACATACCTCTAAAAACAATATTCTTCATATTAACCAAATTTAATAGAAACATACCTACTACAAGTGAAGCAATAACATCAACGTCAAGCTGTTTGTGACCCTGTGAAATATGATCATTCAAGCAATTGTGTTTCCCACCCCATCTTGAAACAACCCACTTTTCACCATACGTTGGTTTGATTACTCTAACCTTCCAAGGGCAACCATTGTTGTGTTGAACACACTTCATGCTAAACTTTGTAGGCTTGCTCTCAACCACAGTTGCTTCTTGATGCTCATTCATGAGGTTTCGTTTAATTGCAATTTGGGCATCCATTTTCGATGCAAATTCCTGTTCAACAAACAAGTCTTCCCCTAATTGCCAAGGACCTTGCACTGAACCTGAACCCGAACCCGAACCTGAACCCAAAGTAGAACCGGTAAATGATTCTTCTTCGTCGCATGGATGACTCCAATCAATATATGTGTAATGTGAAATTCCATGCCAAAAAGGAATGATCTCAGCACCTAAACATATATGCCAAATAAAATACTTAGTCTATGAGGAAGGCAAGCATAAAACCCCAATTAAAGAAATTTGGAATTATCTATCACAAAGCCCTAAACCTAAACCATTAAGTATACTCCCTAAACCCTAAACCCAAACCGTAAACCCTAAACAATCAACCATTTTCTTAACACCATACCCCCTCAACCCTCAACCCTCAACCATTATCCTAAAACCCTAAACCATAACCCCTAAATCCTAAACCCCTAATCCCTAAGCCCTAAACCTAACCATCATCGACACAACACCATACAACCTTTACCCCGAACCATAGACCCAAACCCATAACCCTAAACAATTATTATACCCCACATAAACCCTAAACCATAAAACATAAACCCTAAATAACATCTACATATTATGATCATTCAAACTTAGAAGAATTTAACAAGTCAACATATATCACTACAGTTTCACTGATTAAAGCAGTCTAACATACCTTCAACAGGTTCTTCTACTTGGGCAGATCGAACGTCCGCATGATGACGCCTTTGAGACGACCCCACACCAGTGTCTCCTTGGAATTCAGTCGCACGCACGCCAGCATCTTCATCATTATCCGACGCACTAGCATCCTCCGCAAGAAGACGATCTTCCATCGTGATATTTTCATCATCGTCATCCATAACCCAAGTTGGGTCATGTTCAGCTTCCTCAAACACGTTTACATCTGGAGCAGGAGCAACATATGATGCTTCATTATTTGCAGAATTAAAAGCCGCTGACCTCATGGCTAAGGGCAAAACATCATCCTCTAGTGCGACATAATCCACGTACAATTCTAACAATTCATTCCTTGACTGCTTCAAAAATTGGTCGATTACAATTTCTACGTCTAGATCATCCAGCAGTTGACTCCCCGTGTAATGATCATGTTGCCATAACGTTGTCGTCACCAAACTGATACGTTGGTTGTCGTTTAAACCTATTTTCTTGCGTATCTTCTCATTTAATTCACTAAGCGTTGATATTCGATTGATACGCATCGACCTATTGTTCCCTTCAAAAATAACACCCTGTTGTCCTTTAACTTTTCTTCCATTAAAACATAACATAACATCAACACTCTGACTACCTGAACTCATATTTGGAGAACGCTTAAACTAGAACCAAACCACAACTAATGGACCCAACAAAAAATCACTGAACCAATGCATCTGCAGCTTATCAAGGGTCAACTTATATAGAACCAAGGGACTGGAACACGCCTATTTTGGGCGTGTTCAACAGCCCCATTTTCTTAAATATTTTCCAAACTGCCCCCTTTTTCAAATTATTTAATTAATTTGTATTATTTATTTAAATTTGCCTGTATTTAATCCCATATTCACGTGGATAATAGCTTTAATTTTCATTCTCATACTAGCTAGATACTTATATATTTATACTCACACTTGTTACTTACATTTTGTAATGACCTAAAATTATTCTATATATTATATTTATTTTTTTATTTTTTTATTAAGGTTAAATTCTTTAGAATTATTAAATAATCTAATGTGTGAAACGTACTATCATATTTCATTACATCTTTCTTGTTACATTTCAAACATTAGGGTATTTCAACTACTTATTATTTAGTTACAAAATCCACAACCCATATTTTTTTTTTCTTTCAAACATTTTCTCCAGTGCTATCCTCTTCACTGATCACGATTATGGGATCTGTGGCCAAGTTCGGATACACAGGAGCAAATTGAAAGAAGGAGTCGTGTAGATTAAACATCTCACTAAAAACAGAAACGGGAAAGTGAGTTCAAAAGTAGATGTGGGCACGCAGGATGGGCTGCATAGTTATAACATAGCAATTTCTGTCTTCATCTATATACCATGTTATGTCCAGTGCATCAAGGAACAGGATGATTGATGTCATCTAAAATAAAACATGGAACAAATCTAGTGAGAAATAAATTTCTCAGTAGGCAGAAATCTAAACCATCAAACAGGTTAGTATGTTAGTAAATCATCCATATATTCAATTGAGTCCATAAAATAAATATGCGAATGTATAAATGCATGAAATAAATATTTCCAAGGTGCACATGGCCTCTACATATCATACTGTATGTAGAAATGTTGCGGCCGTCTTACGCTAGTTATGCATGAAATTTCATGTATTTGCACCTGGTCTTTACATCCTATTCTGGATGTAGTATCATAGGTCAATGTTTCACAATTCTTTTGCCGAACTTGGAAACATGAATCAATCTTATATCATCACATCAATAATCCATCATTTTCATCAATAGTAAAATCCATGAGTACATACATATATTCTCATGGAAAATATTTCCATCATAACATAATATGTACCAAAAGTATGGTTAGAATACCATACCTTATTCCAACAAAATCATATCAACTTGGGCATGACAATTGATTATCCTCAAGCTACATATAAATCATGTTAGTATTCTAACTAATAAACCACAATACATCTTCCAAATAGTTTTTTTAATTCCTTTAAACCTTCACAAGAAAAGATCATTACCTAACAGGCATCTTAATCTCCTTTCACTTAATGATAGAGGCTATCTGGAGTGGTGGGGAAAAACCAGAATGGTTGTAGCCTAGATGGCCGGGATGATTGTATCCTGGAATGGGCAGGATGGTTGTATCCTAGATGGCCAAGATGGTTGTATCCTGGATGGCCGGGATGGTTGTATCCTTTCTAAGCTTTTACGTGTATTTCTTTTAGATTTAAATAAGCTTTTATATTTTTGTAACCAATTATTATCATATCTTCATAATTTAATTATGAATATAACTTAAAATATAATTTTGAGGATGTTACACATTTTATTTATATATAAAGTCAATAAATCAATAAAAAAATTAAATAAAAATATTATAACTAATTGAAAATCCAATTTTAAATCATTCAAACATAAAGTTAAAAACATTTAAATATAATCTAAAGTAATTCAAACATAAATCATAAAAAACAATATTATAAATATAAGTATTGGGCAAATCATTTGTAAAAGTAATGTTTTAATCATTTAACATAATCATTAGAAACTTCAAGATCATATAATGATATTCTTTAAGGCTTGCAAGAATAAAAAATACATTAAAACTAATTAACTTATTATATATTCTACATATGATGGTACTCTATATGAACAATTTTGTAACTAGTTCAAAAAAAAAAAACAAATATATTAAAATGAAGAACTTGTTTAATGAGACCTGAACGTGTGGGATAAAAAAATCTATATCTAGGTCCATTTGTATTTTGATATGATTTATACTAAATTTTATGTCTATAGTTGTATTTAAATTTTATATATTAATTTTTTTTATAAGGAGTTGTGTTTTATACACTAAATTTTATATATGTAGTTTTTCTAGTAATTAAAAGATCATAATGATGATTAATTGATTAAAATTAATTTTCAATCATCCATTCATCCAATAATAATAAAATAAAAAATCCATTAAATAAAATATGATTTATCTTAATTTTAAATTTGAAGCTGTATTATGGATAAATTTACATGATATTTTATGCACCATCATGATAGCAACAAGTTCCAAAATCAAATATCACTTTATTTATAACGATTTTCAAAAGTATTGATCCATAATTGACATAAAGGCATGGAAAATTGTGCATCAACAAAAGTTTATATGTTTCCTACCAATTGTTATTAGTAATATATATATAAGATATTTTAATTAAACTAATATATATCATATGTGCAAGGCAAGTAGTTACTATGGTATTTATACATGTACCCATTCCCATTAAATTTTTGCGGATAAATATTCACCCTAGACCCATCCCTAATAAATGAGTATTTACCTAACCATTTGTTGATATTCTTACACACATACATGAGATTCACATACATTTTGTCATCCCTGATCCCCAGTTAGTTCTATTGGGTACATGATACATCCTTATTTCTGAATATGGAACTTGGTATCCTCATTGTGTACATCCTTATTTATGAATCTGGGATGTATACCACATTCACGGCCTCGCATCTTATGTGATTGTTAAGGTGATGGAATTCTCAATCAGGGAAGCTAGTACCATGTATTTTCTTAATAAATTACGGGTTTAATATGTTTTTTCATGTAAGTCAAGTGTTTTTTTTTTTTATTTGGTTGCTGGTAAGTTTATTTTTTTAATTTTAGTTTCTATAAGTTCATGTTTTTTTTTTTAATTTTGATTCTTGTAAGTTTTATTGTTCATATTTAATCCTTTGTAAGTTTATGTCTTTTTAATTTATTTTCTTTAAAATTCTATTTTTTATTTATTTATAATCCCCATAAATTTGTACGACCAAAATTGAAAAACTGTAAACTTATAAAAACTAAAAATAAACAATTTTTTTACAAAGACTAAATTTTAAAAAATACAAACTAATAAGAACCAAAAATATATTTAAGCTAAAATTGTGCTCTTCCATATTCATTTTTTTTAGTCTTAAATACAAATTTATCCCTTGTAAGATGTTATTTTTTCTTAAAATTTTTGTCTCTACAAGTTTCTTTATTCATTTTTAGTATCCGTAAGTTTGAGCTTTTTCAAATTTGATTCCCTTAAATTTGTTTAGTCTCTTTAAATTTGTACTTTTTTTTAACTTAAGTCTCTTTAAAGTTTTGTTTTATTTTCATTTTTAGTTCTTATCAATTTGAACTTTAGTGATTAAAAATGAAAAAGCTTAAATTTATAAAGACTAAAAAGGAATAAAAAATTTACAAGAATCAAAATTTAAAAAATACGAACTTAGAGAGACTAAATTCATAAATCTAACATATAACTTGTATTTTTTTGTTACATATAGATTATATGTTTAATAATATTTTTTTTATAATTTTTAATTATAATAGAATTTATATACTAAAAATATTCATTTATTATAACTTTTAATTATTTAAATAAATATTTATTCAATTGACTAAAATATAACTAGTATTATTCCATTCATTCTAAATATAGTTTGTATTTTTTTCTCTCTCCAAAATAATAGTAGTTTCTTTATAGCTTTTTAAAGTTATTTTTTCAAAAATGTTCTTTGATATAATTAAGAAGATAAATTAAAACTTGCTTTTAAAAGAGACATCAAGCATAAAAATATTTTTTTTAGATAACCATAACCATAAACATAAGTTAGTAGATAGTATAATGTATTTATTATTGGTGAATAGTGGAATAATTTTAAGGATATTTTAATTTTAATTTATATGAATTGAATATTTCTTATTCAATGGTCATCATTAATTGTAAAGGATTAATTTTTATTTATTTATAAATTTAGACTAATTTTATATCATTATTCATTTAAAAAGTTAACATATCTAATTAAATATTTTTTTAATACAAGATTCAGATCAAAGATCGAATTCCTAATTACATATTATTTATCAATTATGTGGCATCGTATTGATGGACTAGTATTATTATTTTAAAATGGAGAGACTAACTAATTAAAGAAAAGTGATTGAATCATGATTGTGATATGCCAGTCGAGATCTATGCAACCATTACGTATTCTAGGATTGCAGTTGCGATCTCCAATCCCAAATAGAATGTGGCCACGTGTGTTTGTGGGGGTTGTGGCTGAGTCACTGATTGGGTGCAAATAGCCAAAGTGAAAGACCCTTCACAATCAAATCAACCTTATCATAAACTATATATTATATATATATATATAATCCATAAGATATATATTTTAGTTTAATTTTTAATAATTATTATTAGATAAAATATATCTAATACCTGATAAAATATATATCTTAATTTATTTTAAATAATTATTATTAAATAAGATATATCTAATATCTTCACAATCAAATCAAAGTTATCATAAACTATATATAATATATATATATAGTATTCATAAGATATATATTTTAGTTTATTTTTTAATAATTATTATTAGATAAGATATATCTAATATCTAATAAATTATATATCTTAATTTATTTTAAATAATTATTATTAGATAAGATATATCTAATACCTATAAGATATTCATCTTTTATCTTCTTTTCCACTGTCCTTAACTCTATATAAACTATATCATCCTATTATCAATAGAGTATAATACAATCTAAAGCATTTCCTTTATAAACCTTCGTTAAGACAAAGCTAGCTCGCAAACCTGGATGCTCGACCACATCTTTACATAAGACTGCCACGTTCACAACAACTGTCACGTGGCACATTGGCATAGTACGTACCCTCTGGAAATTTTGCTGAGGTATGAGAAAGACAACGATCTTAAATAATTGAAAATCAAACAAAAACGGTAGGGACTAGTTAGAGTTGCATTTGGGAATGATATGAGCATAGTAAAAAAAAAAACATGATAATGCCAAAGTCGTGTAGTATTTTTTTTGTGGGTTTCCCATGATTGGCACATAGACTGATGTTTTGTTGTGTGCGTGGGAATAGCTCATACATTCTTGATTCTCCCCATATGTTTCGGCTCCATTTTACTAAATAGTATATACACATGAGCACACATCTTTTTCGGAATGTACACGAAAGACTCTTCCTAACATAGAATATAAAGATTTGGCACCTCTCTCCTACTATCTCCGCCCTCCTAACAATGCTTTCACTAATGGAAAACTCTACTCCATCTCCATGCATCACCATGAATTTCACTTTTGCTGTGTCAATGAACCCTAAGGCTTTATCATCAGTTAATATTTCTTAAGAATTCAGTGTAGGTAAATTGATTTTCTTGCTCTTTTTACTAGCATATAAGAATCACCATACAATTTTCCTTTCTTTTTGACAAATTAATTAATTGGTTTTTTGAAGTCAAAAGGGAATTTCTAAGACGGCAAGGTTCCAACCTTAATGATTATATATCAATCATTTTCTTGCATTATGGGTTTCTATGTGTCTATCACTTAGAAAACAAGAAAGACAGCGCCCCATTATGGCCACGTTGGCCTTGTGCTGTTTTTATATGTATGCGCTTTCTTCACCATGCGTTTTGGTGTTTGAACGTTTCTAACTACAGCTAGCCTGGGATTCATTTCTATAGATGCATGCACAACTCCACGATAAATCGAATTAAACAACACTCAACGACAACTCTTATTGAAGCCTTGTTCGTGGAGCAATTAAGATGGAGATAATTTACCAGTCTCACATCGACAGAGAGATTGAATCGTTCATAGAAAGAATCCATCCACCCAGGTACTAATTATAATATTGTACACATTTTATCCTGTGAATATTTCATTATTTTATAGTTTCCTACAAAAAAAGAAATCAACACTTTCTGGTTTTTAATTACTTCATCTGGTTCATGAGATAGATTATAAAACTAATGAATTCATCAAATTCAACTTGATATGTTTCTTGTTCTATATGAGCAGGGTCTGTATAGACAACGATTCCAGCAGAGACTGCACAGTGGTGAAGGTACGTTAGATTTAATTGCTTAGCTACATTCCAAATTGTATATGTTAAAGGAAATTACATATCAGTCAGTCGTATGAGTTAGGCTTATTCATTATAGTTTTGAACTTGCTTAATTGTGTGGAGTCCACCGTTTTTTTCGCCTACGGATTTTAAACAAACCTTAGCAGCTGTATATATTCATAATCATGTTAGTGATAAATCACTGAGCATTAGGATTTGGAAGAACACATAGTACACGTTAAATAGATAGATACATGTCCATTATGGACATCTCTAGATCCAAAGCTTACATTCAATATATTAGAATGTATAAAGATGGTGAAACAAGACCTAATGGAGTGAGATATAAATTGGTGGACAGTGTGTCTTAGGACGAAGTAGAGAAAATCTATAAGTTTGGTGGAGGGTTAAACTCATTAGTAGTTTTATGTTTCAGTCGTTTTTTTGTTTTAGTCATTTTTCTCTTCTTTTTTACATTCTTCCTTTTATCCTTCTTTTATTTTAGCTTTTTTTCTCTCTCTTTTATCTTTTTTTTTCGATTTATTATTAGATTCATCTACCAGCGATCCTAATTAACTTGGGTTAAAAGTAACGTTGATTTGATAGTAGTAATAACTTAACTATTTGAGTTGTGATTCCGATAATACCTGAAACCAAAAGCAAATAAAATTATGCATATGGTACCTAATTGTGTTTGCTCTATCCACCATTACAAAAGCAGTAAATTTTACATGTTAAAAATAACTCTTTGTCCCAGATAATTGAAGCAATCAATTTTTTGCTTGAAACCAATTAAATAGAATAGTAAAAAGTGAAGAGGTCGAAGACAATTACCAAATAAAAAGGCTTTGACTTTATTTTTTGTTAATTTCAAATATAATATTAGTTTTTTAATTAATAAATAAGCTGTTCGATGTTCACAAACAGATTGATAGCGCGAACAGGCATGGGATATTATTGGAGATGGTCCAGGTGTTGACAGATCTTGATCTCGTCATTTCCAAATCATACATTTCTTCCGACGGTGGATGGTTAATGGATGGTCAGTATATATGCCTCCCTTAACACAGTCTGGACTTTAATTTGTTATTTGCATGCCATAATCCTACACAACCTTTAATCTTTTAATTTCTAATTTGAACAGAGAGACTGTATAGAATATACGCTTTTGTAATTCTATTATTTGAAAGAAATAAAATATAAGAAATGTAAAATAAAAACTTTGGTAAATGTATTTGGAGCAAACCAGCAATTAATCGTGTGAAACTCATCATCATTAATATTATTTATTATTTATTATTATTATTATTATTATTATTATTATTATTATTATTATTATTATAACTCTTTATGACACGTTAACAGTTGATAAAATGAACTAATGACAGTGACTAAAATAATATATATCATACCTAACACTATTTAAAAGAATTATAAAAACTAATTTTTTTTATAGGAAACAAAATGTTTATATTATAAATCCAAAATAGAAATTTAATCTTTAACAACTACAATAATGAATTTGATTTGTGAAACTTTCACCGTAAGTAAGCTCAATTGTTATTATTAAAAAAATGAATAAATTTTATCTTTAACTTTTAATAACTATTTCACAATTTAGTCTATAATGCAATTAAATTAATTTAAGTGTACCAATGATAATATCAAATTAGTTGAGATAGAAAATGAATTCGTTGTCTTGTAATGTCAAAATTCAAATTAACTCGTGTTAAATTTAAAGATAAACTTAATTTCAGTTTACAACACCAAAGACTAAATAGTTTATTCATGTCAATTTTAAATAGAGAAAAAGTTTATACACTTAATTTATGATTGAATAATAATGTATAAAACTAAAACTATTTTATATTTTGTGTGTATAAACATTAAATTCTTTTAAAATATTATAGATTGATGTTTTAATTTAATTTCATTATAGACATTTGGAACAAATTAACGAACCAATCAAAACAATTATTAATTAATCTGTAAGATTAATTGCTTTGATTATTTTGTACATAATCTATAAGCATGAATTTACAAGTAGCTTGTTTCTCCTTGATGGGTCACTGTTGACTGCACGTTGCAGTGTTCCACGTGACGGACCAGGATGGAAACAAGCTTACCGACAGAGGACTCGTCCATTACATTCAACAGGTCACTCTCTCTGTCTTACTTATAATCTTCCTCTCAAACTCTTCCTTTGTTTTTGTGTGCCTACCGAAATCGAACCAGTCCCTTATGACCATTATCGTAAGATAATTACGATGGTAGTCTCCCTTTGTTAGTAGAAACTAAAAGTAAGATTTTGTAGGCACTGTGCGAGGCTAGAAGCAACAGCAAAGAAATTTCAAGTGACATAGAGCTAACAAGCTGCAATGAACCACCACGAGTGGTGAACTTAGCAATAGAGTTGACAACAACGGACCAGCATGGCCTGTTCTCGGAGATATCAGAGGTTCTATTGGGCCTCGGCTTCAACGTCACCTCCGCCAAGGCCTGGACTCACAACGACAGGGTGGCCTGCATAATCCACCTGGAGGACGCAAAGAAACTTGGGCCCATTAACGCAGAACGTCTGGCCCAGGTCCAGGCCCAGCTGCAGAACGTTGTCAAGGCCCGTGGTGGGAACGGGGAAGAAGAGAGAGTGAGGTTGAGGCTGAGGAGCTTCGGCGCCGGGCGCAACCACACCGAGCGGCGGCTCCACCAGTTGATGTATGCCGACGGGGACTACGAGAGGTGCCGTGCGTGCCATGTGGGAGACAGAAACGGTGAGGAGAGCCAGGTTTCGGTGGGCAGATACAAAGAGAAAGGGTACTGGGTGGTGAACGTGAGGAGCAGGGATCGTCCTAAGCTTTTGTTTGATACTGTGTGTGTGCTCACCGACATGCAGTACGAGGTGTTTCATGCGGCTGTTAGCTCCAATGGCTCCATGGCTGACCAGGTACTTGGATTTTTTACATAGTCTGAAATATTGGTTTGAGTTTAGTGTAAATTATAACTACAACAGGTGGCAAAACGGACTATCCGTCCAATCTGGATTCCAGACTATAATGAGTCGAGCAAAAAAAGTCTGGATTTAATCTGACCCTACAAAATAAACTCAAGTTCTTGTAAAAGCTTATTTTTATGGGTTTTTTTTACAAGTTTTTGTGGGGTTAACACACATTGAGCCATAATTAAGTTGGACTAAAAAAATCAAATTTAATTTGAACTAAACAATTTAAGCTTTTAAGTCCTACATTTCATTGGACAATTTGAACGGGTCTCACTATTAGGATTCATTTTGTCACGTTTACCTCTTATTGTATATGATGCTATATTTCTTTCCTATATATCTTTACATATTAACTCCTTATTTAAATAGTTATACATTCTATTAATATATTTAATCGTTTGTTATCATACTATATTTAAAAAAGTTAAAGAAATAGTCTTTAATTTCAGAAAACTTCAAGGAGTGTAGGAGTGTAAGTATAACTATGATAATTCGATGCAGTAGAAAGAGAAAAAAATTTATAATAGGTACTGTTGAAGTATTTATCACTACTCAAGCCTCTTATGATTAACATTTATTTTATGTAGTATAATAGCTCGTAGAACTTATCTCTGAAGAGAGGAATTAATGTACACAAATAAATTTTGTGCTACCCATTATTCATACTGTAGTGAAAGAATATGTGTAGAATTTCCCTGTCTTGAAGGTGATATTGATTTTAGTGGACGTTTGACGCAGGAGTACTTCGTAAGACCTAAAGGTAGTTCAAATCTGGACAATGAAAGCGAGAAGCAAAAGCTCAGCCTATGTTTAATCGCAGCCATAGAACGCAGAGTCTCACATGTACGTCCCATGAGCCTCCCTACCAAGGTTTTCGTTTATTTGTTTAATCATATATGATCATTTTTTTCTTGACAAAACATATATAACCGTAATGAATGTAGTAAAGTATAATCTTGCATTGGAACAGGGATTGAAGGTGGACATTCGAGCTGAAAACACAACGGGGCTACTATCAAAAGTCACACGTGTGATTCGTGAGAATGGACTATCCATAACAAAGGTTCAGATAGGAGTAGAGGGTGATGAGATGGCAGTAGGATCATTCTGTGTTGCAAATTCTTCAGGTCAAGAAGTGAACCCAAACATAGCAGAGTTGGTGAGAAAAGAAACTGGTGGGTCTGTAGTTGCAAATTACAATTCGCCTTACAGGGTCCCCAAATCCTGGTCATCGAGTAAAACCATGCATGAAACCAAGAGTAGCACAGAGGTTAGACAAAGGTTTTCTATTGGAAGCATGTTATGGTCTCAGCTTGAGTGGCTTTCCAATAATTTCCGTCCCATTAGATCTTATAAGCTTTAATTAATAAGGCACAGTTATTTGTTCCTCAAGAAATAAGCACTCTACATATTATTCTCGATAGCCTTAAAATTGCATACCACTTGATGTGAGATGGTATTTGCAGATCAATTATAAATATATATGATATGATACCGTCGTGGATCTATGATTAATTATAGGGTAAATAATGATTTTAAGTCTTTCACGTGTAAATTCATGATTATTTAATTCATGAAACAACAAAAATTATATTCTAATTTAATTTCTAAATATGTAAAAAATATGATAATTGTATCATTTAATTATAATTTTTAAGAATTAATTTAATAATAAGTTATATTTTTATGTTTAATTTAAAATTGAATTATAAATTTCAGGACATATTTATCATTAAATTATCAACAAAACATAATTATCATACTTTTTAAGAAATTTATTTAAAAATTATTAATGATCAGTCAAACAAATTTTAATCTTTCACGAAAATCATATTTGTCATACATGAAAAAAAAAATTCTCCTATCAAACACAGTGTAGGAGTTGATGGTGTAACTTGATATTCAAGAAATTAGATAAATCAAAGAACTTTTCCTGACTCCTGACCATATTGGCCTAGCGAAGAAACTAATCAAAGGAGCTTGATGATGCATTGTCCTTATTGGATTTAGTTAAGTAGTTTTTGCATTCTCCTTCTTCAATGAACAACTTTTTTATTTTCTTCTTGATAAACTTCTTGTCTTCCTTCTTCCTCTGAAGGGGCTATACCACAAGATATGATGAAGATTGAGAAGAAGAAACAATAACATCATTAGTCTTATTTCACACATAGGTTTCTCAAGAAAGTCACGTCTTCTATCGCCTGTCGATAAAGCTTTGCATATTGAGATTCTTGATTAACAGCAAAGAAGAAACAATAACATCACTCTGAATTTTATAATTTTTGTCTCTCCTCATAGACGACATTAACAACAAAGAGGGACGAATACTATATATTGCTTTTGTTATATTCAAACGCCAAATTGATTGCACTTGAAGTTCAGAAACTAAAACCAATTTTACGAAAAGTACACCGACAAATGAAAATGTATTTTATCCATGTTAATACTATATTACCAAATGCATGAATCAATTGTATGGTTGTTCAAACTTAACCAATGGTCTCAAATACGCATTTCAAATATGCAGTTACGTTCAATAATTCAAGAGAGAATTTGTCGTCGTCCATAATGATTCCACTAACAAAAATAATTGTTTCTAATGAAAGACATGTAATAATTTAAACCAAAAAAATAATACAAAGGGTATTTCTATTAACACTACCATTTTTTCTAATGGCACTATCCATGTGGGTGCAATTTAGCCATATTCCAAAATTGTCCCTTGAAAAATTGCAATTTAGCAATTCAAAGTACAAGGGCAATATCCATACCCAAAACCAACCCAAAGTCAAATTCAAACCCAAAAATTAAGCTTTTTCCATGAAACCCCAATGGGTGCCCTAGTGAAAAACGAAAATGGAATACAAAAAAGGGAGAAAATGTGTTTACCACACAAAAAGGACAACCAATGAACACTAAAGAGAGGAGAAAAGACTTCCTTTGAGCACGACAACCAAGCTCTCAAATCTTCAAGGAATGAATTTTCTTGGAGAGAAATAAGAGAGTAGAATGAGAGCATTTGTATTTGTGTTTCATATTTTTGAGAGTTGAAGGAGGGTTTATGACTCTTGTAATTCCTCCTTTTCACACCTAAACCTTACTATACACTCACCTCTCCAAACATAAACTAAAGTCCATCCTCTTAAGCCGAAAACACTAAAAACTCACTAATCACATGCACATATAAAATAAAATCACCAAATTTATTAATTAATTCTTTGAAGTAATTAAATTAAATTAAATTTCTCTTGTAATTTAATTAAATCACTTAAATAATCAATTGATGAAACACAACGTTACAGAGGTTTTTTTTATATTAAACTGTATCTGTAGGTGATGACTGTGTTGAGTATGATTATATGAAGCTTAAAGACGAAAATTAAGTGGGGAAGATGTTTTTAATCTTTTCATAGTTTAGTTCTAAAGGTCTAATCGAGTTGTATACAATGGTTGGTTGATCTATAGAATAAATCTTTGCCCTACTTCATAGACCAAGAAAACCAAGACCTGCCAAAGATATCATTACTCTAATGCGTGGATCAATGACGATAACAAGCTCTAAAATAACTCTATTTAGTCATGTTTTTAATTGATTTAGTTTATGTTAATTTTTGTTGTTGTTTCTTTTCTAAATTTAATCAAAATTTCGTTCTTTATTACGTTACTAGGTGTGTGTTGTTTAAACATAAAAATAAGACAAACATAAACTGCTAAATATAAGTTCATAGAACATAAAAAAACTATACAAACAACTTCATACGTCAAATACATACTAATAAAAATAATAATAACACAAAATGATAAATGTCCTTAACAATGCTCAATTTCCCTTGTAGCCACCTCCTCTTCCACGTTTGTTGGGTTTCTTCCTCGGTGGTGGTCGCTCCTCAGCTGAGCTACACCCATTAGTTATTACATGGCCCGATGAATATTTGTCCCTTCATGTACAACTCTCATGTTCAGCAATCTCTGGGTGGACACTGACATCATTTGGAATCTATCCTATATAAAGATTAAAGAATATACGATTAGTAGTTATTTTTTCATTAAAAATTAAAACAAAATGGTGACAATATTTTTTGCCTTACTTGACAGGAGTAAACAACACCCTTTTTTTCTTTTTTGTCTTATATCCATATTTATGGAGATAGAATTCATGTCATAATTTAAAAAATGAACATGTATCATTCTTTTTCATAATTGAAAATGATGAGGGAGCACCAAGCTACGGCGAAATACGTACAGGATTATGTGATGGCTTTCCCTCTTGTGGCAGAATTAGTTATGGATTTGAATGCTTGTAATACCAAGGCAGATAGTCTATAGTGCAGGCCCATGGAGCCCTATGTGGAACAACCATGCCAACGCCACCAGATGCTACTCCCACTTGGCCCATGCCTTACAACACTTCCTATATGCAGTAATACACTTGGGTGGTCCAACAGAATCCTTTGTACGTACCCAAACTGCTTCAAAGCGCTTGTTGGTAGATACGACGCCATGTCTATCCATCCTTTGATGTAGCCAGGGTATTATGTCCATTCCTCAAAAGGTTTCATGTCTTTGCATGATGCATACACGGATCAAACAACATCAGTCATCTTCAACTGATCCAACAATTGCCTGGTCCCAATAGCCTTACCGGTACCCCTCAACAACAACCTAGCTGCAAGTAGCTTCTTGCGATCATAACCCATAACCTTCTCACTACAAAGAATGGTTGGCAGATGCTCAAACACCCATGCCAGTAAAACATGAAATATATTTTTAGCATCATATAATACTAAGTAACAAACAATTATGTATACAAAAAAATATCATACCATGAGTAGCATCATATAACCTCTCATATGCTTGCTGCCATATTTGCACGCATATGAAAATGGGTCATAAAGATAAGACAACTCAACTACCCTCTAAGCGTACTCGTGGTTGTGATTTAGATGACTAAGGTGCTACAGGTTGTAGATGTGTACATGGATCGAGCTCATCTCGACAAATATAGTATTGTCGAGCAAATGCAACAAATAAGTCGTAGTAGCCCAAACGAACGAGTCACTGGCAACATAGGTGTGATACAACTCATAGCCACGCGGTTGTCGTTTTTCGTCACAACATCTCCTCTTGGTCCATCATAACACCAAGTTCTGACCTCAATAAACCTTTGATCTCCTTCCTGGTGATCAAGGAAATGACCCAAGATAGGAAAATGTAAAAGACATGACACATCATCGAAGGTGATGGTCATCTCTTCAACTAGAAGGTGGAAGGAAGAGGTGTCACTATGTCATCTCTCGATAAGACGTTGATTACACCTTTATTCAGAGATGTGTACCACACATCATACAAACTCTTAAGCCCTGACCTATCCATGTACCCTTTCACTTTTGCCTGAGTAGCGTAAGACATAAAATTGTCACCATGACAGGGAGTGGGCGAGAGGGACGTATGTGAGAAGGAATGAGAGAGTGGAAGAGAGAGAGAGACGTATGAAAGGAAGTGAAAAAGGTGGGGGTGAGAAGAAGGGGGTTGCGCAAATGGAGAACAAAAGGGGAAAGGTTAGGGGTGGGAGGAAACCGCCTTAAGGCCAATTTCGTATTTTCACTACCATTTTCAAAAGATGGTAGTGCCAATAACAATAAATGCAGTGGGAATAGCAATCCCATAACACAAATACTAAGTTTGAGAACTAAAATAATGCATACACTACTATCTGGTATTCAATTGACTTTAGTTTAAAATAGACAAATTCTAGAAGGTGTAACCAATGAATTGTTGGATGAGATGAAACATAATAGAAAAGGAAGGAAGTTGTGATGTTTAAGGTAGATTTTAAAATAAATTATGATTGTGTGGAATGAAAATCTCTAGATTATTTTATGCAAAAGATGGAATTCTCATTGATATGGAAGAGGTTAGACCTGTCAAAACTGGTTGAACCCGCGGGCTAACCCTTTTTGGCTTGCCTAAATCGATGGGTTGGGTTGCTAAAATATTGGCTCACCAGGAACCCGGGTTGTTTTGACTCGGCTCACTTAACCAGCAACTCACCCGGGTTAAACCCGGGTGAGCCGGGTTGGCTCACTAGTTTTACTATAAATAAATAAAAAAGAAAGCCACATATATAAGTATATAACTCACTAACTAAGACTCAATACTCATTGTCTCAAGCTCAGCCAAAATGCAAACCCTCAATTGAAAGTTGAAACTGTCCCTTCAAGGTTCAGGCCAACCCACTCACCACCGCCAGTCCGCCACTCGCCACCGCCACTTGAATCGAAGCCAGCGCCACCACTCAATGCTCGAGTCGAAGTTGAAGCCCAACGCCACCGTCGCCACTGCCACCGCGTCAGATCCACCACCCCGACCACTCCCTCCCTCCCTCCATCGAGCTTCATTTCTTGAAAACAGTATGCTTACCTTACCTCTATTTGTTTTGCTAAACTCATTTTCCTTATAGATTCCACTTAATATTGATAAATTATTAAACCCATTTTCCTAGTACAAATTAATGAAACTGTTGTTCTTTAATGTACAATAGATAATGAGTCAAATAAAATGGTGCTTTGTATTTTTCTTTTTTTTTTTCTGTGATGTATTTGAATCTGATTAACGCGATGTTGCAAGCCTACTAACATACCATTTCATGATTTAGTTTTCATAGCCTTTGATATTTGAATTCAGAGTTCAACTACTTGTGTGTAAAAGCTATACTCATGACCTAATTGATTGAGGGAACAAGAATTGGTTTGTTCTGTTGAAAATATGATTTTTCTGTTGAGGATGTAAAGTATGATTGTTTCTTATAAATATTCTTTAACTTTGAGATTTATTCTAACTTTAATGAATCTTATAAATCTAACTTATCTAAATTTTCAAAGAAACAAAAAACTTTTATTATACTTAGAAATGAGACCAGCCACAGTGTAATACTCATAGTTTTTTCTTATCTACATTTACTGTGATGTAATAGTAGAATTTGTTATTAAAAGCCTTATCTGACTTGCAAGTGAAAGGAAGAGTTAATCAAATGTTGATAAGTTAAGACATTAATTCCATTCATAACATAACCTACAGGGAGAACAAAGGATAACTATCACCAAAATATCTAACATCTCACGTCAAAATGCTTCAAAGCACTTAAGCATTTCGTGTATTATTGTTTGAAAGATCAGTTGGATGATCTTCTAATTACAACAAAAGACCAGAAATTATTGATTGGACACCCTCTGCTGAATTTTCAATTAATTATAATATGACCGATTATTGATTGGAACGGTTGTGATTCCTGTGTGATATAGACTGTTTTACTCCTAAAGGATTTTGCATTAGTCTGTGATTTTACTCTGATTCCTGTGTGATATACATTGTTTTATATGTGATTTTCCTGATTTTCTTCTGACATAATGGAATCTGAAACTGTGCATCAAAGTGTTATTCGAATGGATGTTGTTACTGATAGTGATTTGAATGAATTTCGTGTTAAAAGTCCAAAGAGAAATGCAAATCCAAATGTAGATGAAATTAAAAATAAAGAGACTGAGTGTGAAACTGCAAGTAAAAAGGCAAAATCTTGCACTTCTAATGTTTGGAGACATTTCACTAAAATTGGGGTAGAAGACGGAAAAGAAATGGCTAAATGCAATGGGTGTGGGCAAAAGTATGTGATTGGCTGTACTAAGATAGGTACTTCAACCTTATTTCATCATGTAAAAAAATGTAAACTTATCCCCAAATATCATGATATGGCTGCCATGATTATTGATCATGCAGGAAAGTTGAGGTCTAGGGAAATTGATCATAAACGTGTGCGTGAAGTAATTTCAATGGCTATTATTGAACATGGTCTTTCGTTCAACTTTGTTGAATACACGTGGATTAGGGAGTTGCATTTGTTGTTAAATCTGGAAGCGAAGCATTATAGTAGAAACATTGTTGTGTCTGATATTTGGAAATTTCATCTTAAACAAAGGGACAAATTGAAATTGTTAATGCATAGAAGCCGTAATCGAATTTGTTTGACATCTGATTGTTGGATTGCATGTACTGTTGAGGGATACATTTGTTTGACTACTCATTTTGTTGATAACCAATGGAATTTGAATAGCAAAATTCTTTCTTTTTGTAAGATGGAACCTCCACATACCGGGTTTGATTTGGCTAAAAAGGTGTTTAATTGCTTGAAAGATTGGGGAATAGATAAAAAAATCTTTTCAATTACTTTGGACAATGCTATGCCAATGACAATATGCAAGACATATTGATTCAACGATTATCCTTGCAAAATAGTTTGTTATGCGAAGGTGAATTTTTTCATGTGAGATGTAGTGCTCATATATTGAATCTTATAGTTCAAGAGGATTTAAAGATTTCTAGTGGTACTTTGCACAAGATTAGAGAGAGTATCAAATATGTAAAAGCATCAGAGGGAAGAAAGATAATGTTTAAGGAATGTGTTGATGAAGTTGGGGGTATTGATACCAAGGTGGGTTTAAGATTGGATGTTCCCACTAGATGGAACTCTACATTTGTTATGCTTGAAAGTGGACCCAAGTATCTTCGTGCTTTTTCTACCTTCTCTTTACATGATAGAAATTATAATTCATGTCCATCAAATGATGAGTGGATAAGGGGAGAGAAGATGTGTGAATTCTTGAGGTCGTTTTACTTGATAACTAATTTGATTTCCGGTACATCTTATCCTACTTCTAACTTGTACTTTATGTAAGTATGAAAAATTGAAAGTTTGTTGAGGGAGAATGTCAAAAGTGATTATCCGGTGATTAGTGAAATGGCGCAGATGATGCTTGTGAAGTTTAGCAAGTATTGGGATGATTATAGTGTCATTCTTGCAATTGCGGCTATTCTTGATCCAAGAATGAAATTTGATGCATTGAAGTTTTTTTATAACAAACTTGATACTTCCACTTCTGCAAAGAAGCTTGAACACATCAAGAATAAGATATACAAGCTTTATGAAGAATATGTGAAACAAGACCCAGGTGAAGGAAGTGCATCAAGCTCTCAAATGAATCTAACGGCACAATCTTCCAATCCGGAGGATGACCAAGACATGGATGCATTTCACGTAAGTGTGTTATTTTGCTTATTAATTATAATTTCAAGAATCCACTTGTTTGTGTTTGTTTTACTTAAATTGATGTTTATTTTCTTTGAATTGTTTTGAATTGCATAGGAATATATAAATTATGTGAGCCAAAATGTCTTGGTTAATGGTAAGTCTGAATTGGATATATATTTGGATGACGGACACCTAGAACCAAGTTTAAATAAGAAGCTTGATGTGTTGAAGTGGTGGAAGGATCGACAACATCGTTTTTCAATCCTTTCAAGAATGGCTTGTGATTTACTAATAACTATAGTTGCTAGTGAGTCTGCATTTAGCATTGGTGCTTGTGTGCTTAACAAATACCGATGTTCCCTTCTTCCCGATAATGTTCAAGCACTTATTTTGACTCATAATTGGATAAATGGTTTTTCTCCTATGGCTGTAGGTAATATTTTGTAATCTATCTTTACATTAGTCATATTTATTATTTACTAATAAACATTCACTTTAATTTTAATCTTTCTTTTTGAATTGTAGATGAAGATAATAGAGAAAATGAATATGACGAAGATGAAATTGATTTGTCAAAGCATGATTCCAATACTCTTCAGTCTTCGTAGACAAGTTAACATTGATGATTGAGAATTTGATATTGGAGGAGTTAGATTGCTGTTTTACTATTTTAATGTTGTTGAACATATTTATGTTTGTTTGAGTTTCATGCACATTTAGTTTGAGTTTGAGGCAGTTTGACAGTTTGTAATATTTATACTTACTTAGATTGGTTTAATTTGCATTTTTGTGCACTTATTTTGTGATTTTTTAAGATCTTTTTGTTTTTTTTTTAAATTTAAAGTGAGCCAACCCACGAGCTAGCTCATGATCTAACCCGGATAACCCACCAATCCACTCGAGTTAAGTCAGGTTGGCAAAAAACTGACCCACGACTAAAGTGAGTCAATCCAATCTTACTCACTTTTTAGCCAGCCCTTATTGACAGGTCTAGAAGAGGGTGCATAATAGAGTGTTTGTCTACATCCATAATAACAGTAATAGTAAATGGAAGTTCAACATAAATCACGTTATTATAAACTCATTTTTAATTAATATTAATTTTGCACGTCACGAATTCGAATTTGTATAATCGAATCGTTCGTTATAGCTTTTATCCGCACCATAAACACTTCATAGAACAAGCAAAATCAGAACAAGATAATTAACGACTCCTTAACTTAGTTTCGAAATTGCGACGGAAAATAAGACAGACATTTAGCATGAAACAGAAGAGAAAAATATAGATATCCCAGCTGGTTGGACAAGTTTACATTAAAGGGACAATAAAATTGTGTAGCAACAGCTAGTTAATTTGTTGTTTTGTCGGCATTTGACTACGTACCCATAAAATGATAATAAAAGTTGAAGGTTTAAGCTAGATGGATAATTTAACTGTAATAACAGTAACAAAATAAAAAACAAAGAACAAAGTTGAAAATGGAACAAAATTTAAATTACATATCAATATAGCATATAGAATCTTGTAAAAAGGCCTAGAGAACCTTCGCTGGTTCTAAACTGGAGACACCGCTTGGGCTCAAAGGAGGAAAGAAAGAGAAATCACTATACGAATTTGGTGAGAGCAAATTCATTCCTAGAAACCCCGGTGCCATTGCTCCATCATTATTATTAGTCCCTGGAGAATTCATTCCTAAGAGAAACTCCTTGTACCATTTACCGCGCGTGTCTCCGCTTGATTGGTTTTGCTTTGGTGGCACATTAGGAGCATCAGCAGATTCAGCACGTGCGATTTTGATTTGGAGATGCTGCTGCTGGGACTTGTGCTCGGGTGCACCTGTGAGCTGCTGAACCACGTCACGGAAGTTTATAGCGTCCACTTTGTAAACTTTGACCGGTGTTGGTGGCATTGGTGCCACTGGTGCCTTCTTCCACGGCTTTGCTGGTGTCTTTCTCACGGAACGGAGCCACGAATTGTGATTTTGAAGAGGGTACACTTGTTGTTTCATGTACCCTTTTGAGTCCTCACGGTTGTTTTGGGTCAAGTATGAAGAATTGGATGATGAGGAATAAGAACTGGAATAGGCTTCCATGATAGAAAGTCCTGAAAAAAAATTTGCTTTTCTGTTTAATTTTCTAGCTATGATGATAAGAGTGTAGTGATATATAATTGTGATCACAAGCTGAGACTAAGAGACTACTTGGGTGTTGTATTTATAGATTTATTTTGAGTATGAGTATGAGCCATGAATTGTGGCTAAGATTATTGCATGTTTGATTTGGTGTTGGAATATTTATTTTAAGTTTAGAATTAATTTTATATATATTTTTATATATTTAATTTTATGTTAGAAAAAATTTAAAATTGATTTTGAATTCAGAATTGATTTTAAGTTGAAATAATTTTAAATAATTTTTATATTAGAATTAAAATTTTGTAATCAATTTTATTTTTAATTTAATTTTATAATAAAATATGTAAATTTAAATCACAATACTTTAAAATTAATTTTAACTAAAATTAATTTCACTCAAAATTAATTTTACGTTAACATTCATTCAAACAAAAGCTATAACTGTTGGGTTGAATTTCAAATAAGACCAACGACTTAAAGATGAGGCAGCCGGGGAATGAATTGAATCGAATCGAATCTTGATAGAAGAAATTCAAACGTGGATTTTGTCGCACCGTCGGCGGATAAATAAAATTAATGCATATAATATAGAGTAAGTAGTGACATGAGCGGGCCAATCCTCTATGGTCAAAAGAATAATGAGTTGGATGAGTTAGCAACAGTATTTTATAAGTTATGAAAACCCTCCAAATTTGTCTTGACGCTGTCACAATAATTATATATTTTTCTTGAGTCAAAGATCACAAATAATTTTCAATTCATTAAATTATAAGTTAATTTTATTTATAAAATATGATTATTATTGACTAAAAAAATTACATATAATAAAAATTAAATTTATTTTTTTATTAAATAAATCATTTTTACACGTATCAACATATAAAAACCTTTTACAGCAATTATATATGTAAGCTTAAGTCATGCTCTACTCAAAGTAACTCAGGTAATTGAGATTCAATTCAATATGAGTTGAGTGATATTAATTCAAAAAATAAACAAAGGAAGTAAGAATAGCCGCCTCTGTTTTGTTTGCTGTCGTATTCAGAGGGGACTAGTGGCACCGTGGATGGACCGCCAAGGCTTTTGCTGCCCCAGCTAGTTTTGTTAATGTATTTCTTTTTGTACGCATACCACGACGGTTATGTGACATGTATTATTAATTATTTTCATCATTCCCTCTGTTTATAAAGAATAATTTTAAATCTCTATACAATATGCTATGCTAATTCTTTTATTTATTAGTTAACAAAGTACTGTATTATTTTCTATATTATTAAGTAATAAATATGTTATTCTTTTATTTGATGTATTTTTCTATACAATATATAAAAAAATATAAATAAAAAGATATTGTAAAAAATATATAGTATTACATGTTTATATAATGATCAATTCTCACTGATTGATTTAGTTGTGAAGAATTAAAATAGATGTATAAATTATAAAGATTTAAGATCCATTTTTTTTGTCATGCATCATAAGATTGATATTTGTTATCATTATTGTAGTTTTTTAATAGTAATAAAAAAAGCTAAATATCACTTTTGTTTTTTATGTTCTAATATTTTGATATATTAGATTTTAAAAAAATTATTTTAATTATTTATATTTTTGAAAATTTTTGTTTTGTTTTTTTTTTCAATTTTTTATTAACAATGCTTGTGTTTCATTAACTTTAAAATTTTAAAATAATTAATTTAAAATATTTATCATTTTTTAATCAATTTGTCTTCTTCTTCAAACCACATCCATCATTACTACCACAACTTTCACCACTGTAATTTATTTTCAACCTCACAACCACCAATACAATACAACCAACACCACCCCATTCACGTGGGCACCATATAGCCAAACACAGGCGACACCGCCCTCAACCCCATGAACCCAAATTCGCATGGCCATTACCACCACAACTGTGCGTCGTCACTCTTGACCCCATGAACCTAGATTTTCGACATCCCACCATATCAAAACCTTCCCACCTAGATTCGCCAGGAATAATGGCCATTGTGCCACTGTTTATAAAAAAAAAAAAAAAAAGCCCAAATGTCACACCTACAGTGCAATTTCCCTAAATACCACATGGCCTAATTCGCAGGGCAGCCTGGAGAAGTACGTATGCTTAGGTGGCATCCTCTTGTTGGCCACATAATTCGCTACAGTGACCAGCAAATTACGTGGTGCCAATGTTAGTGCCCAACCAGATATGGGACAGGATACGTGTCGGCCTGTGGTATTTCACTGAGGTGGCTAGCGAAATAGGTGAATAATGACACGTGGCAGCTCCCTATTAAATCGCTGGGGGCCACAGCGAAATAGGTTGCATATTTTGCAAGAGGGCACAACAAATTTTGTCCTATATATACCCCCCATTCTTCCTACGCCACAGATGTTCTTGTAAGTGGTTTGTTATTTTTCAGTTCCAAACACGTTTTCATAATTGCTCTAGTATTTTTGAGTTTAATATTTGCAAAATGAGTGATAGTAGAAATGGGTTAATCACCATTGTATATTATAATGGGAGTAAATATTTTGGACCTAATGGTTAAGTTTTTGAATGAGAAAGTAAAATGATTCGTATGCCCCCAGGATGCAGCCACCGTGATCTGATGAAAATGATTTACAAGAAGTTGAGATTACAACGCGTTCAATCTGTCTCTCAATTGACTGCTAGATGTGCATCGGGCAACCCGGTGCAGTGGGTTGTTGTGGATATTGTAGATGATGACGATGTAGCGTTGGTTACATATGCATGCACATCCGACGGAAGAAACCTCAGATTTATCGAATTGTATGCGAAATGAAACTGTGGTGGATCATCAAGCAGTCAACATTGTGTCCAACCCATTCGCTCCATTGACATTAATAGAGAGCCGCTGGTGAATCCAGAAGACATAGATGTATCCCCATCACTACCACCACTTTCGCAACCAACCCAACAAATGGATTCTGAAGATAGGGATATACTGCTGGAGACTGAAATGGTGTCGGCCCACGACCTAGCTTAGCCTATGGACAGTTATAAGGACGAGGTGCACGAAGGTGTTGTTCCAAACAGTGACTCATTGGATACGGACGTAGATGGTGATTTCGATCGTGTTTTTCCAATTCCTTCTTCGAGCATTGTCGAAATGCAAGACCTGCCTCCGATTCCAGGTATGGATGCACATTGTTTTGTCAATCACTAGTGTTAAAATTATTGCAGGTTTAATAGAACAATGTGTTGAATGTCTCATCATATAGGAGAGGGCAACGTTCCATTTTGGTCTGACATAAGCCATTACACGAATATTAATTGGGTATACTCAGATCAGGAGTCTGATGATATGCAAGGAGGGTGAATACCTAACTGACAGATAGGTCAACAGCTATATAAGGACCAGGTGTTTGAGAGCAAGCAGGATGTTCAATTGGCAATAAAACAATACTGTATGGCCGAGCATCGCACAACCGTAGTAGAAAAAAGTGATACGAAAAGTCTTATAATGGTTTGTGAAAATCATTTTGACGGTTGTTTATGGAGGATGATGGCATATCAAAAAAAGGGTGGCACTGAATGGGTTGTAGGAATATGGAACAACCAACAAACATGTGTCAGTCAAAATCTTTCTCAAGATCACAAGCAGCTTGACTCAAATTTCAAATGTTCGTTGATCTTAGGTACTTAAAATACATTAAATTGAACTCCAAATTTTGCTGAAAATTTATTAATGCATTCTTGTTTGACGAAATGCAGAAATGATTAGGGAGGACCCCAGTGTTAAAATTGGGTTAATTCAAGAAAGGATAGCAACAATTCTCGGATTTCATATATCATACAAGAAGGCATGGAAGGCAAAGAAAAAGGCCATTGTGAAGGTTTCAGGGATTAGGATGAGTCATATGCGTTCCTACCAAGGTGGTTGGGTTACATGTTAAATTTTTCTCCTAGGTCTGCCTACAAGCAGGATTTGAACGACCATTTTATTGATGGACAACTCGATGGAAGTGCTAAGGTGTTCAAGAGGGTGTTTTGGACATTTAAACAGTGTTGCGATGCTTTCAGTTATTGCAAACCAGTTATAAGCATCGACAGAACCCATTTGTATGGAAAATACCGGAGAACACTGCTCATTGCAACATCAGTTGACGGCAACAATTATGTCCTTCCAATTGCATTTGCGGTTGTTTCAGGGGAGAATATCGACAATTAGTCGTGATTTTTTGCACTAATTTGGATACACGTTACGTAGAAAGAGGGAGTTTGTCTTTTTTCAGATCGGCATGCGGGCATACTTGCTGTGGTGAACAATGTCGAACTAGGATGACAACCACCCATGGCATACCATGTTTATTGCATTCACCATTTGGCGAGTAATTTTAATCACAAGTTCAGCAATGTCATGTTGAAGAAACAATTGAAGAAATTAGGTATGTCTGCCTATATGACAATGTTATTACATCCACTTACTCCACTGATCTTATGTCCTGATTTTCACCTCGTGTATGTATATGCAGCTCATACAACCTCGCGCTTAGATTTCGATGCCAGATTAGAAACATTTAGAAAATCAATCTCTCAAATAGTTGCATGGATTGATAATATCCCAAAGGAGAAGTGGAGTATTGCTTATGATGAACTGGGAAGAAGGTTTGCTCACATGGCAACCAATCTTTTAGAGTGTTTTAACAAGGTACTTAAAGGAGCCAGAAGCCTTCCTATTAGGTCCCTTGTGCGGTTCACATACGCTCGACTAGTAGCATACTTTGTCGAACATGGTCAGGAGGCCTGTGACGAGATGGCAAGAGGTAATCATTTCTCCAAATTAGCATGGCAAAAATATATGACGATGGTTGATAAATCCTCAACACACTATGTCACTTGTTATGACACACTTATAACAAGATTTGAGGTTCAAAAGACATACAACATACGAACTCATAGGGGCGATAAGAAATGGTTGATCTCGTTAGGTGAATGAAATTGTCAATGTGGTGAGTTTACTGCCTTCAGGTTCCCGTGTAGTCATGTTATTGCATCATGTCGATCCACACACCACGGTGTGCGTATCAATGTCAAGTGTATTCACCGCAGTGGTTTCCAATTGGAAATGAGGACTTCATACCATCAGCTGCACCACCCATCGTTATACCAGATGTGTCGCTGAGACGTAAAAAAGAAAGGTCAAAGAGTACACGCATACACAATGAGATGGATTCACGGGAAGGATCGACAACTCGCACAATATGTGGTTATTGTAAAATTATTGGTCACAATAGGTGTAACTGCCCTTCACGCAGCCAGGACCAGTGATGTATTACATGCTTATAGTTATGTACTACGTTTTCATTAATTAATAAACAATTAAAATCCAAAATAAGTTGATTCCATTGTCCTGCATAATACATCAAATTAATATGCAATTAAATAATCTGCCATAGTCATGCGTAAAACATCAAATTAAAATACAATTAAAGTCCATCATAGTTCTCAATAATTTATCAAGAAAAAAATCAATCATCCTCTCTGTGGTCTGCATGGTATCCTCCACAACGACTCATGTTATGCTCATATGGTGACAGATGACATCGATATCGCGCTCCCCTAACTGGATTTCGCCTAATGATGTGATCATGGTCATCATCACCATGGTCATCGTTGTCTTCATGTCCCCCCTCCATTGCCGCCAATATGTCGTCCGTCGAATACTCTCCAAAACTCGGAGAATGTATTAAGTGAGCCGAATGTGCCGTAGGAGTGGCCATAACCGGATCCTGCTCTGACATAGGAGTAGTGGGCCTATAACAGTCTGCAAATATGTCCAATCCGGGTGTGAATTGAAGCCCAACTAAACTAGGCCCAGCTGAACTAGGCCTAGTTGAAATGGGGCCAGCTGCATACATGGGATACGATGGATATGGGCATCCAGACTGCGGCATCTATGGTGCTGGAAACCAGGGGGGTACTGTGATCCAGGAACATGATGTGGTGGCCACCAATACTGCTGAGATAGGCCCGAAAGGTACCTTGGTGCATAGAACGTGCCAGTAGGACGTGGAGGAAGAGACGGTACAATGACAGGTGTATCCGCAACTGGCGAAGTGGCGTGGTGAAGGGGTAACCCCTCATGAAGCGCACGCCAATTACTGCGAACAACTGGAGGAGGGGCCTCGGTCTGACGTCTCATAGGTGGGAGTGCAGCATCTCCAGGATCTGTTAGTCTGTCTAAATCATCACATGCGGCCAGCATTCGAACCGCCTCCTGGTAGACCTGGCTCATGTCGAATGCCCCCTGTGCGTCAGGTGAAGCCATGTGGACAACTGTCTCGGTTCGATCCGTCTGGCCATCAAGTATTATTCGTGAATAACAAATGTAAATTAAGTTGCAAAATACACGACAATATGTAACATGCGTATCACATGTGCATCTGCGGGTCATCCAGCGACGAGTAATAGAGTAATACCACTACATCTACTCATTGTTGACAGATAGGTACTCATCTCTCCACATAGGTTGAACGTTTTGCAACACAAGGGAATCTCTGTCTGCCCATTGGGCAATGAAGAAACCATGTCGCTGACTCCAATCAACGTCTATCTTCGTCGTAATACTAATCGTTAACAGCTCACTACAATTAATCGGATCCTCTGGAATTGGCTGGTCAAACCCAAACTGATGCAGTACTCGATTTGGCTGTTGGTAGACGACAATCTCGTAACAAATAAGAGGACAAACAGCCAACCATCTCCGAGCCATCTCAACCTCTGGTGGATGGACTATGTCTACAAGGTCATAAGGCCTCCAACGTATGTCTCTCATGTGCATGACATCAATATAATGTCGATATCTGTGAATGTTTGTATATACGATCTGTCGCGTATCGTATACATTAAACCTGCAACAACAAAATTACTACATTACCAACATATACTACCAAAACAACCAAACCATGGAATACTAATATCGAAAAAAAAATACCTGTGCGCAAATATCTCGCGCTCTATGACATCCTAGTCTTCCACCCTAGGAAGGTTAGGAGAGATGGTCGGGAACCACGTCCGAGCCCACAACTGCAACAACAAAGCACATTCACCCATCTCACGATGTCCTGCACGTGTCGCCTTACACAACTCCTTATATAAGGCTACAAGAACCATAGAGCCCCAACTGAATGTGTCTGTGCGCTGGAAATCATCCAGATATAACAAGTACCGAGCGAGCACAAAGCTCGAAGTGGTGTCAATGCACGAGTGTATCTCCAACGGCCTACTTCTGTGCCAGCGTGGACCACATGAACATCAAACTGGTCTCGTAAATAGTGAAGGCCCAATAAACTGCCATGCAAATCTCGACCAGCAGCCGGCTCAACCCCTAACAGGACACCAATAATAGTCCGAAAGTTATGTCATCTGTGACGGCCAGAAACAACATCACCATCAGTCGGCAACCCCAATCGTGATTGTCACCTCCAGGGTGATTATCACCTCACCCATCGTCATATGGAATGTACGTGTCTCTGGGCGCCATCGCTCGACAAGCGCTGAGATAAGGTGATGGTCGATCTAAAAACATTCAAGTTACACAACAGTTATATATACATTACAATACAATGAAAGCAACATATTACAAGTTAACTCAAGACTGAATATGCTTACCTCATGATTGCGCAGACGCGCAACGTGATAAAAACCAGCCTGTCGAAGCCACAGGTAGATCTCCTCAAGTATAGCGTTATGATCGTGTGTCACAGCATGCCTTACATTAAGTACACGCTCTCGCGTGGTCGGATCACCCTGCGAATTTGACACATACGTAGATATATGTTTCTCCTGTAGTGTAAAGAGAGTCCGTATAGATGGACCGGGGTCAATCACGCTCAATGGAGACTCAACTGGTGGGGTCGATCGAACATCTTCATCGTGATCCATTACTCTATATCGAAAATTTTTCATACAAAATTAATAAACAATCCTAAACAACAAATGCCTAACCAAAATAAAATATTCTATACGTTCATACAAAAAATTAATAGCCTAATGTAATAACATTGTCATTTTTAATTAAATATGCCTAATTTATAATTTCTAAAATTAGTATCATTTTAAATTCAACACCAACACCAATCCTTTTCACCCATAGATAATAACCTAAACAAGGTAATTTTGTCTTGTCTTTGTAAACTAACTGTATATGTTTGGCATGGGAAATTGCGTTTGTACCCAAACTTTGTATAAAATATTAGAAGAAGAAAAAAAAGAGAAAATACGAGATAAAATTATTGATGTAACAAAAAGAAATAAAATACTGTTATAAAAAGTATTATATAAATATAATGCGCAAATAATATAATTTATATACACCATAAATTAATCTTATTTATTTATCTATTAATTATGTTGAATCTTACCGATATATATCAAATATATATATATATATATATATAATATTTTATTTTATAGTCAATATTATCATTTTATTTAATTCAATTCTTACAATAACTAGCATAATAATATTTGGTTAATATATTCATTACAAAATTATAATTTGTTTCTTTGTTATAGGATAACTAAAGTTAATTATTTTAAATTACTTTATCACTAATGTCATAAAAAAATTGTTATGATAGAGATAAAAAATTATAATTAACTTATAAAATGTATTATTTTGGTTTTTTTCCCTTACAATATATTATATTTATTTAATTAAATACAATAAATTATGTATTTCAACATAAATAAAAACCAGTCTGACATTCCTATAACTATCATATATCCTATAACTTAACAATTATAAACTAACACTACATATCCTCTAACCTAATGTTTTAAATCTCGAACCTAAATATTATTTAAAAACTAAAACTACATAAATAATCAACATATTCAAAATTTAAAATACAAAATACTAAATTACAAAAAATAAAAACAGAAAAAGTAGTAAAAAAAAAAACTAACCAAGAATATCAGAGAGTGGAGTGAGCTGTGGGAGGGAGTGGAGTGAGCTGAGGGAGAGAGTGGGTGAAAGTGTCAGGGAGGGAGGGTTTTTATAGTGGGCCATGTGGTATAATTCGTTGGAGGCCCAAGCGAATTACACCACGTTCGACACGTGTTCCAGACTGACAGGTGACACGTAATTCGCAGTCCCCCTCAACAAAATTCACCCAAATCCCACGTGTCCTGCCCTTTCTGCCCCGGCTAATGGGACGACGCCATGTATGCGTACCTATTTCGCCTCTAACCCCTGGGAATTTGGCCACATGGCAGTTGGGGAAATTGCCTTGTAGGCGTGGCATTTGGGATTTTTTTTTTTTAACAGTGGTACAATGGCCAGTGTTCCAATTCGCCACTAACACCTGCACGTGCATCACCGCACACCACCAACAACCCCAAATCCATGTTGGCAAAGTGCCCAGATTTAAAGATAATGATGGATAAGACAATTTGGAAGAGGACGGTGGAGAAAAAAAGAGACTTAAATATGAAAGAGTGTGGACAAATGGTTTTTTATTTATTTATAATTTTTAAAATAATAAAGATAATGGCTGATTTTAGTTGACATTATGTTAAATTTATTAATTCAAAATTTAAAAATTAACTATACACAGACGTTGTTAACAGAAAATTGAAGAAAAATCAAATCAAATCAAAATTATTTAAAAACATAAAAATAAAAATAAAAATTTAAAATTTAATATAAGAAAAAAAACTAAAACATAAAAAAAAGGTTACATTTAGCCTAAACAAGAAACAATTGATCCTTTGTTTCCTCTTTCAAGACAATTGATAATCGTTGCCACATAATGTATTCAAGATATTTTTCATCCCCACTTGAATAAACATTAAGTTATCGACATGCTTACGTGGAAAAGCTAACAAAGTTTCCCACATTGATAAAGTGTTTTATAACCATTGGATATATAATCAAAGGTTAAGATTATTCTCTATTTTTTTCCTTTTTTTTAATTTTATTTTATCTCCCTTTCCAACTTTGTCCCTTGTCCCCATCTCTCCCATGCATAGGCACCAAGAGCCAATGCCCATGACACCATCGCAATTATTGTGATAGCAACATCAACAAAAGATAATATGACAACAGCAACCACGACAACACCACAACAAATCTTCCTTCCAAGCCAACGACCACAACACATATGCAACCACCACGTCAATGACAACAACAACAATGTTGACGATGAAACCACCACCACAACGAATCCCTTCCAAGCTAACAGTGGCGACACCACCACAACCACCCTCCTTTTCTCAGATTTGAAAACCTTAAACCTCCACAAGTACAAAAAATATTTTCTACATCATTTATTTAATACTTTCCATGATAGTTTTCAACTATCTTCGAAACCACCGTTATAGAATGTCAACACTTTTTACAATGATTTTTAAACTATCTTAAAAATTTGGTTTGGATAGAAACCATCTTAGAATGTTTTTTTTTTCTTATTTTAAAATTTTTTAAAAAAAATTGAAGATTCTAAAATAAATTTTCATATAATCATCTAAAATGTAGGCTTTCTAAGAACCTTTTCTTTTAAATCATCTTAAAATGTATCCATTTTAAGACGATTTTTTTAAACCTATGTTTTTTTTTAATGTTTATTTATCACGTAATTAAAAGTTGTTAATTTTTATAATAAATATTTTAAAGAATGAAAATAGAATGTAATTAAAATGTTCCACCAATAAATTGTATATAGATTTTTTTTACTATTTATCACGTACTTAAAAGTTGTTAATTTATAATAATTATTTAAAAAAATCATATTTAAAATGATTTCTAATTGATAATGTGTGTGAAAATTAGACTCAATAAAATATATTACACTTTATCCATTTGGGCAAGGGGAAGGTAAAGGGAAGAAATGTACAAACAAAAAATATATTCCTCTTAGCTTTTATTTCTACTAATAACTTGAAAACATTCACATGTAATCCTTACACTATGGTGAGAATCATGGCAGGAATAATTCTCAACGTCCATAGAGAAAATCATCATCCTCACACTCTGGAACTCCTAGCATTGTCAAAGCCAAGTGACTGTTCATGTCATTATTTGTTTCTTGTAACTGATGGTAATAATCCATCATATATTCATTACCAAAATAACCAGACTTCCTTCTTCTAAAGAGAACATGCTCTACTTCACCTTTCAATATTGCAACAATCTCACCTATGTTAGGCCTCTTAGATTCTTCACTTGTAACACATGCAGTTGCGACATCAACTCGAATTGTACTTGACTTGAGGATCTAGCAACTCTTCAATGGCTCCTTTTCCTATTCTCAGCAAAGGTTTAGCCTGCAAATGAATGTAAAATTGGATGTGTCGGAAATACCATGTCCATTTGTAGAATTTTAGTCACAAGTAAATGAAGTAATCATTGTATATCACTATATTTTTCCACATGATAAAAAACTAAATTTTGTCTTGAACATTCAGACAAACACATTAGATATCCAAGGCCCTACTTAGTTTAAAAGAAAAATGTTATCTGTTTCTATTTTAATTTTCACAATAAATATAACAAAAAAAAATCACCATGCTTCAATTTTATTACCCATTTCAAAGATTTCTTAGAAAAATCTTTAAAATCAGAAAACTTAAAAAAAAAAAAAAAAAAAAAAAGTTAAACGACAAAATAGTCCTAGGTTGTTGGAGATTCACCTGATCATTAGGAGCTTTCCACTTGCTGGCACAATGAGCAAGAAGGAAGCTCATCAAATAGAAAATTTACATTTTCAGATCTGGCCTAGCTTGGAAGTAAAACAACATAAGAAAAATTGAAACATATCAACATGAATCAGTACCAGGAAAGAGATAGTAACTAATTAAAGATAATCATTAATCATACCAAAACAAATGAAGGAAATAATTAGACATGTAACAAATAGTAAATGACCAAATTTCATAAACACCATCCAGCCCTCCTACAACTAATTGCTTAAGATACAGCTCCGGAGCAATCCTCGTGAATAACCTCAAGTTAACTTCATTGTGATGAGTTACAAATGGACGAGCTGCAGCTCCACCATCATAGGTCTTTCAACCTGAAAGTGATGCAAACAGTAGGTGAATAGCAGTAAAGACACCACAGGATCCAGCATCAAAATATTCAGACACAAAACAAACCTCCAAGAAATCGAAGTCATCATCAAGGAACCTCCTAATGTAAGAAATGATTTTAGACCTGGTCTTAAATATTTCTCTAACATCTGGATTAAGCATCAAATCAAAAAAACTTACTATAGTAATCTTTTACATCTTAAAGGAAATAGTCTCTAATGGTCAATAATTGAAAAATATATTTGGTTCATATATCTGTATATAGTATCAACTTTTAAATTATAATTATTTTTTAAATTTATATTATAATCATTTGAACAATATTAAGTGGCAAAAACAAACCTCTATAACATTTGTGGTCCTAGGAATGTACTTAAAAAGACATGTTTAATGAACACTTCAATCTAGCAAGGAATGTTACTGCTTGTGACAACAATTGAAAGGTTTAGTTAATATATGGGACTAATTTGATTGTTTCAGTTTTGACACCATGGAAAATATTGGAATAGTGGAAGTGGGGTAGTGGGAAGTAGCATTTTGTCCCAGCTGAGCAGAATTCTTTTGCTGCTCTCTCAAGTCCTAATTCTATTGGTTGTGACTTAGAAATGTGTAGGAACTATGTAAATCATTGATAGTTTTCTGTTTTAATAAGACAAAACCAAAACCAAAAGAATATGAATATAGTTATTGTGCAAACCTTCCCCTCCTCCATTTTCTGACTAACCAAAACAATGGCAATGAAGATATATACTTTCCAAACCAAATTATTCAGCCACTCAGTGCAAAAAAATGGTTCCTAGTGCTATGTGCTGTGCATATGGCATTACAGAGATGGCAGCATCACCTAAACTGAGCCAGCTAAAATCTGAAACAAGACATTACCATGGTTCCTTACCTTGACAGGATACAAATATATAAATTTCATATTTTTAGATACTTTTTCAGACCTATTGCCGATACTAAGTAGCAGTCAAAAATTTGTATCCATTTTTCATGATATTATGCATGGGTCAGATATATTATGGCGAATTCGTCAGATTCCATTGTGTCTTCCACAATGGAATCTGATAAGTGAGATTATCGAATATTAATATGTTCTGATAACAATTTACAAATTCTTTCTACTCTATTATTATTTAGTAATACTATAGTGTTAGTAATGAGATCTATTCGATCATAAATGTAAATATTATTAGTATATGTAGGAATATTAGGGCTATACGGACTCGAATTGTAGACTTTCTCAGTAAAACAAATCAAACTAATTATTATCTAAATGATTTGAATTGTTTTAAAAACCCAACGTGCATTTTTTTTGCATTGAACTTTTTCATTAACTGATAGAAATATTAGTTAATCCATCATCTTTTTTCTTGACAGAAAGAATAAACACAAAACCCTCTTTCTAGTATTTTACATGGCATTAGATCTAAATTGTGAATCAAGTACGCAGACATTACATTTTATATTTCCTGTAAGAAGCACAGAACCATACAAACATGTTAGATTACAAAGTGGTAAGCCGATGTGAACAAGCATAGTATAGCTACAAACCCCAGTAAGTAACCAATGATTCACTAAACTAACCTAATATGCTAACTGAATAAATGAAACAGAGCAAGTATTGACATACATGCCATAGTGACCGGACAAAGTGTGAGCAAAAGCTTCGGAAGCAATATCAAAAAGGCGAACTTGGACATCCTCAGTGGCAGCAGCAATAAGCATGTGAGATATTGACAAATTGGACATTGCAGCCCTATGAACCTTTCCAGGCATTTTGAAATTCACCACCACCTGCACAATTCAAGTGTCAAGTGTCAACCAATTAAATATCAACTTTTAAAATGAGGCAAATGCTAAACACCACGGTACATCAAGCAGCAATTAATGGAAAATTGTTATAGTTAAGATAAAATCCAAGCAAATAAAAGAATGGTTATGATTGGTTACCTTTTGTTTTGATCTTTCTTGGGCTTGGGAGTGGGGTCTCTGTGAAGGAGAGGGGGAAGAAGAGGTTCCAAGCACATTAGTATACAGATAAGCACAAACAATGAGGAACTCTACTTTTTTTTTTTTTGCAAGTTCTTCCTTACGATGATTCGTCCAAGCAACAATCTACCCTCCATAAAGAAGCACCTGAAATCATATATTTCTAACAGTTGAGAACTGTCAAGTGAAATTACCACTTCAATATAAGATCAATATTGTTAAGTCATGACTGATTTTATTTTAAAACTATATTAATGTTGGTCCAGTAGTGTTGGATAGAAAAGTTTATAAGTTGCTCAAATAACAAGGATTATATCACTGCCTAAACATAGATTATGTACTCAAAGAATCTTGTCCTGAAATATGTTCAACAACATCTATGTTGGTTATTGCAACCTTGCTCGTGAATGGTTTTACTTTCACCTTGCTCCAATCTAGCTGCAACTAACCAAAAGAAGAAACAGATATCAGTTTTCATCTGCAAAATCTATTGACAGCATCATTATCACATTTACTGACCTAGCATGTATCTCAAAATTGTGCCCCAGGTTCCTGTCCATTTTCAATGCTTGTGACACTCCAAATATTGCTTGTTGTCCTATTGGAATGTTGACTATAATGCTGGTTATGAATATCAGCTCTTCAATTTGTTGGACGCTAGAAAGTCTCCATGGGTCTTTGCTTGACCTATCATTGTTCAATTCATTCTCCTCTACAATAGCAGCTTTGTTTAAGCATCTAAGAAACAAAAAATCCAGCGATACCGACTCACCACGTTTCACGTTAGAATGAAATTTTGGAAAATTCAGCTTCCAAGTTGATTTACTGCATTGCTGAGATATCAGTTATTTCATATATCCAACTAACATTAAACAAGATAAAAGCAAAGAACATAGCTAGCTGACTATAGACGAATAAATTAATTAGGATAAATTGTTTTATTAATAATGATATATATTTTATTTTCTAAGCTTCAAGTATTTAGTATTGATTTCGTGTTTTCTGTTTATTGGTTTTTAATTAGTAGTCAACAACGTATATAGCAATGACTATGACTACAAGTATCAGATTGATTAGCAGTGATGAAGCTTAAATTAATGCAATATATAACATTTCTGATTTGGCTGACAGATGATCCCAAATAAGTTTGTGAAGAAATACGGAGAAGGCTTACCCAATACTCTATTTCTTACGACACCAAATGGTGCTGAGTGAAAAATGACTCTGGAAAAACATGACGGTAAAATATGGTTTCAAAAGGGTTGGAAAGAATTTGTGAAGTACCACTCTCTAGCTCATACATTCTGTCAAGCCTGCACATGCATTTATACTACACAAAACAGTACAAAAATCTAGAAATTAGTGTGTATTGATTCAGTTTATTTTAAAGAAATAATCTCTTATTTTTGCCAATTTTTTTTAAAAAAATGAAAAATAAGTGATTACTTCCTACAAAACAAAACAAACTATATTCCCAAACAAGCATTTAATGATTTAGGTAAACTAGATGTTTCCAACAAACTGGGACTTGAATTGGAGCTTCTAATTCTCATAGAAACAGAATTTGATATTTCATATCTTAGCTCAATATTGTGCTTGATTTTACGTACTTTTCTTTTTGGTTCCAGTGTTTCCTTCCTATCCTTCACTTTCTATTCCACACCTCCACCCAAAAATTTCCCCTCTTCATTTAATATTATGCAAAAGCTAGCAACCCGATTTCCATAAATATTAAAAACTACAAAACATCTGTAAAATGTTAACGTACTGTAAAAATCCCCTGAAAGGTGCCAAACTTGTACCAGGACCAACCATAATAATAGGAATGGAATGATCAGCTGGTAACTTGAAGTTTGATGTTCTAATAAAAATTGGAGCCCAACTACAGTCACGGCTTTTCTCTAAGGGAATGACATTCTGATAATTGAGAGATTCAAGTCAGATATAATAAAGCTTGATTGGGGAAATTCACACAAAGATTATGAAAAAAGAGTCCAAGTCGTTGAAACAATACTTTCATAGCTCTTGGCAAAATATAGAAAAGTCTCAACTTGAAAACAGAAACAGTATAACTCTTGGCAAAATTTTCAACCTTCCCCTGAGGAGATGAAAGGAACATTAATCTATCTGCTTCACTGGGTTCCGAAGTATGTGCAGCCAGAGCCACTAAAGCAGCCTGAAAGAGAAGCACAACTACCTATATTTCTTCCTTTATTTTTCTTAAAAGAAAAATCTTTTGAAACATATTGTTATACTTATAATAAGTAAAACCAATTATATACTACATTATAAGAGAGAGAGAGAGAAGAAATGGAAAACACAATCAGTGAAGGTCATAAAAACCTTGCGTGGAGGGTTCAAGAGATCTGCATAATGTGCCAAAGCAAAGCGCAGCGTGCAAGGGCCAGGAAAAGGAGGTGGCAGAGAACCTCCTAGAGGAGTACCATCCTCATTATCAGTTTGAAGGGAAAACACCAAATCTAAATCCTGACCCGGCAACTTTCCAGCTTGTTGAACAGCTCCATTTTCCATTTTATCATGGTTTTGTCACATTTGGATTTTCTCAAAAAGGTTTTTAGCGAGACAAATGATTATTTATTAAAGAATGATTTATTTATTTTTCCTTCATTAGATTTTTATCCAAAGGTTTTTTTTTTAGTAAGATTTTAATAAGACACATTTTTAGATAATGAATATTTTAAAAAAAATGTTATGAATAATCGATTAGTGAATGTTGATATATGTGATTATCTTTTATAATTTTTCTTATTTATATTTATTTCTTGTAACTTTCTCAATTATTTTTGTACCTATAAATAGGTTACTCTTATAGGAAAAAATACACAATGTGTATTCTCTCTAAATCATTGTATTCTCTTCTTTACTTTTCCATGCTTTGAGTTTTATTTTGTTTTTAACATTTAAATAATTTATCTCTTAATTAACAATATGTCATTAGTTTAAGTGGATTTTATTAATATTTTTTGAGTAAAATCTTATATTATTAAACAAACTTTTCCTGATGTTGAATTCTTTTTTAAAATCTACACAAGCATCCTTGAAATTTAAGGAAATTAAACATGCTTCCTGTCAATTTTTAAAACCTACACAAATTCCCCTAAATGTTGCCCAAACATTTAACAATAACAACTTATTGGTGTTACACATGATATTTAATGAGTAATTTTTTTCCTCAAAAATATCATTGTCTTCCTCAGTATGAGACAATTTTGATAAAAAAAATTCAAGTTATAGAAAACTCGATCAAGTTATCATACCAATAAAATTATAAGCTACAAAACCATTGAATCAGCCTCATTCTAGTAAACTCATAAGTCAAATGAACAATTATATTAGGTTTCAGAAACCAAATGAAATTATCCCAACCAAAGCGTCGATGATCCAATGCACAAAATCAGCAGAGCCAACTCCATACCAGAAATTATGACATTAAATCTAGATATATTTTAAAATCCGAGAAGAGACGTGTAATTTTCTTAAAATTCAGGAAAAGTTTGTGTAAATTTTAAAAAAAGAGGAAACACATGTATAATTTCTATAAAAAAAAATGAAAGATGTGTGTAATTTCTTTAAACCTCATAAGAGATTTATGTAATTTACTTAAGAAAGAAATGTGATTGAGAAGGAAAACTATGCGAAAAAAATGATTGACCAATTAATTCTCTTGCGGATATTAATTGTCAACAAAGTTAAAGTCAATAATAACATGAAAATTAAAAAAAAATCTCATAATTAACAAAAAAAAAAGTAAATATATCACATCTCTTACAAATATTTTTAATTAGGTAAAATTTTGAAAATAGAAGTCAAATTAAAATAAATATATAAACTATAAAAAACTAAACAATAATTCAGATAAAAAAATAAAAAAAGTAATCAGGTAGTGTATAAAATAGTAAACAATTCATTATTCATATTTTTATTAAACATGATATATTGTTAAAGAATCAATTATCAAATCAGAAATCTCAAAGTGTGATATAGTTTCACATTTAATAATTGATAAGTTAAAAGTTTTGCACAAATATTTTATGTGTCGGATCACTATACTTCAAACTAAGACCCCATTCTTTCTCCTTAAATTTTTTATACTTAATAAAGTATAAAAAATTAATAATGACTTCATAATTTGATACAAAACAAACGCAACCATATTAAAAACGAAAACGTAGATAATAAACAACCCGTAGCCGCACCGGCCCTATGAATCACTTTACAATTAAGTATCATTCCATGTTGCCATGCATGTACGTACATACAAAGCATATAAGCAACTCGTAGCCGCAGCTGACCAATCCAAGAGGTTCAATTGATTAGACATACAATGAAACTATTATGTAAAAACTAAGAAAAACGGTAAAAACTAAAAATTTCAGCTACTTTTCTTCAAAACTGGTGACTCAACTGGATCGATGATTTACTGTACAAAGTCATACATTGAAAAATCAAAAGTAATTATAATAAAACCCTGTTGTCATCAAATAACGGGTTGAATTTTATTTTATCCGTATGAAGCTCTCAAAAGAAGTAACCCAAAATGATCTCGTTTTGAGAGCAACTGGTGATGTCCAAAGTCCGCCATGCATGCACTAACGACATCCCTGTTAAGGCTTGAAGCTCCTAAGTGATGCAGGGTACATGGTGAAACTGGTCAACAATTTGTTAATTCTAAAGAATACCAGAGGTTGATGCATGAAAAAATCTCACTACTTAATTTCATTTCAATTTTTCAATTTGTTGTGAATATATAAAATTATCCCATATATAAACAGAGTAAACCTAAATAAGGATTTTATCTTTCTAATTTTCCTAATTAAATAAGAATCATATCTTCCTAATTTTTCAAAATAAAAAACAACAAAATATTAAAATTCCTAAAATAAAACAACAAATATTCCTAGAATTTCAGTAAAAGATAACATGTCATTTTGATTCCTTAATCATGGGATTTGGCAAAAATCTCGTGACACTCTGTATCACTAAGTCATCAGCGTGAAGATTGGATCAGCTTCAACCCCATTGTGTGAAGCTCGAACCCAAAGTCAACAGAGCACGCTTAAAACTAGAAAGAGTTAACTGATTTGGTTTGTTTTCGTTTCGTTTGTGTAATAACAGAAAAATGAGATAAACAGTTATTTGGTTGAATGGTGAAATTTCTCCATCCTCATAAAAATGAGAGTGATTCATGAAACTGTGTAAATATACTATCCTCGCCTATACACGTATAATTTGTAGGGATGTTGCAAAACGTGAATCAGAGTGACCAAATGATACATAAGGGGCTGAAGTGCTGAAGAAAAAGATGTTTTACACTTCTACTCAATAACTCTTTGTATATAGTAAGGATGAAATTTTTTTAGATTAGTAATTTTTGGTATACTCAAATACTCTTTGTATATATTAAATTTCAATTATTCAATCATCAAATTAAAAGTTTTTAATGAATATATCAAGTCTATAAACTTGATAAAAAAATTAAAAGTATTTGGTAATTCATTAAAAAATTAATTTAATGAATAAAGTATATTTTAAAATATAAGTAAATATCAATTGTAAGATTACGTAACTATAAAAGTTTGATTAATTAAAATTTAATGAGTATGATCAGTAAGATACTATGTAATATTCATTTTTTATCATTAAAATTTAGGGTTTATTATCTTTTTAATTACTAAATAATTTATATTTTCTCTTTTAATCCCTAATTTAAATTTTGACAAGTCAAAGTTTTAAACTTTTCCATTATCAATTTTTAGTCTACTTTATCAACTAATAGTATTAACTAAGACCTGATAGTGACATTGATAGTCCAATTTGTTACGTCATTAAAGAGTCTAATAAGAAAGTCACATGTATTTTATTTTTTGTAAATTATGTTTTTAATCTTTCATCTATTCAAAATATCAATGTTGTCAGATTAATTTATGAGAAATTAAAAATTTACTTTACAAAAAAAAATACATGTGATTATCCTGTTAGACCCTTGAATGACATGTGAAATTGGAGTATCAATGTCACTAGCTATTATGTCATTATTATTGTTATTAGAGTTAGTAGGGACTAAAAGTGATAACTGGGAAAATATTCAGGAATTTTTACTAGTCAAAATTTATACTAGGGACTAAATATAAAAATTTGAAAAAGTTTAAGAACCAAAAAATAAACCCTAAAATTTTATATTCAACAAAAGTTGACTATGAAAACATAAAAACAAGATTAAAAAATAATAGACAATGAACTTAAAATACTTACAAATTCAAATTGAAATCTCATATAGTCGTCAAATCTCTAAAAGATTCACAAAACAAAAATCAAATCTAAAAAATATTCCAATTATCACATCTTAATATATTTCAACTACAATGTCACTCTTGTTCAATATTGTCCAACATCATCACCACCATAATAGTTGTTGGCATCATGACTATCACCTCTACCACCACCAAAGGCGAAGGGAGTAAGAGTTCCCCCTCCCAAGATTTTTAAACTTTTACAAGTATTATATATAAAATTATTTTTTGTCCCCTTCTCCTTAATTTTCTAAGTTCTTATTATAATTTTTTATTAACATATTTTATATAAAAGTGATTTTTTTCCATTTTTTACTTTCCTCTATTTGACAATTATATTTAGTTTCTCATACATTCTGGCAAAAGAACCTAAGTAGTATTTTTTCACAAAAAAATTACCAATTTGGTGCAGTTTGGAAACATATTACCAATCTGGTGTCTGGGTCACGCCCAGAACTGGGCAGGAGTGGTCACGCCCAGAACCAGGCGTGACTAGGGGGGCAAACTTTTCCATTATCAATTTTTAGTCTACGCCTGGTTCTGGGCGTGACCACTCCTGCCCAGTTCTGGGCGTGACCCAGACACCAGATTGGTAATATGTTTCCAAACTGCACCAAATTGGTAATTTTTTTGTGAAAAAATACTACTTAGGTTCTTTTGCCCATACATTCTTGCATCTACAAAATCACAAAATTTTTCCTTTGTTACTCTTCCTACTCTTTGCTATGAATTTCTTTTACTATGCTTCTAACATTTTTTCATCTTGTAATTTTTATCTTGCATGTTTTTTTTATCTTGCATGTTTTTTTTATTGTCTAAACATCTAGTTATAACTATTAGCTTTAAATATGCAATTGCATCCCAAATGTATGTTATTTTTTATTGCATCAGTGTGTTCTTTCTTTTTAATGTGTATTAAAGGTTTTTGCGTTGCATTCCATTATTGCGAACATTCTTTTTTTTTTGTTCTTATTTATTTGCTTTCTTTCATATTAATTAGACTATTATGGTAGTGATAGGATTAGGTATCCACTCAAAATATCACATGTGATTAGGCTTTGTTATAAATACTCCCTCTATTCCTATATATAAGATTCATTGTCCCAATCCATTAAGATTTAAAAAAGTGATTAATTTGGTTGATAGTAATGTGTTTGTACTAAAAAAAATTCTTCAAAATCATCATTGTCATTAATACTCATCACTCTCTTATAATTGTTTGATATATAGTACAATTAATTAGGGATAATTCGATATAAAAATACTAATGTAAGAAACATTATAAATTAAATCTTGTAAACAAGAACAAGCATCACTCTTAATTTAGTTATTCCTATGAATAAGAATGAAAAGAGTTACAAATACTTAAAACATCAGTTATATAGACGTTATAACAACTGATCTTTTTAGTAATATTTTCTGTAGATATGTAGTTTTTATTTTTGTTCATGATAGATTTATACTTAGTTAACTTATCTATGCATTTATCACATGTAATTCATTGAAGCAAGTATTTCTAAGAATTTTTCATGTGTGACATCAAGTATCTATTTTTGAAATATTTTGAATAATATGTTTTGACTATAATGAAAATTTCCTTTCACTTAATTTAAATGAAAATTTTTCTACTTTTTTCTCCTTTTGCATGTTATTGATCTTTGGACGCTTATGTGTTGGATGCATTTTTTGATTAATATCTCTTTTATATTCAACACAATTACATTTTTTTTGCTAATAAAAAATATTAGTTATACATTGAATGTGATATATGTAAAATTTAAAATATCTATATCTAAGTCGTGATTTTTTTATATTGATCCCATTATATAAAAAATTGTTGACTGCAATCGTGACCAACCACTACCAACATAGTCATTGTTGTCACTATCCCATGACTACTACACACTATTGTTGTCACAATCATAATTATTGGTGTCACTACCACAATCAATTGTGGTAAGTGTAACCAGAATAGTGAAGACTAGGTAATGATATTTGGTGTGTGAAAGAGAAATGAAAATTTTGAAATAAAAGTGAATTTATATTACTTTCATCTCAAAATGAGATTAAATGAGAAGTCACATACTAGGCTTTTTTCCAGGAGGGGGTTATTAATTTTCATATTTATCATTTAGGGGCTATCCAATTTTTATTAACCAATAAGGGGTAAGTCGTGTCATCTCTCACGACTTCTACATGAGACCTGTCAACCATTTAATTTTTTTATTTTTTAACTAAAATCGTATATTTTTTTACGATTTTAATTACAAGTCGAAAAAATATATACGACTTTAAAGTCATATCATTTTTGCCCATAGTTTTTTTAAATGAAATTAATTTTTTTTGGAATATATGTTCAGAAGTCGTGAATGTAAACATGATTTTATAGTCGCATTTACTTTTACAACTTTAAAGTCGTATTCATTTTCTTCATTATATTATTTAGACTTGTATTTTTTTTATAAAGCATGGTTAAAAGTCGTGAGCTTAAAAACGAATTTAAAGTCCTTTCTATGTATACGACTTTGTATGTTTGCGATTTCCATATATATATATAATTGATTTATTTTATTTCTTCATTTAATATTTTTGTTTGTTATTAATTTTTTTGAAAAAATTATAATTTTATATAAATATATGGATTACTAGTTTAAATCCATATATATATATATATATATATATATATATATATATATAAATGAGAATTTTTAAATTACTTTTGTTTGTTAATTTAATTTGTTTTGTTTTTAGTAATTGTATATGGTTTTATGTTAATAATTATAAAAATGGAAAAAAAGTAGTTTAATTTTATTATTTAATTATAAAAAATTTAAATTTATTAATTTGATTTAATATTTTTTATATGTTTAATTATTAATAATTACATCTTTTTTAAGTGTCTCATTGTGTAATTATTTTAAATTAAATGTAATATTTCAATTAATTTTGTAAATTTTTGTAGTAATGTTAAAATTGTAATTTGTAGAGATTTATTGTTTGATGAAAATAGTTTGGTAATAAATTTAACTTAAATAATATGAATTAGGCTATATTTATTTTGATTTTGTTTATTAATTTTGTCAATTGTTATAATGTGAATTAATCATTTGGGATAATAATGTTAAATTTTTATTATAAGAATAATTGTTATATTAACATGGAATATAAATTAAGTAATAAGAGTAGTTAAATGCTAAAAAAATGAAAGAACATCAAACAAAGATGAGAAAGTAAAGAAAAGTAAAAAAGTACAAATAACATTAGTTGTCAACTTCTTTGTATGAACAGATACGACGATTGTGTCCTTCACTTCTACATAATGAACATTTTTTTGTCTATTTGGAATAGGTTCGCCCATCTCGTTATATATACGAGTAGTGACTGGCCTTCCCAATTTATTTCATTGTTTTGAATCATCAAGCATAATATTCCAAACGACCCACCAAACCTAGATGAACTCCACAACATAGATATGAGAGGCCGAACATATGTTTTTTGGCCTTACCATCATCATCGCTAGATTCGCGCTTACAATGATTCAAATGATTTTATTGTTCAAAGTGTGATAGACCACAATATTTTGCACGAAAATTCAAAATACATGCAATGATATATATGTCGAACTAGACGATATATATCGTGTGAACGGACATCCGTTATTCAGGTTATAACTTTACTCTTGTAATTTGAATAAATTATTTATTACTTTTAATATTCAACATATATTTCTAACTTCACAATTCTTAATTTACAGTCTCATGCTGGCCATCACCACCATCAATCACATGTTGAACCCAATGTTCCTCCGATGCATGTTTATGGATTTATGCCCCACTATCATCAAACACCTGAATAACCTTTTTATCCATCAGTGGGTTTCTCTGGATACATGCCTCAAGGTTGTGAACAAAGTTCACAACCATTTGGGTTCTCAACATATGTGCCTCAACAATCATTTCAAGTTCCTTCTACGTCAAATATTTTTGAAAGACTCTCGAATAGGTTTGGTACCACTTTCAACACTCCGCCATCAGCATATAATCCATCACCATCGACATCTTTTTATCGTCCATCATTACCTACTGAAATGCATGACATGAGAAATGATGATAACAATAATGATGATGATAACAATACCACCAATAATGATGATGATGATGATGATGATGACGATTACGATGATGTTCCTCACCAACAACAAAAACAAACACGTGATCATCCTAGAACAAGAGGAGGAATAGGTGGTAGAACAAGAAGAACAAATCCATCAATAAATCCAGCACAACAAAATGAAAGACCAAGACGCGTATCTAGAAGACCTTGTTGTGGGACATCATCCCACTATTAAAATTTTTTCTATACTTCCTGTGTAATTTTATTTGAATTTTATTTTATAATCCTAAGCCTTTCAAAAATTATATCTTGTGTTAATATTTAAAATTTTGTTAAAAATTTAATTACCATTATTGTTCCACCATGATTAATTAACATAATCATATTTACTCTAATTAATTAACAAAATCAACATAAATATTTTTTTCATACATAACAAGAAAATATTATTATTAAAATATTTTAATTTAACAAAAACAACATAAAAAATTATTAACAAATTTTACAAAATATCAAGTACTTTGTAACATTAATAATTAAAATATTTAATAAAATCATCTAAAAAAATGATGATTTCGTCTAACTATTTGAAAATCAACTATTAAATATAAATATAATATATATATATATATATATATATATATATATTAGATAATATATATATGTTACGCTTACTGTATAAAATCTAGCTTATTATAAAATTGTCTGCATGACTTTAAAATCATAAATATTTTTATGACTTTTAAATATTTTTAATAAAAAAATTAAATTAAAATATAGAATAAAGACTGATACGACTTTAAAGGGTAAGTAAATTTATTATTTTAAAGTCATAAATGCTCTCCCGACTTCTAAGGTAAATTTTCAAAAAAAATTAATTAATAGAACAAAAACAGTGTTTGACTTTACTTAAAAAAAAAAGTTCCTGACACATAAGAGGTAAAAGTCATGAGAGGTGGTACAATTTATCCCTTATTGGTTAATAAAAATTGAACAGCGCTGGTAAATATGAAAATTAATAACCCTCTTCTGTAAAAAAGCAAGCCCACATACTAGTATCACTCTCCGTACATTAGGGAGGAGTTCTCAAAATTGGCCTCGTGCTCCTCCGTAAGCCGTTGACATACCCATCGCACGTCACTTTTGGAAAGGCCGCACATGTTGGACTGAAGTGGAGATGATAACTATTATTTTTTGTGAGTTTTTTACTCCATAAATAAAAATAAAAAATAAAAATAGTATAAATAATAAAAGTGCAAAAATATTTATCAAAGTGATAAAATCACTGTTCATAGCTAGAAATTGATCCTTTTCAAATTGGTTTTCTACAAACAGATTTTGCAATGTGCATTTTATTTTTGTTTCTATTTTGTGTTTTTTAATTGTATAATTATTTATTTTGTTTTAATTTTTTTATTTTTAAGAAATGCAAGTTCTAGCAATGTTAATTTTAGTCTTATCTTGAATTGTTTGTAATTTTAATTTTTTATTCAAAACAACATTAATTTTAATAAAAAGTTGTATTATTTGTAATTTTATTTCATTTCATGTTAACTTAATCTATTTTTTAGTTGAATTAAAGTTGTGGATTAAATATAAATTTTATTATCAATAAATTATTTTTTATAGAAATATTAAAATATTTTTAAAAAAATGGAAATGAAAGAAAAAGAGACCACTCTAGAAAAAAATGAAAAAAATGAATAAACAAAAAAATATAGAAATAAAAAATAAGAAAAAATAAAATTAAAAAAGCAAAAAAATATAATATTATAAAATGAAAATAAAAAGAAATGTTGAGAAATCAGTACATGAAAAATCGATTTCCCAACATTGAAAGCAAAAAAAGAACCTGATGCACTTTGAAACATCAGTTTGAGGGCACAAATTTCTCTCTATGAACATAATTTGTATCATTTTGGTAAATATTTTTGCACTTATATTATTTGTGTAATTTTTTTTTGTATTTTTGGGATAAAAAACTCTATTTTTTGTTTTGTAAAAAATGGCAAAAGAAAGATCCTACAAATTCTACACAGATAAACTTTGTTTTGTTTCCTAAATATGATATCAAAGCACTTTTGTTTACTTACATCTAACCCGTTCTCGATAATAAAATTTAAGACTATTTGCACAAAAAGATAACCATTGTGCCAGCTGTTAGAATTGGAATTTTTATGCTCAGGATATTATTACAAGCTTGTATTATTGTTCTACCAACAATTAAAACCACCAATTTTTTGCAAGGTTGGAGCAAAATTGAAATTTTATAAATGTTTAATTTTAATCATTTTTTTATTATCTATTTAGTCACTTTAATTCAAAAATTTCATCTCTCTTCCATCTATACCAAACAATCTCAATCTTTTTTCATTCATCATACTTTCAATCCTATTCATTCATATTGACGAAACACACCCTAAGGAGAACCAGCTATTCAACGTTCCTTACTCAGTGAGAGTTATATCCTATCCTTTCTTTCCTTCCCATCATCCAGTGATTCAGTGAGAAGTAATTTTACATTGGGTTTTGTCCTCAAATTGTGGCACAAAAAGTATGAAAATTGGCATACATGCATCCATATGTCTACACTCAAACGTCAAGTCATCCAATAAATGTGGTAAACTCAAGGACATGTGATGAATGCTATCTCTCTGCTGTCCAAGCCTTTCACTGTTTGTTTCCCCTTCTCATGTCATTTCACTAGCTGCAGAACACAACTTAATACATGAACAAGGATGCAGTTTCTTCACTTGGAAATGACAGAGAATAATTGAGATCAAAGAATTGATAATATCAATATAATTGCTTGAAGAATTTGCAGGTGCAGTGTATACTAAGAATGGTTATTTCCATTGTACAGATTTAATGAAAATTTAAAGCCATAGGGGCTCTACATCTGCATGTTTGATGTCAATCCCCCGTGTTCTCAAGGGAAAATTGGAGGCCTCTTAAACCCCCAAAGGGAAGAAGATACAATATAATGAAGCCATGGAGCAAAACAACTTAACAATGACCATTGAAATTACAAGCTCCACATTAATTGGTATCCCTCTCCTAGGTATCTTTATCCAACAATAGCATGATTTCTTTCATCTATATGCACCCCCAAAAGCAGTATGAACAATTTCAGCATCTTCTTGATGGGGCTTATTGAAAAAAAAACATTGGACAAGAAGGAACACACAAAAGTGAGCCCACTAAAGAAAGTTGTGTCAAGTCCTTCACTCAAATATCAATTGTTGAAATCAAAACACCAAAAAAGGTATATATACATGAGTGATTTGCATTCCCATGCCAACTCGTGGGGCTTTTTATTAGCTCAGTAGTGTGAGAAGTAGCTGGTCTTTTGCTTCTCTTGCCTTTACAAATTTACAAATTGTTGATTGTAGATACAATACAACCAGGTTAAAATCCAGGATCATTGGATTGTTCTAGTAAGCTTGCACTTGGAAATGAAGGCTGTATCTGAATAATTCAAACTACACAACTTCAAAAGCTCGGCGGATTGTTGTTTCAATATAGGATTGCAACCGCTTTGAATCACAAGGAGGAGCTTTGCAGCAAGTCCTGCTTCCACAGCAATCAAAGAGCACTCATCAGGTGCAAGATTGCACACAGACCACAGTATCGACAATGCATATTGAGTGCAGTTCTGAGACCCTCATCAACAGTTTCACCATAACAGGTATGGTATTAGAACAATCCTTCAAAGCTAATCTGCCTTCAGGGACTGATGCCAATGCATCCAAAATTGAAAGAGCCAATTCCAAACATTCATGCTCCAAACCAGACAACAATTCAACCAATTGAGAAACAGCCCCAATGCTCACCAGCAGACTCTTAACTTCTGAATGCAAGCACACTGTTCTGAGGAGCCTCAGTCCAGAGCAGATTCCATTTGTGTGCCTCTTGTCCTTCACAAGCCTCATCAATCCAACCAAAAGGCTATGGCTCCTGAAAATCTCCATCTGGAAATCCTTCTCTTCAATCAGTGTCTCAATCAGCCGCGTGCAATTGATCTTCGTCTCAATTGAACCCTCATTCAACATGTCCACCATCAGTGAAATCTTTGCAGGCTGCACTAGACTCCTCTTGGACTCACAATCAAGGCTCAAACTCACAAGAACACCAATGACCTCGGCCCCAACGGCGTGCGAGGTGAAAGGACTGAGCAACGACGACACCACGGAGACTCCGCCACCGTCAAGCAACACCTTTCGGGCAGTGGCGTGAGCAGCCACCACTTGATGGAGCTCCTTGAGGGCTGAAACACCAGCTTGACCCTTAACTTTCTTGAGAGTTTCAACAATCTGCAACACCCTCCCCTGCACGTCTTCTGATCTCTTCTTCATTACAAGGTAATTTTGAGAAAACCAGGTGAATATCAAACGGTGGAGGGTAGTGTTTGGAGTGAGGGAACCGTCCCAAAGCTCTTGCATTGTGGTGGGGCAAGTGAATTGCCCCAAATTGAACCATTTGAGAATGTTGCATCTCTCATAGGTCTGGCCAGTGCAAAGGGTCACAGGGTCCTGCATTGGCTCAAGGGAAATTGGGCAAATGAACACAGAGGGAACTTCACACAAGTCCAACTCTTCAATCATTTTCCCAAGATCCAATTTTTCACCAACCCCAGTTCCCACCATCCCAGAATCCACGCCACCACCCAAAACTCCATCTTTCACCGCCGTGTCCAGATCTAGAATCTGGCCCTCCACCCCACACTTCTTACAAGGAGGCTCAAACATTGGCATTTTCAAAACCCCTTTGGGAAAAAGGAACCAGCTTTGGAGAGAAACCAGAAAACCAAAATCACTGCTACGAGAAACTGAAACACCCTTCAATGGACAACAGCATTACACACGTGAAGCGGGTAAAAAAAGAATAATAAAACTCCCGAGGCATGAGCAGTTCCAAGCAACAAACTTGCTTTATTGTAATGATTTTTTTTCTTTTTCTCGCTCTGCTTTATCTGATCTCTTTTAATGGTCAAAAGAATCATTACCATCATATTTCAACATCATAAGCATATTATCAAGCTTGAAAGGGGGGGCCTTAACAGTGAAGAATGTAGACCAATCAAAGAGCAAACAGTGAAGAACAGTGGCCTAGTAACCAGAAGAAGTAAATCAATGGCTGAAGAAGATTCTGACAAGCAATTGAAAGAGGCATTGGGGGAAATAGTGGAAGGGGAAAATGGAAAGAAGGGGTTGGAAGTGATAGATAAATCAAGAGGGACCGTACCGGCATGGGGAAGAAAGAGTGGGAAGAAGAAAAGGCAACACTGGCACTGCCAAAGGGAAAGGAAAGGCTCACACAGCCAGGACTGCCACTGACCATCTCTTCTCTTTTTTTTGGGCAGATTCTTGTAAATTGTAATCACCCCTCACGAAATAGTAAGCAGATTAATTTAGGTGAGTTTTTTTTAGACCCAATAATATAAAAAAAATTATCCAAATAATATAAACCATAAATTATTTACATAATATTTTATTGTGCTAGGTATGAAATTATTTTCCCCAAACTAATTTCATAGTGTGCTTTTTCTTTTCAAAGGCAAGAAAGAAATCGAATTTTTAGAAATCTATTTCTTGATGCGATTTTTTTAATTGATAATTTTGTTGTTTTTAATTATCTTTGTTTTGTAATTATTTTTTATGTTATTTATTAGTTATTCTTTTGTATTTTTTATGTCTTTTTAAAAAATAAAAATTAATTTGTTATTAATAAAATTTATATTTAATTCACAAATTACTTGAACTAAAATATGATTTAAGTTAACATGAATTATAATAGAATTACAAATAATTATAATAATTTATTTTCGTTTTGTAAATTTTTTTAGGGGTCTAAGCGACCCAACCCAATCAAATTTGAATGGGTTGGTTTTGTTCAATTTTCTAAGTAAAAAAATGAAGCCCAACCCAAACCAACCCGTATGTAAACGGTTTGAGTTGTGTTGGGTTAACAGGTCAAAATATTTAATTTTATATATTCTCTTTTAAAATGCAATATTTTTTATAAGCAAATTTTTTTATTCAATGAATCAAATACAATTATTTTTTGTTAAATTTTTTATTAAAGGAAAATTTTGTGATGTTGTCACATCCCTCTCTACTCCATTAATTCTTATCTATCTATCTATCTATTTATCAATGGGGATGGAAAAATAAGCATATCATATACGAGATAAGGAGTTTCAATAAGCATGGTGAGAATAAGTTTCAAACACTTTTTTTTATCAAAACCAATTGAACATTATGAGGCCTACTATTTGTAAATAGATCCAAAAAAAAAATTGAAGCCCATTTGAAGTGGCTTCAATAAAAAATATCATTGTCACTTTGATCCTAAAGGTTAAGCCTGTGTTGATGGGTAGTAGACATACTTGGACCTTTTCCCCCAGCAAAAAAGACAAGTAGAGTTTCTCCTAGTTGGCATTGATCATTTCACAAAATGGATAGATCTTAAGCCTATAACAACCATTTTAGTAGCAAATGTTCAATAATTCATTTGGAAAAACATTGTCTGCCATTTCGAAATTCCCAATACTTTGATTATGAAAAAATACATTGGAGATGTCAAAGGTAACTAAGCCAAAGAGCTTCTCGTTATCCTTTGGTCTTATTGTTGTTCTCTGTAGTCAACAACGGGCAAGACCCCTTTTCAACTTCCATATAGGTTAGACGCCATGATACTGGTAGAAGCCGAAGAACCTTCTCTCCAAAATGTAAACTTCATAGAGGAAGAAAATAATGAGATTCTTAATGAAGCACTTGATTTGGTTGAAGAGACTATCAAAGAAGTCCATATGAGAGTCGAGTTGTACTAAAGAAGAATTGACAAAAGATACAACAGTTAAATCAAGCCAAGTCTAGGAAGGCGAGTTAGTACTAAGAAAATGTGGAGAAGCCTAGAAAGATGATAGAGAAAGAAAGATTGCTGCAAACTGGGAAGGCCCTTTTAGAGTTACTGAATCACTTCCAAACAGAGCCTACCAATTAGAGCACTTATCTGACAAGGTAATTCCAAGAACATGGAATGTCACTCACCTCAAATTCTATTACAATCAAGCTTGTAAGTGATGATGTACTCTTTTTCCTACTCTAACATTTTTTCCATAAGATTTTTTATTAGAGAGGTTTTAATGAGGCATACCCGAATTTCACATTGAATAAAAGTATTATTTTTATCATTGTTACTGGCTTTATAGATCTTACTAGACCAATTTGTTTCTCAAGCTAAAGACCCAATCCGAGGCATAGACAATACCGAATAAAGATTTGGCTTACTAATATACCGACAACCGCAGTTGGCTAAAGATAGACCACAAATAACTTAGTTATTTTACTAAAATAAAACCAAAAAGCTAGGTTACTCGACTAAGAATAGACTAAAGATAACTAAGTCAATTGGCTAAAAAAAATAGACCAAAAGAAGATTAAGTTACTTAGATAAAAATCAAGATCAAAACCAAACCAAAAGATTCGGCTAAAATTCAATACCTAATAAAAATTGGCTAAAAAGGTTAAAGTGATTGTATTATTGAGTAATTCCTAATTAAGAATTTGAGAATGAAAAACTGAAAAAAAAATCGAATGAAACACTTATAATAAAAAGGCATTGATATATATAAATCAAAAGATGGACCCCATTAGATAAGTCGGGTCCAAGCTTTGCATAAAAACAAAATTAGGTATTAAGTGGCAGGTTGGGTAAGCTCTTCAATAGTGCCCTCAACAGGTACCTTGACTTCAGGAACCAACTCCCCTTGGCAGTTCATTTCCTTATCAATATCGAAGATGGAGATATCGACTTCATTGAAGAAGTACTTGGCTTGGCAAGTGGCCTTGAAGAAGTTGGCTTCATGAGTTTTGAGAATCTCGACTTCAGCCTCATCGAGATCACTCTTAAGATTTTCCTCCTTAGCAATAGCCAACTTGGTCTTTAAAGCCTCCTCTCGGGATTCAGCCTCTTTTAAATTAGTCTCTATATCCTCAAGAGGCTTTCGAGAATCCTTAATCAATTGTAGCAGTGTCTCATTGGCCTTGGTAGCTTCAAAAAAATCTTGTTCATCCTTTACGCTCAAATTGTGCCTTTTGGGGCTCAGAATCGGCCTTCTCAAACTCATCAGCCCAGAATTCAACAATGCCTCAAGTCTTTGCGGCTAAGCGAGCAATAGAGTCCATCGACACTCGGGGGCCAACCTCCCTTAGCATGTCACAATTCTACTGACTAAGCATGGAAGACTGGATGAGGGCACTGAGATTTAAATTCTTACTCCAAAGAGATGTAGTTGCTTCCTTCATAGAAAGAAAGGCATGATGACTCTCGACGACGAAAGAAGTAGCAATTGGCATCGACTCCACCCTTTGCCTTTTAGAAGGCCTTTCTGTTTAAAGACATAGATACAACTTGTTGGCGACACCTAGGATGATAGGAGAAGGAGGAGGAACACATTCATCTTGAGGGTTTTCTTTCCACTTCCCCTTATCTTTCTTAACTTGAGTCTTGGTAGCCTTGGCGCTTTCAACCTTCTTGATGTGAGCTTTCTTCATAGATTGATAATCAAACTTGGCCATAATCGCTAAAAAAAGAAAGGCAAGGTTAGAAGTAGGTAGAAAAGAAAGAAAATAGAAGTAGAGTAAAAGAAAAACTCACGATCCAAGTCCTTTATCGGAATCTTGGAGAAAGGAAGATCCACCAAAGTCTTACAATGAAGCCCTCTCGGAAACCTATAGAGTATCGTCATGTCCTCTTGATCAGAATAAGACATATATGGAATAAATTTTCGAATATATTTATTGAGGGAAGAGATCCAATAAAGAGGAAACGAAGGTTCCTTCTACTAAGCAAAATAAATCGGTTTCGACTCGATTCTAGGCGCGCTCAGAAGAATTTTCCTTTGAAATCTTTGTAAGAAAAGGTGAATGGACCGATAACAACAATATCAGGAATTCCAAGGGAGACCCAACCACCCTTTTTTATTTTGTTTTACATTATAATGATGAACAAATTTGGAAATAAAGGTGATGAAAAATTCATCACATAACACCCTGAAGGCATACATGGTCACCTAAACATTCAGATGCAACTAGGTAGGGCCCAAGTTTAACTACATCAAAACAAAAATAAACCATTATGTCAGAATGATCAATGTGACATAACTAGACAGATTCAAACCATAAAAACTTAGTTATAGACATGTAAATTAAAAAACTAGTTCAGTAAGAATTTACCTACCTATGAACCTAGGTGTAACCCAAAAGGACAACAAGAGGAAACACCTTCCTGGCCTTACTAGGTTTTTTGAGTGGAGAAGGTGGAGGAGGAATAAAAGGACGAGGTGCCATGACTTACATAGGAGAAGGATTAGGCATAGGAGACTCGACCTCATCCTCCCCAGGATTCTCACACATGTCAGAGTTAGGGCGGAGTCTTCCTTAGTAGCAGTAGTGCCACCAACAGAGGCAGCAACACCAATGTTAGGAGGAGCCATGCCATCAATAAGGGCGGTGTTATTAGTGGGAGCGCTGGAAACATGATCACTGGCAGTGTTGAAGCCACCGTAATGGTGAGAGGGATCATTATTAGAACTTTCCCTTATTAGACAAATCTCCGGCAAAAGCAGTCTACCTCTGTTAGAGTGCACAAAATCCCCTTAGAATGCGACATGAAGGAAAAAGGAAAGGGATGACTATGTACTTGGATGGTGAGGAAAAGAACAAGGAAAAGGACTCTAGAAAAATGAAGGGACACCAGGAAAAGGAAGAACTCTTGACCGGAGAAGAAAACTTAGAAACTAAAATAAGGGTGGATAAAGTGAAAAGTTTTTCCTTCTTATAAGTTTCTAGAAGTTTTTGAAGATCAAAAGAACTAATTGATTCAGAGCATTGGATATTTTCACGAAAAAATAGATCAACGGGTAGGGAAGGTGCGATGTTTGGCTTTCTCGAGAGTGTTTCAAAATTCAAAGGACATAATCATTTTACCTTTTTTCAAAAATGTGTGAAAGCATTAAATGCGTCTGAATGGATGTGATAATGGATAAAATGTCATTTCAAATTCTTAACCATTTGGACTTGGCACCAACTACTTAACTTCCTTTGTGACTAAGTTGCAAACTTAGCTAAAGTGGACATCCCTCTTGAACTCGACTACAACTAGACCAGTTGATATCACTCAAACTTGACTGGTAGATAACAAAGTCAGAGCTGAGGACTTAAGAGTATTTTTTTATATAAAGCTCCTACAACCAACTTCAAAGCTTAGGGCGTGTATGTACTACTCAAACTCAACAAGCCTTCGTAGTCATTGGTTTGCTGAGTAGGCTACTCGGATCTAGAGAATCTGGTAGATATAATTAAGGTAAGAGAAAAACTCTATCTTCTACCAGAAAGATAAAGATATCCCTTAAATCGAATGTTATATGTTATTAGAGGAAATATAAGTTAAAATCACATTTTTTCCTATTTACATTATCTTAAAGGGAAATTGAGATCTTATCATCCAATTGCACATCTATAAAAGGGGATCATCAAGGTTTAGGTATATTAACTCTAATCAAACCTAATTTTTGATATATGTATACCTCTATACTTCACTTAAGCTTTAGAGTGTTTTTGCAAGTATATCCCACCACTGTTCGTGGAAGAGCATATGGAGAAACACCATCGTGAGAAGATTTTGCCAAATCTAATCAAAACAATGTCCTTTCAATGTTGGTTTTTAATTTTGGGGAAAAACTATTGGATAGAGAATGCCCCTTATCAGGTGACACATCAGGTGATGTAAAAAATGTTTTTGTTTATTAAATCATCTTGTTTTTTTTTACTTTAAAAAGGAATTCTAACTATATGTACACATCATGTCTATTTGATATTGTCATAATTAATTACTAGTATTAAGTTATATAAAATGAAAAAATACAATGAATTGTGTTAAATTAGAATTAGAATGGATTATGCTTTCAACAAGTGAGGGTATAAAATACAACTAAAATACAAGTGAGGGTAAAAAGTTTCTCCTTTGTCTCTAATTCTAATTTTAAAACCTTTTCAACTAATTTAGTTAATCACATTAAATTTGTTAACTATTTGTACAATTATTTCAAAATTATCATTTTTTTATTTCTTTGTTCACTTAATTATTTTTCATTAATGTTTTTAGAGAGAATAATTAAGGAAGAGTATGTAGAGAAAAATAATTAATGTATCTAAAAATTAAAAGAGAATCTTATAAAAAGAGACAAATAATTTTTAAAAAATAGTCTTATAATTAGGAACATAGGAAGTACTTGTTATTCTAAATTAAATATCCAATGAGTGTAACTCAATTGGTAACACATGCTGAGTTTGTGAGCAGCTTTAAATGTGACTAAATCTCGACCAATGATTAGTCTCATAGTCTATCTATTGTGGAAAAAGTACTTGTTATTCTATGTTGAATATATTTTTTTAAATTTCTTTAAAGTAAAAAAAATGTATGGAATGAAAATTGAGGAATACATTTATATTTATTTTGAATTAAATTTCATAGCTTTTTATATAAATTAATTAAATGTAAAAACACCCTCATCTTTCACTCAAACATTTTTTAAAAAGTAATTAAGTATTTAAAAATGATATATATTCACAATCAAGTTACATGTTAAAATTCAAAACAATATAATATTCATAAGTTAACAACATTAAAATATGATATAAAAAACAATGTTGTATGTGATATTACTCTAAACTTGTTCTCCTAATTTTCTACTAGTTATTTATTGGTTTTGAACTAAATTGGTGAATTTATAATTGATTTTTTACTATTTATAATAGTTAAAAAATTGAACACTTGATTACTAATGTATTTATTTTTATCAAACCAATGAATTCATATGAGTTTTATAATTAATATTTCAAACCAAAGAGTTGGACCACACGGCCAAACAATATCTCAGGATAGACATAATAAATCATTCTTACTTTTCAAGTTGGTCGTTCAATTGTGGAGTAACATAAGTCGAGTAATCATGCTCATCTAATTAATGATCTAACTAATAAATAAAAGTATTGATGGAAAAATAATTAACAGTTTTTAAATTTTTAAATTAATAACTATTTGAAATTAATCATATATAACTTCCAAGTTTTGCCTTTCCAAAAAAAAAGTTTTTATAAGTATTAGTAAGGAATTTATTAAAGAATCAAAGATGATTTTTTTATTATAAAAGAATGTTTATAATGAATCTTTATCATGATATTATAATTCCACCTTCATCATGATTTTCAACGTACTCTGATAATGATCTTTGTTTAATATTTTTTCTATTTATTAATTTTTTAAACAATACTTTTAGTAAGACTCATAAAAATATTTAATAAAAATCATTTAATACTTAATAGCCAATGTCCTTAAAAGTCTCATTAACAAGATCCAAACTAATTATTTTTTCTTTTTTCTTTTTATATGTTCATCTTAAAATATAATTAATATTTTTTTGTTTTTATATTAAATTTTTTATAATTGTATAATGTGTTTTAATATTATTATTCCTTTCCGTGGAGCGGCTTCGTCCTATGTTTTAGTTCAACATGGTCTCTCACGAGATGATATCAATTTGAGAGGTCAAATTAACTGTTTTAAATGAACCTTTGGCGTACCGTCGGTCTTCCACCTTTCATGAGCACACAGATCGATCTCTCAAAGTCGGATCTCCGACTTTAATGTCATGTGGCCATCTGATCGATTCACTTAACTAAGACTAGAAATGATTCTTTGTCAACAATGATGATCGATCTAATGTAGCTTAGCCTTTTTAATCTGGGTTACCGAAACTATGCTTCACACGCCATACATGGTTCTAGCACTATGGGTAACCACGTAATGATATGCCTTACCAAAACCTACACTAAAAAAAATAAAAATAATTATGTATGTAAAAGATATAGTATGAAAATTATTTAGATGACATCGATCATTTTTCCTTTTTACAATAGTTATCTTCTTCAACTAATGTAATTTTTTTACATTTTACATTTATTATAATTATAACCGATATAAAAACCACTAACTAACTTTATACATATTTTTTATATAAATAATTTTTTATTTTTATCTATTTTTGTAGAAAGGTCCTATATAAGGACATCTTCTTCATTTAACTTTATTTTTTAACTCACCTCACTCACATACTAATTTGGACATATGAGACTAAGTGATTACCACTAGATTTCCTCCATCATTGTGCTAGTTTCCTCACTCATACTAGGGTATTAGAGTCTGCAATCTCTCAATCACAAACTAGTCCAAATTTTGTAAAAATAAAAAAGTACTTTAAGTGATATAATAATATCATATAATTACTTTGGGACCAAAATGATATTAAATAATTAAATTTAGAGTTTGAATTTAATAATTGATACAACAAAAATATTTTAGAAACTTATATTTTTATTTTTTAGTTTAAGGGAATTAAAGGTGACAATGTGTTATATCTTCAAAGATCAAAATAGTACTTTACTCAAAAGAAAATTGTGGGTTGTTATTTGGCATTTTATGAGAAAATACTACTTCTTTAGAAAGTGAATTGATTAAAGAAAAATAAAGGTAAATAGTCATTTTTGTCCATTGTTAGAGTGTTAACAAATTTGTCTATGAAAGATGAAAATTCAATTTTTAGTTTCCAAAACTGAAAAAAGTGTAACAAATTTATCCATCCGTTAGCCTCCTTCCGTTACCGTTAATGAAATAGCCTACCTGACATATTTAAGGACGAATTTGTCACTACTCTACACATTTAAGGACAAAAATGACTATTTGTCCAAAAATATAATTTATTCCTGATAATTTATTGCTCTGAAATTACTAATGTGACAATATCATACCCAAAATATGAGACTCATAAAAATGCACAACCATTAAGTTAATTCTTACAAAAACATGAAACTCAACTTGATTTTGTTACTATCTAATCTTATGACAATAGAAATTTAAGAACAACAAACGAATTATACTTATCAGTCAAGATTATGCTTATTATTATGTTTGTCTAACTAATATTTATTTTCCTATTTTTTTAAAGTGTTTATTATAATATTATGCTTGCAAGTTGCAATGATTAAAAAAGAAAAAGATAAAAATTAAATTATATTTTAGGTAAAGAATCATTTTTTTGCTTAAGATATAGAGAACTGACAAATTAATTTTTGTGTTAATTATGTTATTTCACTATTGGTAACAAATAAAACACGAATAGATGAATTTGTCACACTTTTTTTATTTTTAAAAATTAAAATTAAAATTTTTAATTTTTAAAAATAAATTTATCAAAGTTTTAGATAGATGACGACTATTTATCCAAAAAATAATTTGAACTGACATAGTAACTACTAATTAGCTACCCTATATTTCCATCCATATTTTATCACGAAGCATATGGTATAAATAAAGATAAAGGTAGCGCCCGAAGTAGCTAGTTGCGGACGTGTGAGGAAACCTTTGCAACAACATGACAAAGCAAAAAGAGAGAAGGAAAGAGAGCAAGCTGAGCAGGTACATGAAGGCACCGTTAAGGTTCCTGAAGAAGGCAAGGGACATGTACGTCAAAGGCATGATCGAGTGCTCGGGTCAGTTATCCTATGTGGAGGCCTCCATGGGATGCCCCACCGGCCAGTTCTGCACGCTTCCCAGAAGCTTCAGCTACGGCTCGGCCACCCGATCCGCCTCGAGCGACGACGATTTCAAGGAGCTCGTGAGGGCAGCGTCCCTCCGGAGCTACGGCAATCGCGTTCAGTTCGGTGATGCTGCTGCCGCCGCGGTGAAGAAGATGAAAATGCATCGGAGTCGCAGCGTGGGAATATTTGGAAGGATCGACGAGGATAAGGTGTGTGAGTTTGGAGATGATGGAATCAAGGTTAGACCTAATGCTTATCCAAGAAGTAAAAGTTATGCTGCATGTAGAGACGGATCAGCAGGGCTGTTTTAGTTAACATTAATGTTAATTACGATGTTTTTCTCTTAACTAAAAATGTAAGGAAATATGCATGACTTGTTGTTTTCTTGTTTAATAATTTGTGAAAATAGTTCATGTAAAGCCCCGGAGGTGCTGCTTGAGTTGATGGTACATACCTGAGAACTTGAAAAATGTTTGGATTCAGAATTTGTACGTACTGTTATGTGAATTAGTAGAAATCAATATTATTAAGTTTCTATTAGTCTTCAATGTAAAATTTGCATGACATTTACAAGGGGTTCAATAATTGTTCGATAGCAAGTGGTTTCATAGGTCTAACAAAAATCACTCGAATAGGTTTTGCCATTCTAATACCATTCAAGACTTTTGAGTTTGATCAAATTTAATTCAATTTCATAAAATTAATTTATAAAATGAGATTTGTCTCTCACTTTATATATATATATTATTTTGATTATATTATTATTGGTCGATGAAATTTTTAACACGTTTATTGACATATTAATTCTTCAATTTCCTTTTCATATATTCAAGAAAATTAAAATGGTTAAACCAAATAAAGGAGATTTTAAATTTTCATTGTGTGGGAGAGAATGGCCTGCAGTTGGAACAAATTGGTAACTTGGAGGTGTCGGTGTCGTTCATGGCTTCATTAAAAAGTTGTAAGAGTGAGAAAAAGTAGCAAGTAGGTGGATTGCTGGTTTAGCGCAAAAGTTGGCATGGCCTTTGCTAGTTATTATTACTAACTTTCAAAGCAACAGTACTGTTGGGTCATGCCCATCAAAATCCAAATGTCAACCAAATCGTAAAATATATAAAATAGTAAAATATAAAGGAGTTTCATCTGGGCAATCAAAATTAAAGATTATCTACTTGAAATTCTGACTTTTACCCTAATTTACCGTGGTTTACCCTCTTAACATGAGTGTTCTATAATGTAGAGTAAGATGTTTAGGTCAAAATCCAATCAAGATGCATGAGTGCCTATATCGGTGACTTACGGTATCCACTATCAGGTTGATGTTCATTGATGTTGTAATCAAATTGTGAAAGGAAAGTTACGTGTTGAGAACGTACAGCACAGTGTACTCAATATCTCTATTTTCAAATAATTGGGATTAATTGAGTTGGGTTAGCTAGTTGAAATTAAATTTTCTTATAACAACTGATAGGTATAAGGTATAGTTTCAATTCAAGAATCGTGAGCTAGTAAGCAATTTACTATATTATTTAATAGTCACCGAAATTAGAAGTTTGTTTTTATTTTAGTATCTCTCGTTGTTCTAGACTTATGTATAAACTTAGTCTCACATTTCGTATAGAAGTAAACAACTGCATAAAACGACAGAGAGAGGGGGACCCCCCCTTGAGGAGGGGTTTCATTTGGCGTTGGAGAAGCACCGATCGATTTGTTACGGAAAAGATCAAAATGTTAACACCAACGGATTCGAGTGATTATCAATTTATAGACTTGAGTGGCAATGAAGCTTTGGCATCCTTATGCCATATTCCAGTTAGATTCTTCCTAACTTTGACAAGATACATGTCTATATTGACACGATCTATACAAAGCTTACAACGGTTGTTAAATCGTCATTGTTGGGCTTGTCATTGAAAATAAAAACTTTTGACGACAGTTCTAAAAACAATCTTCATTGATATATATTTTTTAAAATACCTAAGAAGACGATTTTTAAGAGATAACCGTCTTTGTATGTCAACATACAAAGATAGTTTTTTCGCAAAAATCGTCTTTGTTTCCATTTTTTTAACACCTACGAAGGAAAAACTGTCTTTGTTTTCATTTAAATTTTTTCTCTTTTTTCTAGCACCTATGAAGATGATTTTTAAGGGAAAACAGTCTTTGTGTGTTGACATACGAAAATGGTTTTTTGAAAAAACCGTCTTTGTTTCCATTTTAATTTTTTTTTCGTTTTTTCTAACACCTACGAAGACGATTTTTAAGGAAAAATCGTCTTTCTTTCCATTTAATTTTTTTTTCCTTTTTTTTAACACCTAAGAAGATGATTTTTAAGGGAAAATCGTCGTTGTATGTTGTCTTTGTTTCCATTTAATTTTTTTTCCTTTTTTTTAAACACCTAGGAAGACGATTTTTAAGAGAAAACCGTCTTTGTATGTTGACATACAAAGACGATTTTTTCAAAAAACCGTCTTTGTTTTCATTTAATTTTGTTTTCTTTTTTTTTAAACACTTACAAAGACGATTTTTAAGGGAAAACCGTCTTTGTTTCCATAAAATTTTTTTTAACACCTACGAAAACGATTTTCCCAAAAAATCGTCTTTGTTTCCATTTAATTTTTTTTTCTTTTTTTTAAACACCTACAAAGACGGTTTTTAATGAAAAACCGTCTTTGTTTCCATTTAATTTTTTTTCTTTTTTTTAACACCGTCTTTTTTTTAAACACCTCAACACTATTTTTTGGAAGACCTTTTTAAACAAAAATTTTTAAATTCCCATGAAGTGGAAACAAAATGAATTTACTTGCTGAAGGTAAAGCCGAAAGCCATGAAGTTACAGCTTGACATAACATAAAACAATTACACATTTCAGTTTATTGTGCCAATACTGTACTATCAAAATTCTAGACGATACAAAACACTCTTGACCACTTATTGGATGACTAAATGACTATTTTATAACATCCTATGGTCTAACTCACCAAAGTTACCAATCCTGAGAGTTGGAAAGGGAACCAATAATCAACAATCACTTCAAACTAGCCATGAAAAATACATGTAAAAGAAGGGATCGGCCTAAGAATAGATAATTAAGCAGCATCAGTTATGCATTGGATTGGTTATTTGCATATACCTGTTATTGTTGCCTCAGGTCCATAAACCTGTAAAGAGACCAAATACTAGATCAGAGAAAGTTCCTAAAGAAAATTGTGAGCATCGGTTTAGATGGTTTCTTAATACAACAGTTAACAGTGATTACATCAATGGTTGATCGCATAATGCATTAATATTTTATCCATAGTCATTAAATCACACTGTCACAAACTAATTCTTCCAAAAGCTTAAGTGAAGGCTCATGATTGATGTTACATCTAATAGACTAACATGCCTCTTTACCCATGAATCCTTCCAACTAAAAGTATGGACAAGGCACAAGGCAAACCATAACTTACACTGATTTGGAAAATAGTAATCAGCCAAAATAAATTGATTCTGTTTTTATTAGGGATTTAGGGTATAATATTTTGTGCAAGCTGTAATTATATATTTGCATGTATTAAAGGGATCCCTTGTGTATAAAATCTCACTTTTGTTTCAACAGAGTAGATTTTTTTCTTTTAAAAGTGATAGGAGTTTCTTTTTATTGAGAGGAATGAAAACATCACTTTCCAAAAAATTCTATACATTGAAACTCAACTTGAACATAAATGGATTATGAGGCAAGAATCAACCTCTTGACTGTTTGATCACAAAGGCTCTGATACCATGTTAACAAACTCAACAATCAAACAACAGAAAGTTATTATACACGAAGGCTTACAAATGGTTTCATATCCAACAAGCATAAATTGAGTGGATCAAATTACATTAAAATAAAAATGAATAAATAAATAACTCACTTATTCACTTTGATCCAGGTAGCATTTAGTGTCTCCTTCTTCTTCTCATCTAGCTCTTTAATCACCTTCTTGATTTTAGACTTGTCATTCTAGGCAAAAAAAAAGAAAATAGATTAAGCATTTATGAAAGAAAGTTAGAAAATGTGGAAATAGATTGAAAATCACCTCAATTATGTATTTTTTGGACATCAAATCATTGGACTCATCTTCTGCCTTCTCAAACATTGCCATCACTTTCTTTTTTACCCTTTTTTCAAGCATTGTGGATGCAAAACAATAAAAACAAAAATGTCACCACAGTAAATGAGGATATCTAATTGTAGTTGCACATTAATTGATAATAGAAAAGTTAGATTTTCAAAGCAACACACCCAGATTGTTCAGCCTGAAGCTTCTCAAGTTCTTCCCTAGCTTTAGTAAGATCGCGGGAAAAAAAATCATAATCAGTTCCACTTCTACCAAGCAACTATTTTTCAGAACCAATCCATGCATGCATCTTTATGAATTTATCTACTCTCACAGAGCAGTCTTTCTGTTCCATCTGCATTCGATTTACCTAGAATAATAGAATGAAAAGATTGTTCTTCAGCACATAATTCCAAGCATAGAGATAAGAGCTGTTAAAATATTACCTCATTCTCCATCCTCTTCCTTTCAACATTACTCTCACTAATTTTATGTTCAAGCTTTTGTTGCTCTTTAATAATAGCACTGATTTCCTTATCACATTCCTTCATTTTTATTCTATTTGAATTCAGCTGCGACTGAGCTTGATCAATATTATACGGTGCTGGAGCAACCTGTACCTCAAAGGGTTGAGAAACACAATCTTGCTCTACAAAAAGAGATCTAATGAAAATATTTACAAATGCTTACAGTGGATCTTTGTTCTTCTACTTCAGAGGCAAGATTACTGATTAGTGTTCCCAATGATGCTAACTGGTTCTCCAAAGATGCTTCCTCTTGGATAATAGCTTCCATTTCCATAACAAGTCTCTCCTTTTCACTATCATGTCCCTACAAATCAGCAAGCAACCAATTATCACTATGTAGTGATTAATTACTTACTTGGTTACACTATTTAATTTAGTTTATTATTAATTCTGAGTGCTAAAAAATATTGAAATTGTATCCCTGTGTTTTTCTTCAACAACAACCTGGTAAGCTCATTCCCCACTCTTGACTTAAGATTTATCAAGACAAAAAAATATATGTGTAGAAATATGATCAAAATACTCATTGGCAACCATTCCTCCATGAGGTAAATTTTGGGGTTAAGCCTAATCCATTTCTAACAAATGCTAAACCAAAACATTGTCAAACCAACTAGCATGTACTCTTATCCCTGCCATTATCTTTTATACTCTCACACCACACCACCATTTCATATGAACAATGAAGCTTTCAATCTTTAAACTTCTTCTACTTCTTGGAATTTTATTTTTGTTGAAACTTTCCTGATTGAGAAACTTTAAATTGAAAAGTCTCTATAGGATAATTTACTGTTTTCCTATAGGATTTCAACTTTAGATTCCACTGGAGATTATTATTAAATTGACCTATTTTCAAGTCAACACCAATTCTCCAAATAGTGTTGGCTTGCTGATCTAGCTTAATAGTCCAATGTCCCCAAAGCATGAAATCTTTTAGTTGGCACAGACATTAATGAAATTCTGAGGAAAACAGGATCTTTAAAGAGAGCAATTTATCATATGTATTTGTTATTTTGAGACAAGTAAAAGGTGCAAGGTCCTCTGGCAGTGTGCCACCAAGAGTAGTGATTTGGTGGCTTTTCCTGAAGTGGAATGCCAGAAGGATTAGAGTGTTTTCTATGTTTCCATATCATTGTGGAAAAAGGGGTGATAAGAGTCTACCTTTGCCTTAATCTTTGACAATCTTGTTTGAAGTGTGCAATGACATCTCTGTGAATTGATCCTGTGAGCTGGTTGTGAAAAAGATGCAATGATAAAAGCTGATTAAGCTTCCCCATGCTTCTTGGAATGGGCCCATCAAGTTTGTTTTCGTTAAGGTCTAAGTATGAAAGCATCTCAAGCTTTGACGGAGAATCAGGTATTTCACCAACCAACTTGTTTTGATGCAGCATAAGTTCTGTAAGTTCTTTTAATTCAGAGAGCTTATCAGGTATTGTACCTTCTAATACATTTGCATATAGAGAGAGCCCCTGAAGGTGAGAAAGTTTGGACAGTTCTGGAGGAATTTGACCTGAAAACTTATTTTCAGAAAGGTATAAAGTGACGAGTTGATTCAAGTTTCCAATCTTTGGTGGAATTGGTCCTATGAAAGAATTTGCATTCAGTTGCAGGCGTATGAGTTTAGACAGGTTCTGGATACCTGATTTTATCAATCCACTGAAGTTTTTCATTGCCAAACTTAGAGTGCTAAGATTTGAGCAGTTATAGAGGTCATCTGGGATATCCCCAATCATTTTGTTGGATGTAAGAGACAGGAAAGTAAGATTAGGCGACCTTGAAAAACCCTCAGGAATTTTCCCAGTTAAAGCATTAAAAGACAAACTCACATTTACAAGACTAGTACTATTGGTAATGCTAGAGGGAATGGATCCATGAAATTTGTTGGAGTTCAAAACAAGAAACTTCAAATTATGAAGCACACCCAAGTAGCCACAAGTTCACCTGAAAGAAGATTTTGGCTCATTGACAGATATGTCAAGTTTGTTATTGATGAAGGGATCTTCCTAGTAAACTTGTTTAAATGCATGGTTAGAACTTGCAAGGAATTCATGGATCCAATCTCAAATGATATTGTTCCCTCTAAGTTATTCTGTACGAGACCTAAATTTGTTAATGATTTCAACTGGAATATGGAGGATGGAATCGTGGAATTCAAGTTATTCTGATGTAACTTAAATGTCCCTAACTGAAGTAAATTTCCTAGGTCAGGAGGAATACTTCCAATAAGCTTATTATCGGATAACTCAAGGCAGAAAAGTTTGCTACACTTACCAAGCTCAGAAGGAATTTTCCCACTCAACGAATTTTGGAACAATTCAAGGTATTCTAAATTTTTCGGATTTCCAATCTCTCGAGGTATGACACCTAATAACTTGTTTTGGCTAAAATCAAGAGCTCGCAAAGCGCCTAATTGACCTATGGAAAGAGGTTTAGACCGTACCAATCTATTTCCAAAACCTGCAATCTGTATAAGGTTAACTGGATTCCCAATGTTTGATGGGATTCTGCCAGTAAGGTTGTTGAAATTAAAAGCAATACCCAACAAAAAAGTGCAGTTGAAAATGCTGTCAGGGAGGCTTCTATTCAAGAAGTTATTACCTAAGTCCAAATACTGCAGGCTTTTAAGGTTTCCTAATTCAGGAGGGATAGGACCTGATAAAGAATTGTCAACAAGAATTAGTTGAGTCAGTTCAATGCAAAGATTGAGCTGAGAAGGAATGTAGCCAAAGAATGAGTTTGAAGTTACATCGAAAACCTGAAGGCCTAAAATGTTTCCAAGGAAAGGTGAAATCTCCCCTTGGAGCTGAAGACTAGCCAAGGAAATTGAAATGACATGACTTGAAGATGGATCACATGCAATGCTAGACTAGTTGCAGTGGTGGTGACTGTTTGTCCAATATGCAAGAGCCCCATTTGGGTCACCAGTGATGGAGTTCTTGAAAGCTTTCAATGCTTGAACTTCAACATCCAAGCTTGTTTCAGCATGGGAAACTATGGATACAATGGAAAGGACTATGCCTATGGTCAAACAATATTTCTAGAGCCTTTATAACTTCAGACAACCCCAACACAAGAAGATAAAAATAGACAAAAGCTATATATTTTTTAGACAATGGGTGAGTACTAGAATCCCAATCTTATTCAATGGCATAGCAAACCACTCTTATAAAAGGATATCTATGATCTATGAGATCTCTTACAAAGAAAAATGATAACAGAACATGATTATTCTTCTCATAACCAAGTGCCCTCAACTCATAACCTATCTTAGAAGATATAAGAAAAAACTCTTATACAAACAACTTTGTGTAGTGGGAAGAGAAACTTCAATTACTAATAAAGTCATTCGTAGACAAGAAGACAATAAACAAGAAAACACATAGAAACACCCTTCAACCTCAGCCTGCACATAACCATCACAGCCTCATTTTCAATCTTTAATGAGACACCTTTGGGCATATTTATCATAATTTTCAAATTCAACATGGTGCATGCAGGATGATCTTTTTGCCTTAGACCAATACTTATATATGCAGTAAGAACAACTTGACTAAATTTATCAAACAAAGTTAAGAATTAGTGATTTTAAAACAATTATTAGACAACAAAAAAGTGTTCTCTAAAGAACCAATTACTGTTGAAGACAAAAACTTTACACAGTATCCTAAAATCTGATAAACCAACAAATTGAACTTCTGAAAACCCACATCAAACCATATATGCTAGCTCAACCTCAACCAACCCAAGTGCCACTCTGTACACCATAATATATATTTTAAACTCATGTTTTAGACACAACTTTTGGCTTTTCCTTGCCTCATTCACAAGCTGTAGATTTTGCTCATAGTTCTAAAGTCATTTTTATTAATTTCCTAGTCTTAATGGACATGAGTTCAGGAAGAGGCAAAATCTTTTTGTACTGTGTAGGTGCATGCATCTTTTTGTACTGCTATATTTGTTACCTTAATTATGGTTGGCCGATTTCTTTGGTATGTATTTGAGAAAACAGTAAATTCTATACCAAGTTCCAACGGAATTGTTTTGCGTCACCTCTTCAATGTTTTGTCAAACATTGCCATACCAATTCCACAAAACAACAATTTGCCAATAAAAAGGTAAAAATAACATATGCACGTATTCAAATTAAGGATATGCATTGACTTACCATAGCTAAGATGAAGATTAAATACATTATTATTCCATGAGTACAACACTTCTGCTTCAATGCTTTAGACACACTTGAGTTTAAGAGAACCAAAACTAAATGGAGCAAAATTTACCTGAAAATGAAAACAAATATAGAAATTTTACTATTTGTAAACAGAAGCTCTTGGATAACCATAAACATGTAACAAAGTGAGTGACTTGACACAATGCTGCATATCCAAGTTTAGAAGCCAAACTCACCATTGTATAAAGAACTAAAGTTGTCAGATACAATCTCTTGTGAAATAAATACTCCAATATTTTCTAACTACGTTTCACATGTGGACATGTCTTTGGCTACTTCATAAATTAAAATATTTACTACAAGGACACAACAAAATGTATTTAATTTGGGTCCATTTAGTGGCAGGGACACCATACCATTTCACATGCCTTGTAAAAAAACCCTCACTCTAGCAAAACTTGACAAGTCAGCAGCATCACCCACCATCTTCCCTACCACAAACCTTAACCAACAAAGACTTTGAAGCACCAACAAGGATTGGAGTACATGCATCAAATTTATCCCAATCAAGTTACCAAATGCATAAATCCCACCCAACAGTTAAAGCATACATTATGGATAATTTGATATCATACGTCTTATACACCAAATTTACTAGATAACTAAGGACAAAGGGTGAAACTATAGTTTTAATTAGAAACCAGTACTACATAACTAAGGAAAAAGAACACAGATATGCTACTTATAGCTTTCAAATCTTCCTCACTTAAAACACACAACATTGCTTTTTATATTTTCAAAAAGGAAAAAGAATTTCAGACCAATCAAGACCCTTAGATTTTGTCTAATTCACTCCCTGCAAATGATTTTTAACATCATCATAGTATACAACTCAAGACCTCTGTCAGTTTCAAATGTACAATTAATATAACACAGTTTCATCCAGAAAGTAATAAAAAGTAGCAAGCAAGCATGGGAGCATGCTTTTCTTTACTGCCAGCAAAATCTTTGATAACAGAGCTAAATATACCCTGAGAAGACAAAAAACAAGATCAAACACCTTTTGTCACAATGATAATGGATATGTAATTTAAGAAGTTATTAAAAACTGATATTTACCTTTTTCTTTTCCTTATAGATGACTAGGCTAGGGACAAACACTTCTTGTGACAACATCATTTTTTTCCTGTGGATGCAGCTAATAGAGTCCAAAAGCCTATAAGTCAAGCAAAATGTAAAAGTGAGGCTACTAATCTTGAACCCTTGGTTGCCTTGGACCCTTGGTTCCTGCCTATAATTAAAAGTGAGAGACAAGACAAATTTCAGTTAGCAAGAAAGACCAAAAGTATAATGGTGATCTAAATCTCAGTATCAAACAATACCCTAGACAAAAAATTTATGTTTTTGAAGATACTATACTAGATACGAAGTGCCAATAACAGTACTGTATTTATAACAAGCCAAACTTGCTGAATGAGTGGAATGAAGGCATGGAAGTTTTATGTCACTACTTTTAAAATGTTAACAATTAAATTAAAGTATGCTAAAACAATATTCGTATGTATGTATACTTGAAACCAAGAAGTCATTATCAGCTTATAGACAAAAAGAGGAATATTAGGTCAGTAATTAACCTCATTGAACAACATAACTCTGCTTTTGCTTATTAGAGAAAGAAACAGAAACTGGACATATATTGTGCTCAAAAGAAAAGCTCAATTATATGTCAATGTAGATTTTGGAATGCAACAACTTATAACTAATGCTTGGTATCCTCAAAGATTACGAACTTGCACAAAACGTGGGATTATGATAATCGTAATGATAAACAGTGTCGATATCACGTAAAATTCTATGCTCGGGTGTATCATACAGGCCATTACAAAGATCTAGACCACCTATAAATGCACTTATCTTCCGATTATTACCGTGTGCTTAAGTATCCACAATCACACATTTCTGATGATGTGTAAAGAGAGTGCCAATAACCCGAAGTTTAGTCGCAAGTAATATATATAGTCAATATATATAGCCAACAACCTCCAACACAATCCTTAACGTTATGGGAAATTACAGACAAATACAATCACAATTGCATAAAAATTGAAATGAAAATATAATTGAGAGAGAAAGGAATATTGAACAGAGTTCTTGGTTTTTCTCGAGAAAGGTGCGATCGAGGGAGTGGGTGGAAGGATCCTAAAAGAGTTCAAAGTTGTTGAAGATCTCAACAGTGTGACCCTACTAGACCCCTATGACCCAACCATAAACCCGCGGGGGTAGTGGTGGTGAAACGATGTCATCGCTGCAGTTGGCGTTGTTGACGCTTTTGGTGTGCGGTGGTGTCAATCAATTAATTGACAAAAAATGATTTCAAATGAGAAAAGGGATCGAAGAATTCATAAAACCTAACCTTAATCAAATGGAAAAAGGGATTGAACAGGGCTTGGGCCTGCATGTAGATGTCGACGTTTTTTATGTGTCATTGGAGGTACTTGTCACTTCAGGCCTTGATTTTAGACTACTAGAACTGTGTTGTGTCCTTAGCTGAATGCTGAAAGAACCAAATCCAGAACTGGAATAGTTTAACTTGTGACACATTGTGTGGGAGAATTTGGCCCTCCTTATCCAAGAATCACTGCTATCTTCATCCATCTTTTACCCTTTCTAAAGAATCCAAAATGAAAGCAGCAAGTGTTACTGACAACATTAAGAGAAAAAAGCTTGCTTTCCACTTCTTTCCAAGGGAATGATAGATTATGAGATGCCCACCCACCAATGAAGAGCTGTAAATACAATGATATTCAAATTGAGAATTGATACTTTGATGACTAAATAAATTGACATGATGCACTATGATAATGATCAATAGTTGTTTGATATACATTAACTAGAATATAGCCTGAAATTGGGTATCAAACTATTTCCCATTCAAGAACTTAAATGAACAATTCCAGTCAAATTTGTTTATCCTACTCAGTTAGTTATTTAATACTTATCATGCTCAGTTAGTTGTGTTGAATTGTTATCATTGCTTGTAATCTCTTGGGTATTACCCAATCTAAGTAAGCCAGTTAGTTTGACAACTGTCTTAAGCCTTGGGTTAGCTAGACCTGTTATAACTAACCCTACTATATAAATACCAAATTGTTGACTAATAGACTTTGGAATGAAATCAATTTTTCTATTTCTCAGAATAATTCATCTCATTTCTGTTTCTCAGAATAATTCATCTTGTCTCTAAACTTTCTCTGAACCATTAACAATTAGTATCTATTCATAATAACCCAAAATGATCAAACAAATTCATAATTCGTGATTATCAACAATCAGCTATTGGATACCAAATAAAAGGTGTAAGACATAAAACCAAGCCCAAGAAACCAACTCAAAAAACAAAGAAAATAAATCAAACTTTCCAAAAGCACCTTTTGCATTAATATGGCAGATCCTGACTAGTGACATATATCCACCAAAAGTTCTACTAGGTTCATCGTCAAATGGATAAGGCCATCAGGCAAATCAACTACTCTTCCCTCATCATTGTATGTACAATCATCCACCTGTTAAGCATCCAGAGTGAAAGAAAACACAATTCACTCAAAAGATTCAATATTTTATTACAAGGAAGTATATAAATTAAACTATACAGCAATATAGATTACATTGTAAAGCTCTGAATTATTAATGATACTCACTAGAGATTAAATTGGCATTCCTCTGAGGGCAAACTTGATCATCTCCACAAAGAGGTTCATATTCACCATGGTCAGGTAGCTCAGCTTGTATTGTTGAATGGCTAGAATAAGGGACCAAATAAGGAATGTAAACAAAAAGTAGGGTACCAAACAACACCTACATTAGAAAAATAGCCACAATAAGTTTGTTGTGATGTATCTGAGTTACATGGTGGCCTAAATAACAAAACTATAACGCATTAATCACTCTTCCATCCCACTCTGCATTAGCTTACAAGTTGATACTTGCATATCATACTTAGCACAACTTCTGAAATGTTTCACATGTAACTTGTTAAAGCAACACCTTCATTTCCATTTCCTTCTAGCCTGCCTTTGCTAGGAGTCAAAGCTACCATTTTCAAACCCAAATATACAAAACAAACACTGTATTTGCTAGATTTTAAACTACAAATTGGGTCTATATATATCTAAGCACAAACAAACTAGTACAAATTGAGGCTGAATTGTATCAAGTTTTCTAAAAGGCTGTTAGACAATGCATATAATCATTATTGGCCTAGGCCAATAATTATGCAATGAATATGAACCTAGTAGTTAGCATTAATAAAACAAAACTCTTCTTAATATTTCAGTCTAGAATTTAAATCAACATAAGTGTATATTGAAGGTTATTTTGAACTTCATTAAAAAAGGAAATCATAAATTCACTTGGCAAATGAAACTGCTAATATACAGAAACAAACTAGATCTGGACAAAATAAATCAAAGCTTAGGTATGTTTCTGCATAAACTATCAAGAATGAAGTATAATTTTTCTTTTCTTCTCATTCATTTTAAAGAAAAGTCCAAGATTCATTTCCTCTTCTATTACATTAGATGCTTATCCTAATCATGACACTGAAAGTCATAAAATTTACACAAACAACTGACATTATTATTATTTATTTTGAAAAAGAAAATCCTTTGTAAGTTAAAAAGTTCAATTGAATTTCCATGCATACTAATCTCAAACTAGTAACCCTTAATTCCTTAATTTCCTTCTCAGATCCTTCATTAATGTCAATATACTGAACAAGCTTATGTTAACAAGCATATTTACTGGGTATGTCCACCTCATTAAAAGTAAATCATTTCAAAAAAAGAAAAAATAAAAGAAAAACACATGATGCTACCAAAGCAATAAAAGCTTTTTGTTTATATTACTTCTTAGAATATGAGAAAAAAAATGCATTATTGACCATAAAGTCAAAAGACAAGGTTTTAGGCTTAAAATTGAAAGCTAACCTACTGCACGAATAAAACACAAGTTCCAGAAGAAGAATGGAAGTTTATTTATTGGAAGAAAACAAGTTCAAAATTCGAAACTTACCAAAGTATTGGAAGCAAACACTCAAAACGACAGAAAAATAGCCAATAATGCTCAAAATGACAGAGCAGAGATTAAGAATCCAAAACATACCAAACGATTGACATAAGCGAAGCCCTTGGCCCCGACGTCGCCGCACACAAGGAACAACTCGTTTGCCTTCACTTCGATACCAACCAAGTACTTGCGGATCTCGGCGGGGCGAAAGAACCACTGCACCTTCACCTTCCTGGACTTGTCTCGGGTCTCCCAGATCTTGATCAACCTCCCGATGTGGGGCTCGCCGCTGCCGATCCCACTCTAGAGGCATATGACGTCGTTTATGGTGTACTTGGTGCCGTCAAAGAAGAACGACTCCTAGAAATGCATGTCCTTCTTTTTGCTCCCATGCCTCGCTTCTTCCCCCTTGCGAACGGGAACTCGAAGTCGAATGGAGTGAGAGGCAAGAGCTAGCTAGGGCACGAGGCTTTAAAAATTGACACTCTCAATCAAAGACGGTTTACTTAGAAACTGGCATCGTTTTTACATTTCAAGTCCTTCGAATGTTCGCTATATTTTCAAAATTGTCACTGTGTATAATATGACGATGTTGTACGTACAACCACCGTTGTACTTGTGTCGTAAAAGGCACGTTGTGTAGTAGTGATTATATTTTTTAACAATATTATTTTCCTATATCTTACTTATCTTCTCTCTCCCCTTCATCTTCTTGTTCTTATGATCTTTCTCATTTTGTACAAAATATTTTTATAAAGCTAATGTATGATTAACATTTCTATGTGATGATAAAGAAAAAAATATTATTTTATGATTAGAGGGTAAATATTATATAGTCCTTGATAATTTCTACATGACATATAACCATAATTTTTTAAACTATAAAACTACAAGAAACTAATGCATCAATTGCCCTTTATTATTAATACTAATCTAACAAAAATTTTAGTGATGAATTTTTTAAAATTACATGAACGATGTGTCCTCTAGATGCAGAGTGTATATTGTCAAGTATTTAGATATTAATCATTCCTTAACTAAGGTCATTCTAAGTTGATCCCTTAATAGAATTAACCTATTTTTAGTAAGGAGTTTTGTAAAAATGTCAGCAAGTTGTCCATTAGTGGATACAAAATGTAGTTTCACTGTTCCCTTCTGAACATAATCTCTTAGAAAATGATGTTTAATTTTTATATGCTTTGCTCGTCTAGGGTTTTTAGAGATATTTATTACAACTTTATTATCAGAGTAAATAAGGATGTTTCTTTCATACATATAGTCTTCTAGTTGATTCTTTATCAATATCAATTGAGTACAACAATTTGCTGCTAATATATATTCTACTTTTGCAGTGGATAGTGATATTGATCCTTGCTTCTTACTGATTCAAGTGACTAGGTTTCCACCAATGAGATGACAACTTCCACTAGTGCTTCTTCTTTCAAGTTTTTCACCAACATAATCAACATCACGGTAATTGATTAACTTGAATTTCTTGCAATGCATAAAGTAAAAACCAAGATTAGGAGTTCCAATTAAATATCTAAATAATCTTTTGACAACAGTTAAGTGGACTTCCCTTGGGTTTTGTTGGAATCTGACAATAAGATTTCATAAGACTAGTTGATTTTTTATTGAGGAAGACAAAGGGTTACTAATACATGAGTATAAGGTGAGGAATCTTATAGAAACATATGCTTAAGAGTATGTCCTAATTTAAACTTATAGTTTTGTAAAAATTTGAAAATCAAAAACTATTCTCTAAAATTAATTAGGCTTTTTTATGCATTGCATCAGAGTTATCATACCCGACTTGGACCTATGGGTTGACCCGGGAACCGATCACATGGCCAATCTAAGCTACTTGTTTAGACGGGTCTATAAGTGACTCGGCCTAACTAGTGTGACTTGACCAATTTTTTGAAAGAATTGGTGACCCACGAATCGCAACAAACTAGTTGGGTTGCAAATAAATCTCATATCTCTTAACAAACCACACACATTCAGGCTTGTTGCTCCTTTTCATGAAGTTGTTCAAGAACACAAGTCAAAGATGGTGAGAGCAAAAAATTAAACAAAATGAGAAACCCTTAAAGCATAAACAAATAAGAGGAAGAAGAAGCAGGTTGACAATCGACTCTGTACTTTTAATACACTTTTGTGTAGAATTTCAATTCTTTAACATAAAAATTGAGTTAATGATTGTATATGCTAGAGATATATCATAGGATTAACAAGTAATAATGTCATGTATCAACAGGAACTATGCACCTTTAATGGTCTATTAGAATAAAAATTTTGATCAATGCTGCTAACGAATTTGCATTTTTGCATGAGGAAGCTTCAAGCCAGTAATTTTTCTAGAATTCAAAACATTTAATATCCTATGGGATTCAGTAATAACTTGCATTGCTTACTATTCTAATTTCCAACATATTTCCCCCATCTTAATATCATTTTATTTCAAAACCACAATGAAAAACTTCTCGATTTTAGGCTTGCTAAATATACTCTAGTGAAAGATGCATGACATGTATCAACTGAATTAATGGGAACAAAAGGCTATGCAAACTTTCAGTTTGTAATGACAAGTTAGTATACTATTGAACATCTTATTTTCTATCAGAATCTTATGACCCTTGAGTCTGAATAACTTCTAGTCATATAATACCAATATATGTATATTATTTTTATTGATTCATTCATCAAAGTGTATGACTTTGGTCTTCTTGGATATTGTTTCAATCCTTCAAGTTTATGTCCTCATTTTATTAAAATCTTAAAACTTGGCACATATGGTCATTTTGTTAGTTTATTGCATTAACTTAGTCAACTTGGTAACACGTGACAAATTGTGAGAAATGTTACGTCAACCAAAATTGACACGGTTAAAGAGAAAAAACTAATGAATTGATCAATTTGATCTAATGGACACATTGTAAGGGACCAAAGTGAAACAAATTGAATTGAAACCTAAAATATAGATATGAAATCAAAATTCTTTTTTAGCAAAAAAAAGTAGTAAATGTTTAGCTTTTCTATAATAACTATTCCATTGACAATTATTACTTTTATTTAGATAATTTTCTCCCATTTATAATTAAAAATAAACTAAATTGAGTAAAGTACCCATATGTGTCAAGTGTCATGATTTTAATAAAAGAAGTGCATACACTTTAAGGATTAAAAAATTCCAAGAAAAGCAAATCATTGATGTTGATGAATGAATTAATAAAAGTACTATATTTTTATGGGTATTAGATGAACTAGAAGCTATTAATAATCAAGGGTCATAACATTCTGATAAAAAAAATGAGATGTTTAAGAGTATACTAAGTTGTCATCACAAACTGAGGGGTTGCATAGCCTTTTGTACCCATTAGTTGATACATGACTTCCATCTCCCATTGGTGTATCTTTAGCAAGCCAAAAATTGAGAAGTTCTTCTTTGCAGTTCTAAAATATAAGTATAAAGATGGAGGAAAAGGTTATGCAGATGTTGGAAGTTCAACTATTGAAGAAGTTATCGTGTTGGACGAACAAATGATTAATGTTGATCATGTTGATGCTACTTAGATTGTGGTTTCTTCAATAGTAACACCTTCTATTGAACTTCCCCAAATTGAGGATTCTACACCAACATTTGTTCAACCCACTTATGTTAAGTTGTTGCACCTACTGAACCAACAACTTTTGAGCTTACGTGCACACTTGCTTAAGTTGAATCTTTGGTTGACTCTAAAATCAAAGTTCATCTTGAAAGACAAAATGCTCAAATATTTGAACAAGTGGCCAACCTAGTACAAACATTGGATACCAAATTCGATTAAAAGATCAATTGTTGTATTTTCTTCTACGATGAATCTTCTAAAGTAAGTCATTCCACAACTACCACCACCATCAGAAAATCAAATCCAAGAGCATCTTAACCAGCTAACCAACCACGTCAGCCACCTCCTCAACCTTCACTATGATATCATATTCTCTCTTTTATCTTCTTAGTGATACCAAAAAGGGGAGATAAGGAGAAATTTGGATATTTATTGAATAAATTATTTGTTGTTATATTTGTTTATGCATAAGTGGTTGATGATTTCCTTCTACTACATTATTTATTTGCTTTGCTCTAATATATCTTATGTTTGCCTTGCTATATTTGAAAGATGTCTAACCTATAAAAAATCTCATAGTAAGACAAAAAAGATTTTAAACTTTGATGCACTAATGAGGTTTATTAAGTGTTACAAGTTTTCTTGCGACCAATATTGAATTTCTTATCTTAGATGCAAAGTCTATTTTAAATGAACATGTGTCGAATGTGATAAAGATGGACTTAGTCCAATATTTTTACATTAAACTTAGTGTCCAAACGTGCTATTTAATAAATTGAATCCAATGTGATGTGTTTTATTTCATCCAATTAGTAAAGAAAACTTACATTTCAATTTATACTTGCACTAAGTATTCATTCATCCAAAAAAGGTGACAAGTGAGATGTTCTATAATCAATGATGATTCACACAAAAGTTTCATCTGATCATATATCCCTTCTACCTTTTTATGAGTTTGCCTAACATTTGAATTTCAAACATTTATTACAAGGCATAACATGATCACTGATGAGAATATGTTCTGTTGCAAGCCATTTTCGTACATTTAGTAAAGACAAGGTGAACACTACTTAGAAATGATTGTACCTTTTTGTTTTTCTTTGTCCATCGGAATTAGGCACACCATAAGAAATCTCATGACATGTTCCTAAATCGGAACATTTCAATGGGCTCTCATTCTCACAATGATCACCTTTCCAATGATGCCTATATATTCAAAGATTGAAGCTTTGAAGAGTAACGATTGAGAAAGAAAGCAATAGAACAGTGACACTATACAAAAAGCATTTAAAGCTAATGGACAAAGAATACTTGGGTTACAAATCTCAAGGGAAGATTGATGTTGTGCCTGAACTAACCTTAAGAGTACTTGTTGTAAGAAAAAAATGACGATACAAAAAAACTTGTTTGTAATCATTTATTAATTAGTGAAATCCTTCTTAAGTTGAAGAAGAACTAAACATAGCTTAGATTTAGTGAATCAATATAAAAATAAGTGTTCTATTCTAACCTTATTTTTGTCCATCACATTTTCTTCTTTGGATAAAATGCTCTTAAACTTGGTTTAAAATTCAAATTTTTAGTAGTCACAAACACATTATTCAACCCCTTTTAGTGTGTTCTATTTATTTTGCTTAGAGTAGTATGTGAAATACACCTCCAAAGGAGATAAAAGATATAATATTAGGATTGTTTAATTGAAAGAATGAGAGTTTCATCTCAAAGTTGTGTATCCAAATTTATATGTATATTATAGAAGTATATTTTAATTTATTATGTTCACTTTTATATAAAATTTAATTTTTTTTGTACATATTAATTTTTTAAAATTATATTGTTATCTTGACTCCTTAATTTTTTTTTAAAAAATTCACTCTCTTTTAAACACATGTAGCTCTACCATATTAGAAATTAACACACTTCATTAATCTTATTTCTTATTTAACAAGAATCTCAACTACAATTTTATAATTTTTAATTACTAGTGTGTTAGAAATAATATATATGTTAGAAAGCGTATTTCTAAAGCTTGTTTTATAAAAATAAACCAAGGAATAAAAATAAGTTATTTTTAGTTTTAAATATATTTTTGGTGCTTATAATTTTGATTGTACAATTTTGGCCCCTTAAAAAAAATTTCTTGCACATTTTGTCTCTCATGCTTTTAAATTTTGGTAGTTTGGGTCCAATGTTAGTTTGTCATCACTTTTTTTTAATGATAATTACTTATGTGACATCTAAATGATGATGTTATACTGACGTGCTAATGTGGTAAATGATGCGACAATCTCACACATGTTGACATGGTGCTGATAGTGTGCTTACATGATAGTAGAGACCTAAATTTAGATGGTTAATGCCAAGCCAACATACTTGTCAGTATACCACATTGTCCACCATGTTAGCATATCAATGTTATACCATTACTTAGATGTCATATCATCAATTAGCATTATTAGAAATTTGATGATAAATTAACAATGAAACATTGTCGTTAAAATTTGAAAACATGGATGACCAAGTTACAATAAAAAAAAATTAGATATAAAAATTGCACAATCATAAAATTGTAAAGACCAAAAGTGTATTTAAATTAATTTTTATCTTGAATTCAAAAGTTTAGTCACAACTATAACGCTAAAACCAACAAATTTTTATTAGTCTAAGTGGTACTAGAATTAGTCGCTTAATGAAACTGAGTAATGACTTATCACCATTATCACTACTACACGAAGTCTTTTCCACGACGTGCGATCCACGACGGTTGTCCAGTACCCGACGTTGTAAATAAATCGGTGGCAATTTTGTAATTATTTTAACATTCATACAAAAACGACGTCAGTCCTTATCATCCCCGTCGTTGTTTACCATTATACAAAGTCGGTTATATAATAACCGTCGTTGTCTTCCATTATTCAAAGTCGGTTTTGTTAACAACCGACTTTGATTCTTTTTAAAATTTTAAAAACAAATTAGATTGTATGCCCCTTTCTCTGTGCCCCCTTTCTGAAAAATCCCTAAACTCCATTGAAGTCTCCCCTCGCGAAGCACCCTCACATTGCTTTTGTGTGTACTCACATTGCATTGCCACCTGAACCATTGCCATGGGATCGAAAGGACTTCTTCAAGGAGAGGAAGCACGAGAGGTCCGAGTCGCTTGGGTCTGTCGCCAGATGGAGGGATTCCTCGCACCACCGCGACTTCAACCACTGGGGATCCGCCGAGTTTCGCAGACCGCCAGGTGAGTTTTCATTCCAACTCTCTGTTTTGGTAGCGTTTTGTTTTGCACAAGATGCCGGAAAACTCTTGCATCGGTTTTCTTTTTTAGGTTTTTTTATTTTCATTATCGGAAAGAGTTTTTCAGCGGTTAAAGATTTGGTGGGTTGTTCTTTGCGTATTTGATGTGTTCTTGAGGGTCGACCTTGGGTTATTTTTGAAGATCTGTGGCTTCTGTTGCTGTTATTGGAATATTTTTACTTTCTGCCTAGAGGAGGGTTTTTTCTTTTTGCAAGATTTTTGTGAGCCTTATTTTTTGCTCTATGTTTTTTCTGGATGCGAGAATATATCCTTTGCTTGTGTTGATTTTTTTTGTATTTTCTTTTTTGGTTTGAATATTTTCTGAAGGTCATGGTAAGCAGGTGGTTGGCACCTGTTTTCCGAGGAATCTGGTCATGGGTATGCGATTTCTCGGTCCAGCAGCGACAAGATGCTGGAAGATGATAGTCGGCCATCGTTCTCTCGGGGTGATGGAAAGTATGGCAGGAGCAGAAACCAGAAAGACTTCATGTTGTATGCCTGACAGAAGTGAGAATTCAAGAGATTGTCTCAAATAACTCCATACTTGACTTTCTGTTACAACTTGGGGTTTTCAGAATCTATTATGTGATCAAGGGGCTCAACTTCCACATCATCCTATGGGCACAAAAATAATGCATAAGAAATCCTTCTCTTGCTCTTGTTTGTCACTGCTTTGTGCTCTATACTCTTGTTTCTTCTTTTCCTCTTGGACCGTCTCCCTCACTCATCCTATATTTACTTCTAACGTTCCTTATTTTCAGGTGAGGGATGTCCGGTTGATCATGGATAGGAACTCAAGACGATCTAAAGGAGTTGGGTATGTGCTTTCTTGTAAAATAATTTATTCTTCATGTGCATGCACTATTATGGTATTAGGATATCAACTTTCAAGAATCATGTTTAACTGTATTCTTAAATGGACTAGCAATGCGATAATGATGAGGGATGATGGGGGAATACCTTGCACTCATGTTTAATCAATTCATGCTGCGTACTCAAGGTAGATGACATAATCCCGGTTTTCTTTTTGGTCCTTTTCCCAATTTTCTTCCTCTGCATTTGTGATACACAGTGAGGGTTTCTTCCACTTATATTAACACATTTTTTTTAATCTTCACTGTTTTCTTATATAGTAGCTAAGTCAACATGGTGTTAAGAGTATGAAACTAATAAGTAAATCGTGCTAAGATAGAGATTTGTATTTCATTGATAATGACTTTCATGTATTAGTATTGAGTTTCTAGCAGATGGGCACTAAATTCATTGTGTTGTGCTGAACATTGTTAGTGCAAAATTTGAGTTACACAGGAAATTTTCAGTTGGTCAAATTAAATTCAAATGCTATTATATGTGCAGGTGTAACAGTGATGTGCGAATAAATTCCCAGTGGGGTTTTGAAGATAAAATATTTTGGCATTAGAAATAAAAATGAACTATGCAGAGATAAGCAAAAGTGTTCTGCTCTAGATTCTTGATGAAATATCCTCATTCTTTTTCTAGTGCTACTTAGTATAGATTTTCTATGTAGTTTTGCTGCAGTGACTCCAACTTGGCTACTTTATTATTTTTTTAAATTTTAATAACAGTGTTGTTTTCACAGAGATTAGTTGATGATGAGATGAAAAAGGTGAAAGGGTTTACAAAGGAAAGCTTGGTTCCCTTTAGTGAAAGACTAAAAATTTTGGCAGGGGTGGTTAATCCAGAGGACCTTCAGCTAAATTCCGCAAAAAGAAAGCTTATAGATGCCTACAATGGCAAGCCGGTACTTTCACGCCCTCAACACAAATTCCCTAAATTCCAACACGTGTACACTCCCTTAGAATTCCCACTTTTAAAGTTGTATAACTTGTATATGTTATTTTATAGTTTTGTTTGCTTCAAAAAAAAGGTAACAATTACTATTCATTTATTTAAGTAGAAATTCACTTTTGGCCACTAAATATTATCAAGTTGCTTATCAGTTTCTTCTGCAATATTTTGTTTAAATATTTGTAGTAGCAATTCAGCTTGCCTTCAATGCTCCCTCCTGCTCATAATGTTCATCAACAGTTTTTACTAACATATGCATAGTCTATATCTTACATAAAATGCAGTAAAACAAGAAACACATAGTCTATATCTTGCATAGTCTATATTTTCAAAGCTTTAATTTTTTGTGTTTTCCTGAGAATATTCTTATGTGTGTTTTCTGGCTTGAGAGATCAATAGGATGTTTTGTAACTTGTCTTTTGTTTGCTCCCCACCGCATCCATTGGACATCTCCTGTCCAATTGTAGCCTGCATTTCATTAGATATTTTAGGGAAAAACTTCAATTTGTAAATGAAGGTGAGGTCAAATAGGAAAAGGGTAAATCACAAATTTATTTATTTATTTATTCATTTTTTTAAAAAAAAATCGTACATTCTAAGTCGGTTATTTTAAAAAACCGACTTAGAATATCAAGATTCTAAGTTGATTTTTTCAAATAACTGTCTTTGTATCCTGCCATTCTAAGTCGGTTATTTAAAATAACCGTCTTAAATCTCTTTCTATAATTTTTTTTTTAAAAATTATTTAAATTCGAAGTCGGTTATTTTGTAAAAACCGTCTTTGAATGTTGATATTCTAAGTCGGTTTTTTTAAATAACCGACTTAGAATATACGATTTTTTTTAAAAAAAAAAATTCTAAGTCGGTCTTTCTAAAAACCGACGTTGTATCTTTTTTTTTTTTAACGTCGTGCTAGACAAAGTCGGTCTAAAAACCGACTTTGAAGGCCTTAAATGAACGACATTAAAAGACTGAAATGTAGTAGTGTATGTAATCCCTCGCCTAAATTAATTGTTTATTATTATCATTATTAGACTTTACTAAATGAGTTATCTGAAATATTTTATGAGAAATAATGGCTTTTCTTTCGAGGTTTTTGTTCTGGTATGAAGTCTGATGCATCATTAGAGTCACCGCATATCTAATATTCGTCTTAGCGTTGTTTTGTGATCAAGAAAACTAGACCCACTCGTACCAAAACAAAAAATTGGGTGACACAGTCGGTTTAAAATGGGCAAGCGGGTCTTCAGATTTAAAATGTCAGTTGCATGTGGGTTATTATGGTCGGTCGCGTATGTGAATCTTTCATATCATCACTACCCGACCCAACTTAGCATATTAATTAGTGTTATGATACAAAACCCTACATATAAAAGCTTGATTTACTCAATGCCTCTCATATCGGCAAAAAGATCGATATAGTTAATTTCATCATTATTTATTTACCTGAGTAAGTCTACACAACATTGGGATAATCAAAAGGTATAGGCGAAATGGCCTTATTCAAGAGATCCTTACGCATGTAACCATAGACGCGCAACACCTGATTATCAGCGAAGTTCAGAGCCCTCTCCATGCTGTCCCAGCAATCCATAGCATCATACGCAGGGTTATGGTGTCCATTGCAGGGTTGGCACCCAGTGAAGTGCGTGATGAAAGGCCTCTTCCACTCTCCCACATCGTTCAAATACTCCTCCCTCATCAAACCATAACTTTCACTCACTTTCTCCGCATGCCTCCTCCTTAACCCTTTAACCTTTCTCTCCACCTCATCGTACCTCTCGCTAACGTTATAGTACGTCTTCGAAATCTCCAACCAGTAGCCTTGGAAATAGTACTCATTCTCAAGAAATATCTTGTCCGCCCATTTGTTCTCAACCGCGATCAGATACGCCAGCGCCGTCTGATCATCCGAGTCCGGAAGAACCTTGTCTTTGAACGTGGATTTTAAGGTTTCCCCCCATTTTTTATACTCCGGGGACATTGGGCCCATGCTGGCCCACACGTCCATAAAATCCAACGACCACTGGCAGTTTCTCATGAGGAAAACGCCGGCGTTAAGCCCCGTCCAGCTACGGTTTTCACGTACGAGATTTTCCCAACCATGGACAACGAGGTTGTGGTCCTTGTAGCGGTTGAGAGGGAGAATGAACTCCATGTCGGTGAAGACAGCGTCTGAGTCGACCCACCAGACCCACTCGGCCTCCGGGTGAGCCACCATGGCGGCTCGGATCACCGGGTACTTGGCCCAATATGAACCCATTTTGGGGTGCAATAGGGCGTTATTGTAAATTATGTCGTAGTTGTGGAGGCGGCAGTAGTCCACCTTGTTCTTGAAGAACCTTAATAGAAGGTGGTCGCCGATGGGGTTGTGGCAGCGCTTCGGCTGCGACCCCGTCACGACGAGGATCTTGCTATCATGTGTCGTGACGCTGAATGAAGGATGATGCAAAAGCCACTGTTTTCTCTTCTCGTCCCAGTTGTGCATGGGCTTGTCCATGGTGTAACTCGTTTCGGGGTCATCGTAAAAAGTTGTTTCTGGTGCGTCAGTGTTTGTGGGGAATTGGAGGGAACTGAGTTTTGTGGCGACAGGGTTGAGTTCTGGGTCGGAGTTTGGGATGGGGTTTATGAAGGAGGATAGACCCCAGAGGAGAAGGAGGGTTGTGAGTGCTCCTCCGAGGAAGAAGATGCAACCGTTGGGGACCCAAATGGAGGATTTTTTTCTGGAACTGAACTTTGCCATGGGTGAGTTGTGTTTGAGGTTTTGTGTTGTGATGCCATTTTTATGGGCGGTTGCTCTGTGCCACTGTGTCGCGTTCTTGAACCGTTTCTGTGATGTTTCGATACGTCTAAATTAGTGGAGGTAGTTAAAGGAGAGAAAGGTCCAAATTGGGAAAGGATGAAGGCCGAAAACATGAAATGTGAAAGCATCTTCGAAGTGCCTGAACATGAAAGCATCTTTTGATTGCTATTTTGAGGTACATACCAACCAGCCAGCGGTGATAGTTGTCCTGAACTCTTTTCTTTCAGGTTGTGGTGAACTTGAAGGACACCCTTTCATGTCTATTTTGGACTGTGTTATAGCCAGAACAGTTCAGTCGTTCTGGAGAAGGAATTATATAAGGACAATTTTTTTTCTATTCGACACCAGATAATGAGACATAACCCAAATATGAAATACTATCCGGCCGTAAACAAAGTTTATTAATAATTAGTTAATTACAAAATAATAACTTGGTTTTCGAAGTAAAAAATTACTCGTTAATCCAATAACTAGTCGCCAACTTATATATTGATGTAAATAAATATATTGCCTCTCATCATTTGATAGTTGTTCAAATTGTAGAAATAACGGAACTGGGTATGCTGATATTGTTTTTAATATTCATAGATAACGCAAGATGTATATCTTTTCAATATTTTAAAAGGTTAACCTTTTCTATTTGATTAAATATAGAAAATCTTTCCCTTAAAATATATATATAGAGAGAGAAAATCCTTTTAATCTTACTTAGTGTATATCAAAATAGTTTTACTTAGATTAGGTCTTATAACATCTGATAGATGTAATTTAAGCAATTCATTTGAATTTTTTATTTTATGTTAAGTGATTCTTATAATGTTACATCATAGATAAGCAACTTATATATATTTTGTTCCAATGATATAGATTTAAACAACTTTTAAATTATCCTCCTAAATGATCCTTAGGTGATAAAAAGTTATTTTTTTTATTTATAAGCAATCGTTGTTTATATAAATAACTAAAACTTAATTTTAAGTAATTCAATATGATACATAGATCATCTCAAATGATAAAAAAAAATTAACAATATCTAAAATTAAGTATCTAAAAATAAGCAACTCGTTACTTAATCAGAGTTAGAAATACTCTTATTAACTTATTCTTATTGACTTAGCCTTGTGTTATCCTTTTAACCGGATGATTTTAATCATAAATATCTTTCTTCCGATTTTTTTATAGAGTTTTCTAAAACATCTTTTTTTTTTGTTTTGACCCTATGAGTTTCAGGGTTAATCTCACTAAAAACTTTAGATTGTGTGCTTTAAGAACGTGCATGTTAAATCTTGGAAGATTTGTGTTCTTTAAGAGAATAAATCCCTAAGCGTCTCATAGTATTGTCTCGGTCTTTATGTGTTGTTAACATCTATGAGGAGTTGAAGAAGGAGTGTCGTCTATTTTCATGATCATCCAAGTTCATAATTTGACCTACCTATAACACTAAGTTCAAGGTACTCGAAAGGCCAGGATAAACTTTCAAATACAAATGAAAACATAAAAGAATTAGAAGTGTTCTGCTCGTGAGAAACAGAATGTACCCAGCAAGGTTTGCTGGGATTTGCTATGGGATCAAACTCTCCCCCTCTGAAGATGCCTATGGAGATGAAGCACCCCCAGGAAGATGATCACTGCCGGAAACAACACAAGTGGTGTGCTGTGTGTGCAGTGTGAATGGAAAAGAGAGAGTTAGGATTGTTGTGTACATTTCACCATGACTGATGCTGTATTTATAAGATAATACCTGGATATTGGAAGATATGGTTGAGGCCCATTATCTTTGGTTAAGATATTCAGATTATCTAAATGGCAGTGGTTGTGATTATATCTTCTGTTATATCTTCTATCTTTCGGTGGTTGCAATATTTAAGTATTCAAATGGGCCTATCCGTAACAAGAAGGTTTATATTAGGCTAGCAGCTAGCACCTTCACTATTGAAAAAAAAAATCCATTCTTTCCTATTTAAATTAATCAATATAAATCAAAGGGTAATTGTGTAACTTTATATTTTTTTAAAATGAAATAAACCAGAAATACTCCTATGATACCAAATTTTTTAGATTAACAGGAGTATTAAATTGATGAAAAATTATGGGCATTGATGGATATGATAGATGAATTGAAGAAATGCAGCATCAGAATTTTATGCTGGAAGTTAATTGCAAAGTTATTATAGATGGATTGCCTTCTAGCATAAGGGGCGCATCTGAATTTTATTCTTTTCTTGTAAGCTGTAAATCTGTTTCAAACTGTATGGTAAATTTTGTAAGGAGACAAACTAATTAATCAAATTGCTTATATATTAGCTAGTTAAGACATCTAGATTTCATGTTAGTAATTTTTTTAGAGTATATCCAATTAGATCTTTATTCTTATTTTAAATGAAATGCCATAAGTATGTTTACCTAAAACAATGGATATGGTTGTTTTTTACAAGGCATTAATGATATGATATAAAGTTTAAGTGTTGAATATAATGTAAGATTATTTTAATTTTATTGGTCTTTAATATATATAATGGTCCCTGTAATTTATTGCCTGGTTCTAATAAAATGAATTTAATATCATGGGTATTAGCATCAAAGATAATAGTCATTATTAGGAGTTTAATTTAAAATTTTGAATGTCCGTTCCCTTTCCCTCATAAAGTTAGAAATTAATTGTCAATTACCTTAATAAATCTCAAAATAGTAATCATCCTAATTATTTTACATTATAACAAAATAATAATAGATAAATAAACAAAATTAATAATTTTACAAAATTAATTTTATATTATCATTAATTTATTTATAGATTTTGTTGTTTACAATTAATATTATAAGAAATTTAAATAAAAAGTAATTAATATTACATATAAAAAGTTAAAATGACAATTAATTATTTTGAAATATTTTTTTTCTCTTACACAATAATTATAATAATTATAATGAAAAAAATAGATGACTTTCTTCAACATGCCGCTTGAAGTTCGTCACCTTTTTATGAGAGATTCTTTTAGTATCCCCTAGTTTATTTGTTGGTTTTCTTTTTGTTTCCCACTACAAAAAAAAGAAAAAACCTTAATTTCTTTGCCATGAAAGAAGCATAAAAATAGAAGAAAGATAAAAAAAAAATATACAACATTACAAAAAATTATTGTACAGCGATTAAAATTTGTTATATCAAAGGTATATTATTATTGTTATTATTTACTATTCTCGTGTAATTTTTATTTAATAAGAACTAAAAAATATATAGGATTTGTAAAAGAATTATTGCTTTTTTCAAGAACATTTTAAAGAAAAATATAAAATTGGAAAAAATATTTCAAAACTGGAAATCAGAAAAAACTGACACTGAAAACTAAAACTTGATTTTAACCATCAAAATTCTTTAGTTTTTACATCTTGATTTTTTCATTGGTGTTGGAATTTAGTCTAAAAAAATGCCATATAGAACAACACAAATCAAATAAAGAATGACACAGCAAAAACTTAATTTTTGGTTACTCAATAAATGATGATGAAACAATTTTTTGTCACAAGTATAAATACTCAAAAGATAAAAATGTCTATTTTTATTTATAACCAACATCATAATTGTTATCATTATCATTATAGTTGTTACCACTATAAGATAATTAATGAGATAATTAATATAAAAAAAAATATTGTTGTGACAATTAATGCACACAATAAATAATAAAAATTATCATATAACTTAAGTATATATCATGTGTTGTTCTCCTTGTTATATACCTTAGTGGATATTAAACATACCTTAAGAATGTAGTGTTAGACCTATTTTTAAAGCTTGTATAAATTTTAACTAAAACAAATAATAAAATATTATAAATAATTATTTTGGTATTATATTTAATATTATGTTAAAAAAGATAAAAAAGAAAAAAAAAGTTGTTTCATTATTTTAATTATTATATATTTTACAATCACCCTCACTAATAATAAAGCAATACCATCAAGTTATTAATCCCAATGGTATTAGATTCTAAGATATCATGTTTATAATTTTGTGAATGAAAAATATAGTTGGAAATGCAGATCCTATTATAGGTAATCAACCAGATTTTCTAATATAGATTAGTTATTAGATCAATAAATAAACTTGATGAATACTTTATATTAATATTATTTTTTATCAAAGTTTTTTTCACTCATATGTTTCTTTACAAGTGTGCCGCGCAAGATATTATTTTTTGAGCTAGCTCTTCCATTATTACTCGCTCTGCGCTACGTCCACTTTGATTGTCGGATAAAGTTTATATATGGGTCAACTTTGTGCTGGGAACTATTTTTGTCTTGTGAAGGAGAACTCTTCTTTGAAGTGTACAATACAAGGAATATGCAGCAAAACTAGGTCTTTATAATAAGTCTAAATATAAGGATAATTTTAAATCTTCGTATAATAATTTTTATTAATTTTTTACTTATGTGTGTGTGTGTGTGTGAATTTTATGCCTTTTAGGTTATACGCCAACAATAAATGTGCATGCACTTTGCTTATCACTGCCGATAATAACATGAGGAATTTTGTTATAATGCACATAAGGAATACATGTATTAAATATTATATCGGCTGCTACTACAACTCATCATCGATCTAAAAATTAGATTTTTATATCAGCTGCAATTATAATTTATCTCTATGATGTGGCAGATCCAGAATATCTTTAGTGAGGTAAAAACATAATTTTTAATAGAAAAAAAATACTATGTTATGATAAAAAAATCAAAATACTTATATTTTTCCAAATTATAATTGTTTTCTACCAAGAAAGTATTCTAACTGAAATTAATCAAATTCAACCTTTTTAAGTAAGTAAGATATTGAGTTTGAATTTTGTGAATTAAAAAAAATAATTAAAATGTGAAATTCCACTAAAGATAAACATTTAGATCATTTAGATTTTTCAAGGAAGATTATTTATCAACAAATTTTATGACACTCCACACTAATATTATGATGATTCAAAAAATTATAATTACTTTTTACACATTTTCATATTTTAATAATGTGTTTTTTATTTTTTCATTGTTAACTATTAAAAATTAGAAATGTAAAGTGACAAAATGAATACCAATATATTTTTTCTTTTATCTCTTACAACTTTTTATATTTATTTAAAAGATTATCTTATAGGAGTAACATTAATTTTTTTATAGGAACAAAAATAGAAGTTATTAAATATATTCATGCTAAAAAAAATCTTGGAAAATTGCCCCATATCTATCGTTCTGTATCCGCCATGGGTTATGACTTATGATAGACGAAATATCAACTTTTTACATTATTTATAATTTGGATTAGTATCAAAAGTCTTTTTCTATATCAACTGTGAAATTAAAAGTTACTTTTTACATCACTGTGGAACTAACGTAAAAAATATTAATCTTTTATATATTAGGGATGAGTAAGACCTAATTCATCAACTAACTTGATATGACTTGAAGTTAATTTAGATGAGGTCGAATTTTAAAAGTAAATTTGGTATATTTTTTAGGATAGATTTGGATTATGTTTGGGTCATCGCAATCCGATTTAATGTTCTGTATTCTTTTTTTTTTTTCTTTCTGTTCTACATTCTTTTAAAAAATTATTATTCAAAATCGTGTATTAATAATAAACTTTTATTTAATAGATGATATTTTTTATAACATGATATTTTTTTGAATGAAAATTCCTAGGATATTACATGATATTATACTTAAAGTGATATTAAAATATATATTGTAAGATATAAGTTATTTGAGTTTTACACTTCTTTTATTCTATGATTTGACTATATATAATGTTGATATTTATATATTATGTTAAAACTTTAGGTTGATCCAATCTTAATTGGATCGAGTTCAAATTCAAATAAATGGTCCAATCAAAATCTTGGATCAGATAAGAATAAAGATAAATTTATCTTATCAATTTCTAGCTTAAAAAATACTTCTCTCTAGTTACTGCAAAACACTGGTAGAAGAGATCCAAAAACATATGCAATATGTGAAACTCACATATATTGCATGGGTCTTTCTCTCCCTCTCATCTCCCCTAGTGATGTTTTATAGTAGTGGAGAAGATTTGAACCCTCCTAACTCGTCACTAGAATATATGTTAATTAGCTTAAAGTTTCGAGTCCTGCACAAGTATTATTTTATAATTTTTAAATATTTTTATATATTATAACTTTGTATAGTATTTATCTATTGCATTTTAATTAATAAAATATATTGATAAGAATATATATTAGTATATATATAATATTTAACGATATTAGTATATAATAAAATATTAAATGTTATAAAAATCATACCAAAATTTTGTATGATATATTCTATATTTTCATATACATGCATTAATTTTGTGCTTTTATAAAATTTCGTACTTCATTAAAAATATATCCCTATGAATTTTATTTTATATTTAATATATTTTTATATTAATAAATTTTTTATATTTTTAATTGAATAAATTTGAACATTAATAAAATATATTAATCTAAAATAAAAAACATCTTTAGTTGAATAAATAAGGAAAAAATGATTTGAACTAAAACTTATTCTAAAAGGGTGAATGTTATTATTGAAACTTCAAATGTTCTTTAACATTCAAAAATATTTTTATCAATTAATGTTTAAATATGATTCATGAATTTAATATTTCATTCTTATAATTTTTAATTACATGATAAAAAACATGAGTTTATCATTCCTTTAGAAAAATGATATAGCTTAATACATATGGCCTAAAAAAGATATATTATTAATTAAAAAAATTAAAAAGGAATGAAATAAATTCATCGATCATTATAGTACATTGTATTATTAGAGTCGTTATTAAAAAATGCTAAAAGAGGAGTAAATATAATTGATTAAGAATAGTTTTCTTAAAAATAGAATAAAAATATGTTATTAAGAATAAAAATTCTAAAAATAAAATTGTTTGCATTTAATAGAATAATAATTGAACATAGCTCTAATAGAATGAATAATAAAATATAATCTATTTACATAACAGAATAAAATTGATTTGAATTAATAGTTAAATTAAATAATACCATTTAATATTTTTTAAGAGAATGAATATGAAGTTAGCATTTGGTATCACACTATAAAATTAAACCTTCTATTTTATATACATTACATATTACATATTACTCATGCGATGAATAGGTAAATTTAGAGGGGGGATTTTTTTTTAAAATTATATACAAAATTAATATTTTTTTATATTATTGAAAAATCTAAAATCAATTCAAATGTCCACAATACAAAACTTAATTTAACATCCTATAAAAGAAATATTGAAAACAAAATTAAGTGAATACGTTCATTTATGTTGAATTTGAATATATAGATATCACATTCAATATTTAATTATAAAAAATTCAATAATTTTTTTAACATTTTTTAAACAAAGAAAGTTAGTAAATATGAATTTAATTATTTAATTTCAAATATTCTCAATTTAAATTAAACATTCTTAACAACTTTTAGAAGTTTATAACAATTTTCTATTAATTAAAATTACTTAATTTCAAATTACTAATTTACACAACTATTCTAAGTTTTAAAAAAGTGTTTATAATAGTTTTAAAATTTTAAAATTTTAAGAAAGCAATTATAATAAATTTTAGATAATTCAAATTATTAATTAGAATATAATTGTTTAATTCTAACTATTCTCAATTTCAAGAAAGCATTCGTAGTATTTTTTAAGAGTAACATTTATCGATACATTTACTTTTATAAGTATATAAATTATAGAGTATGCCTATTTGTGATGACATAAAATGTTATATAAATTGATATATAGTAGATTCTACATTCGCACGTGAAACATACCAGAAATGTTAAAAATTGTTTTGAAAATTGAAAAAATAAAAATACGATCAATCACGCACTAAAATATTTTATCCGTACAATTTGGAGTAGTTAAAAAGTTACTCAATATTCTTTTATTTAGTCCTTATCTTTTGTAACTATTACCTCGATACCAATGCGATAGAGACTAAATTAAAAACTTGTTTTAATAAGTCAATTACAATAAGTTTAATATATACTTTCTAAAACAAAATTATACTTTAACATATGCTTTGATTAGGTAGGAAGCTGCCGCAGTTTAAATGAGATAACTGACTACAGTATTACACTGACTGATCTGTCACATGAATCATGATCATCAGACAGGAGCTGTAGGCATGAGAAACTTCGTCTTTTAAATCATTCATCATAGACAATACCCTTAACTAGACCATGCTCGTTATGAATTACAGTTGCACAAACACATACCTAAAAGACTTCAATAATTAAAGTCTAGTTCAAGTATGTCGGAGCGTTTACTTTGTCCTTACTAATTGGCTAATTGCAACCCTCTATCTTTCTTGTTCAGTTGTTCCCGACTTTCTTACATAAAGGCTCCTGATTTTGTTTTAATCCTTTGTCTACAATTCGTACTTCACAGCAAACTCAGTGGATGCTAACTCCACAATAGCCCGTACAAACTTTCACATTGGTTAAGAAAATGCATTAAATAAACTAGACTCTGCTTGTTTCCTGTCGTGTTGGTAGGCAACAACATATTCAGTACATTACTACACTTATATGGAATTTTCCTTTGTTTATTTTCTGAAGAGCCAGAAGTTAAATAGAACCAATAAATCTTTAACAAAATCTAAACTCATTGGTTTTTTCTCTGCATTATTCATGTATATTGCTCAATTTGCTATGTCAAATCTTTTTATTTTTTATTTTTATGGTAAAATGTTAGTTTGTTATTTTTGTTAGAAAAATTAGTTGAAGAGATTGTAACTCGCCATTGTGATCTCTTCCCCCTCTCTTCTCTCTTCACCCTCTTCTAATTATTGGATTAACCTTATATTTTTTGGGTATGTCAAATCCATTTTTTCAAGCTTAAGCAATTAACTCTTTTAGAGTTTAACATAGAAGCAAATTCAGAATAGGTTTTTTGTGTTGCAGAGCGTGGATTTTTTACTTAGAAACAGATCAAACGAATGATGGAAATTTGATAAATTCAATGTTCATAATTAATGGGCAAAGGCCAATGAAAATAGATGGTCAAACTTCTTCACATGCCCTTTGTCTCTGAGGTGATAAGTGTAAACCTTTTTTTATGCTTTCATTCCAACTAATCATATTAAAAAAAATTAGTTGGAAACTGAAACTGTCGACAATTGTGAGAAACGCATTCTTCGTGTATAGCATCAATTGACCAAAGCATAGTGGAAGAGACCTTACAGTAGAATGCGTACGTGAAGGCTAAATCTATGAATTTAGTCTTTAGCTTGTGGAAATATGGATTAGACAACGTTTAGCAGTACTGTGTATTGTTGTTACGCTTAATGAGATTCTACAACGAATACTGTACACATTTTGATTGCATACAGTAGTACTTAGTTTGTAACCTATAATGTCTATCGTAAATTGTACTTTGTACAAGTTTTGAATTTACTACAGTCATGTTTAATCTGTTTTAGAGGTTTCTGGATAGTTTAATTCTCCTTTAATATATTAATTATGTTTGAACTGGATCGTGAATACCTTATCTTGTTCTTTACTCATAACATTAGTGCAGAGTATTTAATAGTTTTACTAATGAGTAATTTTTGTTAAAAAATATGACTAAAGTGCAGAGTATTTAATAGTTTTACTAATGAGTAATTTTTGTTAAAAAATATGACTAATAACCTCTAGTGGGATTTCTCATTCTAATTACATTTTTTTCATTCATAAAACAAAAAACTTAAAGAGACAAAATTCAATATCACTCATATCAACAACTTATTAGTCATCATTATTTCATTTAATATTCAATTTATTTAAGTATAATCTTTACACTGATTTTATCTTGTGTATATCTCCTTTCTTTTCCTATCTTACAATTTACTAAATCTATTCTTTTTCTCTCTTTTCTATTGCTTTCTTTCCATTCCAAGGAGTATCAAATGATTATTAATTTATTATCCCATTTCTTTACAAACTAGACTTTGATATGATTGTTTAATCAGAGAGTTAACTAACAATGCAATTTGGAGTGAGCTTATCACAAAAAGGAGGAATTTTATTTACTTGTGAAAAAAATTGCCTTCACAATTCACACAACAAAAAAGGGTACAACTTGTTATTTCTTTTCAAAGAGGAAAATCAATAACGTCTAAGAATTTTCCAATATTGTAACTACTTTCGTTTACAGTCAGAAATGTCCATGATGAACCTTGTTGAAAACTGCATACCCAATCAAATGTTCCATGATGAACCTTATGGAAGACGCGCACACAATCACACTCACACCAAATCAAAGAAATCATAATGAATCAGGAATGGACAAATTTGAAAGCAATGTTCTAGCATCCTTGGCTAGTGACACACACGTGGCAAGGCTTCAAGTCAGAGCTTGTGAGCATCACTGCTTTCTTGCATAGCTGCTGCATGATCAAGGACACAGGTGGGACTTCGGGGCAATAATTGTGAAGTCTTTGGCCAATAAAGTTCTGATCGGCGAATGATCAGTTTCTGCTTCATTAGTTTGTAACATTTCTTCACCATCTCCTACATTCAAGATTAACCATAGAAACATAAAAAATGTGAAAAGGTGAAAAATTAGAAAATACCCCTTAAATCTTAATTATCAATTTATATATCGCATTATGATCACTTATTTAAACTTACAATGCTTATATTCTTGTGGAAGCAATCTGATTTCTTGTCATCTACACATTGATTGGTTACCCATAACAGTGCTGCTGCTGCTATTGTGGATGGTGAAAACTCCAAGAAATCCATCACTAATAAAATGTTCATTCACGTTAGCACTTAACAAACATTGAGTTAAATACAAAACTTATATACTGTTCTTTAGGTACTTGTAGTGTTATTTTTCGATTAGAATTAGAGTTTTACTTTGGCAACCTTTATTGTTTTTTAATACGAATCTTAAGTAAAACTTTAATTCTGATTAAAGAACAACACCAAAAAGATACTGCAAGAGAATAGAAACTGGTATTGATACCTAGACATGTTCTGATGATAACATCCGAGACACGACAAACAATGTAACTTAAATCTCCCCATGTGGAAGCAGAGCACGAAAGCTTGGAAATGAAAAGATGCACAAAATCAAAAGGGGTTATAGTGTGCAATCGCCACTTGAGACTGGCCATAACCAAAAGCTCCATCCTCTGAACTGTTTTGGGCTTAAACAGGAACCTTGACTCGATCACCTGCAGGTCCAAAAGAAGGGGCACTTTGCTTTCTTCCATTTTTGCTGCTAGTGAAAGACAAGTCACTGATAGCAGCTGCAGAGGCCATGCTTTATCTTGCTGCACAAGCATGCCACTTTGTTAGAACCAAAAATTGCATTTTATGTTTCATCAATAAACCAATTTCAATTCAAATAATACCGTCAAGGTGTGTGACCAGAGGAAACGATTGAAGTAATCTACAGAAAGATACGCTGTCTCGGGTTTAAAACTGTAGTATGCATGCACCTGCAGAATGAGAAAAAACTATCACTATCAAAAACTAGTTAGAATGTATAGCCATGTTTGAACTTTGAATGCTTTGTACATAAGAAGCATGCAATGTATGCATATGCACCTTTAGGATCCAATTTATGGCCTTTTCTCGAGCATTAATCAGCCATGTATGTTTGCGAAGTTGTTGTCCTAGGAACTTTGTTTGTTCTTGCACTTGGTTGTGTTCGGATTCTAACAAGTTCAATAGAATGCTGTCATCATCGCTATCATCATGATCAGAGTCTCCCCATAGAACATTGAACTTCAGAGCCTCATCATCGGAATCCAAGTGAATCACTTCGCTAGTTACTTCACTGCAATACAAGTCAGGAGTAATTTGGTGGTTTGAGGAGTCGAAAGACATGGTGATATTAAGAATGATTTAGTGAAGAATACAAGAAATGAATGAATACACCGTCTATCATATATACCATTGTGGGAAAATAATCAAGCTAATTTTGTTTGCACCTTATACTATATAATTTGTCATATATTATATGTGAAAATGTGACATCATGCGTACATGCGTTACGCACAAAGGCTATTTAAAAGGTTTGATAAAGCAAAATCTTAAGGGGCCTTGTAGAACTTCACAAGAAGCTTCGTCATCGAGAGCAGCCAAATTTAGTAGGACCGTTCCTAAGAGCATTGATGCCTCTGTCAGAGGATTTTTTTATTTTTAATTTAAAGACCAAAAGTAATAAGGGGATTATTTTATGCGTGGGTATAGTGGCCAGCTTATTCCTTTATATTAATGGAGTTTGAGTATGTTCAAAGATATATAAACTTGTTGAATTTCCACGTAATATCTTGACCTATTGAAGATATTATTTTCTATTCAATATTCATGCAAGTTCGTTTCTGTCACATTCACTTCCACTTCTATTATTATTGGGATTAACACAAGTGTAGTGTCAAATTTTTTTTTTTAATATTATTTTATAATAAAATAATAATTTTATTTTGTTAATCTACATAATAGAAGTTAATGTTAAAAATCAGTAGTGAAAATTATCAAAGCAAAACACTTTTTTTTATATATTCTTAATGTAAAAAAATTTACACAATCAAACAATAATAAATTATCTGTACCAAAAAAATTGTACTAAAAATACAATACAAAAATTATGATGAATATAACTTTTAAGATAATGAAAATCAAGGAGAAATCGGCTAAAGCCCCAAGAGAAAGATATTACTCCATCAGGGAAAGAAATAGAAGCTACATCGGCAAGAACAGGAAAATGAATAAAATTAAGACTAAAATTGAAAATACGACAATCTCCATCTAAAGATAACCCATGTTTGGCAAGCGCGTCAGCCACAAAATTTGCTTCGCCCAAAATATGCTTCCAAGAATACATGTCACCGGCAACAATTAAATTAATGGCCTCCTTTATCAGGTCCACTAACTGATAACAACTGTGAGAAGGAACACAACAATCCTCAACCATTGAATCCGTATATCTCGAATCTGACTCCACATGCAATTTTTTGAAACCTCGACTCGATGCAATTTTAACACCCAACAGAATATCCACAACTTAGCATGAGAAATGGTATAAACTCCTAGATTATGTGTAATGATCCGCTGTCATTATATGAAGTTAAGAATTAACTTAAGTGAAAAACTTTATTTTTGATTCATTTAAAACTCTTTTATTAATTTAATTATGAAAATCCTCAAATTTTTCCTATTTCAAATGTTAAAGTTAAAATGCACGATATCAAGATAAGACATTACGTGACATAGATATATAATTAAATGACTCTGTCTCATGGTACTCCATCATAATATCAACTTATACAACATTACTCAAAAGTCCTCAATATATGCATGTAAACATACATAACTTTATAAAAGTTAACTTCCTAGACTCTAAGGTGGTTAATACTATACAAGATGCTAGCTAAGAAGGAAACAACACATAGAAACACATCTTCACATCCTGGTATGCATATCCACAAAGTCTCCAAAGACACGGGTCTACCTCCTAGCCATATGCTCCCCACATAAATCAGATACAGGATCATCATAGACATTGGCGGACTTATGTACAATATAGGGGGGGTACTACCCCCCTTAAATTTTCACATTAAATTATCAATATACCCTTATTTTTGAATTTTTTTTACAATATACCCTTATTTGCCCTGCTCTCCTTCAATCCTCCATCTCGAGTAGAACGCGTCCACACCTTAGACCACCAGTCCACCACGCCGCACTTCTGCTCCTCCTTCACAGCTCCGCCTGAACCACTATCGTCGGCCACTCGGTCACTACCTCTGAGGCTCTTGCTTAGCTTTTTGGATCTTCTGTAACCATCGTCGAGTGCCTCATTGGCGACGACACCAAAACCATCGTCTTCACCGCTCACAACGAACAAGGTACTCCAATTTCACCTACCCATCTTCGTGAAAATTATGTTTTCGAATTATGTTAATTTCCCATTTATCAAAACCAAAAATTTCCATGTGATGTGAGCACTAACTACACTATTTTATTTGTCTCAATTTTGAGTGTTTTCCATTTTGGGGTTTTCTCTTTTCGATCCGCATTGTTTTGGGGTTTGTGAGATTACTGTTTCCTTTTCCATGATGCATTTGAAAGTGGGATTAGGAAAAGGTGTTTTGTTTTCAATTTTGCATCTGGGTCTATCATGGTGGTCACTGGTGAGTGGTTCTTAAGTGGTTGATTCAAGAGATAATATAAGCTTTCATTCCCAAATATTTTTGCCTGCAAAGCATGATACCTTGATAGTTTTTAATTCGAATCATTCAAATGAAATCTCTCTCTTTTGTTTTACTGGGCATGGAACTTTAGGATAAGCAAATTGTTAATATTTTGGAGTATATTGATTCCAAATTAGGTGTGTACTTATATATTGATTCATTTTTGTCATTTTCCATTTTTTAGGATGGAAAGGTATTTAGGTTCTTTTTTTACAAAGTCAAGTGGTAGTAGTGCTAAACGTTCTCAATGTGAATCTTCTTCATCTATTGATTTAGTTCAAGATAAACAAAATGAGTGTTCAAGAAAGGGAAATGATTTGTATGTTCCTGATCCGGGTAAAAGACTTCCTATTATGAGCATTGCGAATAGTGATCAAGAAAGGGAAATGATTTGAAAAATTTATCTAACGAATGGTCATTGTCAACCAAAACTTGACAACTTTCCTCAAAAGATGTTGTATTTTGCTTGCATTGTTATCTATTTAGTTGTGAGCATGGTGATGGAAGGGGTGGTCATGATTCATTTGTGGTAGAAGGATTTAGCAAATGGAAGGATAAACAACGACTGATTAAACATATTGGGAAAGTTGGAAGCACTCATAACTTGTGCTTAAGTGCTGCCAAAAATTTGATGAATCAAAATCAACATATTGACATTGTTATGTCTGACATTTCTGACAAAGCCAAACAAGATTATCGTATTCGTCTGAATGTTTCTATTCGATGTGTTTGATATCTCATACGACAAGGTTTGGCTTTCCAGGGACATGATGAGACAAATGCTTCAATGAATCAGGGAAATTTTGTGGAGCATGTAAAATTCCTTTGTGAAAGTAATGAAGAGGTAAATAATGTATCTTTGAATAATGTCCTAGAGAATCTCAAAATGATAGCTCCCTCAATTCATAAAGATATTACTAATGTTGCTGCTAGTTTAGTTACCAGAGCTATTATTTCAGATATTGGAGATAATTTCTTCTTTATACTAGTTGATGAAGCTCGTGATATATCAATAAAAGAACAGATGACCATTGTTTTAAGATATGTGAGCTGCAACAGTGACATTATTGAGCGTTTTCTTGGTCTTGTTCATGTTTTAGATACTAACAGCTAGTTCACTTAAAGAAACAATTGAGTTAATTTTTGCCAAAAATGGTTTGAGTTTGACAAAGATTCATGGTCAAGGTTATGATGGAGCAAGCAATATGAGTGGTCAATTCAGTGATCTGAAAAGCTTGATTTTAGTTGAAAATAATTATGCTTACTATGTTCACTACTTTGTACATCAACTTCAGTTAGCTCCAATGGCTTGTGCAAAAAAGGTTTACTCATTGACTGACTTCTTTAATTTTATACAGTTGGTGTGTAATGTAATTCGTGCTTCTTGCAAAAGAGCAGATATTTTGAGAGAAAAACAATTTGATGAGATAGTCAAAAGTATTGCAAACGATGATGTTCAATTAGGGAGAGGCTTGAATCAAGAAATGAGTTTGTCACGATCAGGGGACACACGTTAGAGCTCACATTACCGATCATTGGTAAGTCTGTATACATTGTTTGATCCTGTGCTTGATGTGCTAGAAATTATAAAAGACAATACAACCCTTGTGCATGCAAAAAGGTCTGAAGCCTTTGGCCTTATGATGCGTATGCAAACTTTTGAATTTATATTACTTTTGAACCTGATGATCAAGGTCTTAGCAATAACGAATGAGTTGTTACAAGCACTTCAGAGAAAAGATCAAGATATTGTGAATGTTATGACTCTTGTAAAATTTTCAAAGGTGTTATGACAGAAGACGATAGATAATGGGTGGGATAATCTATTTCAGAAGACTTTTACATTTTGTATCAAACATGATATAGATATCTCTGATATGGAAAGTGTACTTGCATTACAAGGGAGAACAAAACATAGAGGACTAGTTACTCATCTGCATCACTTTAAGGTTGACATATTTTATGCAGTGATAGATACTCAACTTGAAGAGTTGAATGATCATTTTAGTGAAGTTAGTTCGCATTTGCTGAAATGCATGATATGTTTAAATCCATGCAACTCTTTCTCGGCATTTGACAAGAATAAGTTGTGTGAATTTGCTGGCTTTTATCCTTCAGATTTTGATTTGAATGATTTTGTCATGCTTGAATATCAACTCGACATGTATATTGTTGATGTGCAAAGTGATCCTGATTTCTTGAATTTGTAAGGAATAGATGATCTTGCCAGAGGATGGTTGAAAAGAAAAAACATATTGTGTATCCTTTGGTTTATTTACTTGTAAAGTTAGCATTAACTTTGCTTGTAGTAACAACATCTGTGAAAAAAACATTTCAGCTATGAAATACATCAAGACTGCACTTCGTAATTGGATGGGGGATGAATGGTTGAATGATTGGTTAGTGCCTTATATTGAAAAAGATGTATTTGAAAGCATTGATAATAAGACAATTATGAAGGAATTCCAAAAAAATAAGACCTAGAAGGATGACATTGTAATTATTTTTCTGGATATGTATTTGAATTTTTGAGTTCTCCCCCTTGATTTATTTTCTAGATCCGCCACTGATCATAGACACAAACCACACATACAATAAATGCAAGAGTAAGCTTATCAAAAACAAGTATTCCAAAATGAGATAAAAACTAACAATTAAAGCATGATCTACTATCATCACATATATAACATAATATGTAGAAATCATACATAAAGCATAAGTCTTAGAATTCTCATATCATGGCATCTCATAATAATCATCAATTCATTAACCATTACACAAAAGTTCAATAATCATACATGATCATTATCAATCAATTCATCAATCATCTAACATCAAAGTATCTCCATGGTTCATCAATTAATACATCATTCTTAAGTCACAATTATTAATGTACATGTCTAACTATAATGTTATGTCATGCTGACTTTTTACTCTTGAAGATTTCACCTTGAGTGACTAACCTAAGTGCATCCCTTAACATAGTTGCCTATTAAGATCTGACCAGTTGGGGAGACACGAATTATTCCTGCGAAGTAAGTGTTGTTTTATTGAAAATAAATGAACGTGGATAGTGGCTTACCTCGATAAGGATTGCAAAGGGCTTAACTTATCTAGGAATTCTTTCACCCATTCATTCTATAGGCTCATTCAACGTTAGCCACCACCGATAACCTCCAACACTAGCTTAAGGGCCTTCTTACCACCCTTAACTTATGTGCATACTCACATGCAATGTCATTCATCCCCTACAAGAAAAATCATTATTTCCAACGGAATATTTCTCACATAATGTATTCCATAAAAAATGTATGAATTATCGACTACATTTATCGACAAAATCTAATCCGTAAGAAATATTAACATTACTGACGAATAAGTTTTTCTTCGAAAAGTATTAATTACCAACAAATTTTACCCATGGATTTAGTTCTGTCGAAAATTACCAACGGAATTTTGATGAAATATGTATTTGTCAGAAATTAAAATTTACCTAAAACAAAAAGACCTACCCTAACCATCTCAGTCACTCAAGTTTCACTCACCATAGTGTTCTTCATAGTCTTAGTCAGTCCACCACCGAACATCGCCATCGCACGAGCCCCCATTGGGCACACTTTGTTGTTGCGCCTATGATGTTCTCTCGCTTAGGCCTCCTCCGTCACGACCATGTTGTCACACCTTCGCTGCCTTTCTTACTCACTAATGTTAGCATGTGTCTTCTCACCCACAGGGTCGCATTGCGGCCTTTGAGTCCACACTTTCAGCACACACGCCGCCGCATAGTTGCTGGTGTAACGACTCAGATTATAAGTTGTTAATCTGGATGCTTGATGTGTGTATTATATTAATTATATTACATGTGTTATGGTGATTGATTAATTGTTTTATTATAACTTGCTGTTTGAGTGCTTTTGTCTTGGTATGTGTGCTTGATGGGTATTGGACGTAAGTCAACTCTGCTGTGCTATGGTTGCTGGCTGTGCACGTTAACTGGACGAACTGTGTCAGCCATGTTTAAAAGCAGCAGACTGGCACAACAACAAGTTCACTCTTCCTTCTTCTACCTTTGTGTTTCCTCTGTTTTCTCTCTAAAACTCACCCAGAAACCTCTTGTTCTCGACCCCTCCTTTGTTATCTCCAAACCTACGAGAGCCACCGTAGCTGCTGCGAAAATCCTGACGCTGAGAGGAACTTCGTGGTTGACAAACACACCGTGAAGCTCGTGAACGAACTCCTGGTTAGGTAATGGGAGTTTATCGTGTTTCTTAACAGCTTTAGGTACCACGGTTTGGGGGCCAGGGAGTCCAACCGTGATGATAACTGCATGTCCCTGGTGTGTGTAATGTTTTTCCCAGAAAAACTACATCTTTTATGAATGGGATGTGGTATACCTTATATCTATTAAATGTTGTTTTGTGTTGATGTTTGGTGTTCTTGTGGGGAGTAGATTTTTTAAGAACTCCCCGTGCATGTGTGAAGTTGGCATTTTGATGCTAAAAGGCTTCTAAGACACTTGCGGAAGTGTTCGTGAAGGTGATGAGTATCGGGATGGGTTGTCTGTGTTGTACATAGGCATCAATCCTTGTGCTTTGATGTCGGCTATCGGGATAGATAGGCTGGGTCGAGCGGGTTACGTGGCATGCATGCATGCAGGACATAACTTAATCCTTGTTGACGAATGTCAATAAATCGGGTTCCCTACCTGGGGTCGTTCCCTTAGAATCGTGAAGACTCGCTTCCCTTTCTATAAAGTATACCGGGTCTTCTACTCGGATGAGTTTGTATCTTTCATTTAGAACGACCGGGTTCTATACATGTGTCATCTTTCTAGAAGCTCATTTTCCCTTCCCTAAGGGCCACCGGGTTACTTACTCGGAGAGCTCGTATGTTCTTGGGAAAAGAGCTACCGGGTTCCCTACAGCCTTGTCTATGTTGGTGATAAAACACAACCAAGTCTTGTAAAGCGCTATCGAATTAATCGATTACAGTGCTTATGTAATCGATTGCATAAGTAATGAACCCGTCCTTAGAACTTTCTAAGAAACCTAAGGACCTCTTGACCGCCTTTGGCAAATCCTTATCAAACCCAATCGACCTCGACAGAGTTCCTCCGACCTTGTCCGTTTTGATACCCTTGTCTTTCCTTGTCCAAACTTTACCCCTCTGATCGACCTCGACCAACTTTGTTCGCCTTCGTCCGACCTTGTTCGGATTCTTACCTTGAGATAGTATATCTAGTGCCAACCCGGGCACCTCGTACTTCACACTGGTTCACTTGTTTGTATGTGTTTGTGAGTGACGCATATGATTACGTTGGTGGCATTTGAACTCGGCCTATGTGATGGCTTGAGATGAAGAATGCGTTTGGATATACATAAATACCCATGGGGGTGTATGGCATTATCCTAGCCAGGTTGAGTTGAGCCTGGTTTCGGGTCATACATTGATGGTGCCGTGGTGATATTCTATGTATAGACGTGAGATGCCGGGACCAAGTGATAAACCTTGCAAGGACCATGGTCAGTGCATCGTTGGGCCCTTGTGTGGGCGGTATGTCATAGGGGGTGTATGACAGGTTACCCTTGCGAGGAATGATTGTGTTTCTAGCCGGGTCATAAATTGATGGTGCCTACATCATATGACATTTGCATGACGAAAATAGGATGATTGACTGCATAGTACGAGAAGTACTGGGAGGCCATGTCTGTAGGGAGATCCTTATGACACCCATTTTGGATGATCACCATGGGGGGTGAGTCCTGTGCACAACAGAGTGACCCTGACGTATTGCAGTAATCATTCATATTATGGATTTTGGCCTATTTTTGGGATGGTACCACATTGCATAATGAGAATTGAGTCAGGAGCATGCATCATGCTAGATCTTACAGGTCGATGTATGAGATGTTTGTGGATGTCCGTGGATGTTAGTGTTTCATGGATGCTTGGAATATTCGTATTGATATGTTGATGACCGTGTTGCTTCTTGGCTGAGTTGTGTCCCTTTTCTGTGGTATTTATTGTTGTTATTTAATATGATGAACTCACCTTTGCTTTGTTGTACCTTGTGGTTTGGTACCTGTGATGATCATGAACCAGGTTCGTGTGAGTAGATGAGCAGCAGTAGGTGCTTTTGGGAGAGGACCGGGTTGTTTGGAGCCGTCGTGTTTTGTCGAGATGTCAATGGACATGATCCCGGGCAGGAGTTGCACTTTGTTAGATGCACCCCTTGTTTTTAATGGATGCACTCCTTGTTTTGCTACTTACACCCCTGACTTCTGTTCCTCTTTCTAATTGTAAAACACTTTATGTATATTTTGCGATATAATCTTTGGTATTTGTAATTAAATCAGGTCTAGTATGTGCACACATATATTTGAAATGTCTTATGAGTGCCTTTAATTACGTTATTTTCTGTGAGGATGGCCATTATATGCTCGCGGAAAAAAAAATTATCATCGTTTCACAATCAACTAAAGGGGTGTTCTTTTTATTAAAAATGAAGTTATATCATGGTCATGAGTTAGTAATACAGTAGCGATGTGGCAAGTCGTTATAGCTGGTTCGTGCTTTTTTTTGTTCAATTTTTACATTTACTTATTCACGAAAATATTTTACGTAAAATTCAAAAAACTGAATTGGATTCGGTGTATGAGTCTCCTTCCTTGTTTGAAAAGATGGGTGTGGAACGAGTCTATAATTTTAGGAGTAGGTTCTATTTGGGGTTTTGTTTTTGTAATTATTTTTAATCTCATATTTTTTTTATGCAAATCCTGTTGCCCGTTCTCTTGAATATGCCAAGATTAATTTTCGTTCAAGATTAATGATGATTGTAGGGGGTTTTCAATACCTATTTCTAGTGACTGTAGGGGGTTTGAAGATGCATGTGGTACGAGTCTATGGTTTTTGTCCTTTTCAATGAAATATGTAGCTTTATGAATTATGATTGAAAGCTTCTTTTTTCTATTCTATTTTTAGTGGTTTTTTAACCCCATCATGTATGTTGTTACTTGTGTTATTGGTGTGGCTATTAAGGGGATTTTGATGCTTCATCCTTTTGGGGAAAATGATATTTTGAGTTTGGGTTATGATAGAATGTTTTGTGCATTTATGGTTTTGAAGTTGGCTCATATTGCCCACTATCTATTTGTTGAATAGTAATGTTATATCTACACTAGGATTTCTCTTGGTAATTGAGATGTTAATGAACATAAAACATTAAGCAAACAATAAATGAGGCAAAATAATAATTTACATGTAAGTAACCGTGTGTAAAAATAATATTACTACTTGTTTAAATGATCATTGTGAGTGGTAAGCCATAGCAATTATTCACTTTTGTTATTAATGCAAGCGGTCTTTCTTCAGTATAAAAGGTCTTATGACTTGTTAATGACTTCTTGGTATAGTTTGTAAAAAATAAGCTCTTTTTAGTTTATTTTAATAATTTTCATGGCCAAATTTGTAAGTTATAATGTAATAAGAGCTTATTGAATGACTGCTTAACTAAATTGTTTACCCATAGACACCTTTTGTCCGTGCAATGTTTGTTTTCCTAAATGTCTTCTTTGTCTTGCATTTTGCAGTTGTTGATAGTTTTTATATTATACATCATTTTCCACCATGGTTATCAACATTTTTTTTTCAATAATTATACATCATTTTGCAGTTGTTGATAGTTTTTAGTTTATTTCAATAATTTTCATTGGTGAAGACATTGTTGGGTCAGTTCAATAATGGTTGATATGAGCTTAAATGAAATGGGTTTCAAAAGAGAAAAGCATGCCTATTGCCAAGTTTGGTTAGCCAAGTTTAATTTTAACTTGATTGAAGTTTTTTATGTCATTTTTGCTCTAATTTGTCAAATACTAGAACTTCTAGTTACCAACCATACTATTCTTTGGTATCTTTGATGGTTTTGGGATATATAAGTATTCTATAGAATAGTTTTGGTGAATTTTCTATTAGAAATCACTAATAGACTTAAACTACCTGATATGTCCAACCAAAAAGGTAAAATGCATGGCTCCCTAGGCTCTTAATTTCCTGTTAGTCACATATGACTGTAATGTTCATGTATTAAGCTTTAGAAATTCAAAATGTTTACGCATAGAAACACATAATGTAGAGAGAAATTATTCTCAAATGTATTAGGATATGCTAGGTATAGAGGTTTAGAAAATTAAAAAGAAATAATTGGTAAGCCACAAGGTTTCAATGGCTTCAATACTGATTTTGATTTTAATCAATGTATATGAAGTAGATGATTGTGAACTCAAAGGGATACTAAAAGGAAATAAAATATGGGCTTAAACACAAAAGGTTCAAGTCTGATTTTTTAAGGTTTAATCTAGTTTTAGGTGTCTAATGTGTAAATGAAGTCCTTCGCATGTAGTTTATACTATTACTTACATGCCTCCCAAAACAAGATTTTGAAATGTTTAGAAGAATGGTCTAATGCAGACTAGAAGATTAGTAACATGACTAATTAGTTTCCTAAGTTGGAATGTACTTACAAAAGATAGTCAGATGATTAAGTTAATAATAGAATGCAAGTGTGAGAGAAAATTAGTATGTGACCCTTAGAAGTTAATGCATGTTTCATGCATATTAAGGAAAGAAAACTCTAAGATAAGACAAGATGAATGAGAGTGCAAGATTTTATGATTTTATTGGTCTTCAAGAATCTTTTCAAGTTATGCAACATAAAAAAATTTAATAATTACATGCATAAATAAATAAGAGAAGAGTAATAGTTATACAACTTACAATGGTAGTGTATCAAAAGTAGGAATAATAAAAAATGGTTGTTTTTACATATTACTAATTATTAAGGAATAGTGTCAGCTTATCCTTCATTTAGGTTCATTTGTTCACCAGTAGATGTAGTGGGATTTTATCGTATAGTTTTGTTGGACTTAAGCTATTTGAGCTTCATATGCTAAGTAGCAACTTTGTAAATTCACACATAAGCATAGGAAACTGAGTTATGCTGGGAAAGATGTATGTTTTGTGTCTCTTTCTCTTTTTTTTAACAATATGAAGTGCGTGATATGATTAGACTTGTGTGCTAAGCCCAATTAACGTAATTAGAATTCTAGAGATATCATTGAGCTTAGCGCGCCTGTCTGACTTAGCGAGAATTGCAAGTGAAAATTTTTCTGCAAATTTCGCTTAATGACCAGTGCACACTTAGAGAGAATGAGTGGCTCGTTTAGCCTACACCTCTGCACTAAGCCCAAAAAAAGATATTTTTGGGCTTAGTGCAACATGCAGGCTTAGCGAGTTGGCCACGTGCGCTTAGCCCGGACTTGCACGGTTAGCCCAAATACGAGATTGCACACACAAATGATTCTTTAGGCTTAGCGTAGCGTCGCTATTTTCCCATGAACATATCCGTTGGAAATTATCGACAGTCTCTTTTTTACGGATATTTCCATCGGCAATTACCGACGGACAACAAAATTTCGTCAGTTGAAATTTCCAACGAGTATTTTACCAACAAATTTTCGTCCATGGGAAATTCTGAATTACCAACGGATTTTTGAGTTACTGATGGATTTGTGCCATCTAAAATACCCTTTTTTGTAGTGATCAATGCATGCATGTTAAAATCATTCAAATCAATATCATACGTCATCACAAATTCATTCACCAATCTCAACACTGGAAGAAGTTATAATATCATAGATTCATCATTCATACGTTCATCACACTCGTGAACCTACCTATAATTCAATAAGCATAGCAAGACATTCCAACACCTTGAATTCTTGCAAACAACTTACCAAAACTCATATGAATATGAATCTCATGATCTCAATATAAAGTCAACTTTGATCATAAAACAACATCATCTCATATCATCATAAAAAAATCAACCAACACAACTTAAGACATTCATCAATTAACATAATTATCTCATCATCAGTATAATATTCTCAACAACATGATAAATTAGCAACAATAAAATCATAAACTAAACCACACATTATAAATATTCATCACTCTACCGTTTATAACAACTTTATACTTCATGTTTAAGGTTATCAAAACATTTTATAAGTTGTGTTACTATCTCCTTGATTTTCTGTTATGCACCTATGACCTTCATAACTTATAGATATGATAATAAAGATATAATAACTCAATTAAGTTGATTATTGTCTCATTTGAAAGATAAGAAGATTGTGTCCAACTTTTATGTTGATGCAAAGACCTAGTTTGGAAGCATAATATGTCTAAAATTACAATCTATATAAAACTTTTACTTATTACCAACAACTGGATGTTTGTTCACTAATTTCATCATTTCTAGAGTTATACACGATATTTTTAAGTGAGGCCAAAATCATTAGTTAGCTCACATCTAGGGCTATAACTTTCATCCGTATTACATTTCCAAATTAGATCATCTAGATCACCTACAAGGTCTCACAACTGCATATGTTTGCTACAGTAAGAACAAGTCTAGCTATAGCGAAAATATGTGATTCATAGGGAAGGAGGAGACTTTGGGTCCAAGATGTAAGTTTTCCTTTACTCTTACAACAGTTCTCTAAAATCAGTCCAAATTCAAAAAAGAAGCTCAACAAGGTTCTTTGTACTAGAATTTCAAGGTCTTACACTCTCTAATGGTGGGTTGTCTTGGAAGGGAATGAGAGTGTTTATGTTGTGGTTCAGATTTGAACCGCTTTATGTTGAGTATATGACTCTCCTTATTCCTTCTAATCTCACCCCTTCACTTCCTAAACTCACCCAGCTCATCCCTATCACTCAAGGCCCACTCATCTTGGCCTAATCATTCTAAAACTTATTATTCACACCTAAAACAAGGTTCAAGGGTAACTATACACACCACAAGTTACGACAAATAAATTTAATTTAATTACTCTTACAATTTAATTAAAACACTTAATCAAGCATTATAGAAAACATAATATTGCATTATGAACATAGTAGATGATTACAACACCAACAAGATCACGAAGAACTCCTCCACAAGCAACAACTCCATTCAGTTAGGCGTGTACTCCCCAGAATTCTGAGGCACCCAAGATATAGTTGAATCACAACAAATTGTACCCCTCCGTCCATGCAAGAAAGATTGCATTTTCCACATGTTTTTAATATTCATAATCATCCTTCTAATGCGACAAAGCAAGTTGTTAACAAATGAAGAAAATAAAATAGAAGACTACATCAATTATATTCCTCCACAAAAAATATAAGGTCACACCAAACACTATATCTCAAACCCTTTTCTGCAAAAAGACAAAAGCAAAGTGATATTCTAATGCAATACCAAGTTCATAGATCACTCCCAAAAAATTGAGATCCTGCTAACTTAGTCAAAAGCTTATTCCAAACTTGTTGGGCAAAGATACAATCACGGAGAATATGAATAGTAGACTCATTTGCCTCTTGACAAAGAAGGCATAAACTCAACCCAGGCTAAGCCCAAATTGTGTCTTGATTCATTAGTAAGCAAAGCTTATCTAGCAACTTTCCTAGCTTGAATACTCATTCTTGTTTACCCTCTCCACTTTCATATAGCTTGAAATAAAGGATCGTACTCATCCTGTTGAGCAGTAATCGGCTTATATGCAACCCTCATTGTAAATATACCATCATTTGTATGTCTCCAAGCAGGACATCATCTTAAGTTGTAATTATAGGAGGCACCATAGTCTTTATACTATCACATACATTTTGATGGATGGCTTCTCGAGGCTTCTCAATATTCCAACTCCCTTATGGAAGAAAAGAATCATGTACAGTGGCCATTTTATCAATTTTGTCTAATTAGAGCTACATCCAACAACTTTACCACTCTTTGGAACCCAACAATCCTACCAAAATCAAGTAGAAAACCCATTATTTACTTTCCAGACCATACTTTTTATTAAATCACTCCCTTTCAAAAAATTGAGTCATACTTCGTTTTATCCATTTCAGGCTCACCATATTCCCACATTTGTACTTAAATTGAAACATTGCATATTGGTCCCAAGTGAACTCAAGAAGGGGGGTTGAATTGAGTTTATAAAATTTAACAGTATAATTCTGATAAAAATCCCAAAAATATAAAACAGATAATCAGGTTGTAAAAAGGACAAAACACAGAGAATTTTTCTTCATGTAGACATATGCACTGCTTGATGAGAGATTTTATGTTTCTAACTAGCTCTTCTTTAGTTTGTTCATGCAATGTTGTTGTTTCAGCTTGAGAGTTTATCTCAGTAGTTTCAACATCAGAGTCATCATTTGTTCTAGCCATAAGACATAATTGAGTTTCTTCTTCTTCAACATCTGTGTCTCATTTTTCTGAGCTAGAATCTGACCAGGCTGCCATCATAGCCTTCTTAAGTTCTTTTCTGCCAAACTTTTTCTCCTCTCTCATCTTTCTCTCCTTTTTGTGCTCTAGCTCCCATTCTAGGCAATCTCTGACCCTAAGGTCCTACTTTCCACACTTGAAACATCCATCATTAGTCTTAGAGGAGTTATGTTTAGATTTTACCTGATTGAATTTCCTGTTAAGAGTTTCTGGAAATTTTGTATCCCTTTCCGAATTTCTTAACTAGTAAGGCAATGTCTTCTTCATCATCAGTGTTGCCTTGCTCTTCTTCAGATTCAGCTTTTAGAGCGATTCCCTTGTCTCTTCCTACTGGATTTTCTCTTTTATGAGCCTCCAGTTGCATCTCAAAGGTCATTAAGGATCCACTTAGCTACTCCAAATTGAACTTCTTGAAGTCTTTGGTTTCTTGCAAAGTCGTGACCTTTAGCATCCATTCCTTTCTTGGAAGGCTTCTCAATATTTTTCTTACTTGCTCTTTTTGTGAAATCTCCTTACCTAATGCTTTCAACTCATTTACAATGTTAGTGAAGCGAGTAATCATATCAGAAATTGGTTCTTTTGGTTTCATAAGAAACAATTCATATTGATGCATAAGAAGGTCAATCTTGGATTGTTTTACCTCATTGGTGATCTCATGAGTTACCTCTAAGAGATCCCACATGCTTTTGGCAGATTTGCAACCCATGATTATGTTAAATTCCATTGGTCCTATGCTGCAATGAATGATCCTCCTAGCTTGAGAATTTAGTTCCATCTTTTTCTAGTCCTCATCGGTGTACTCTTGTTTTAGCTTTGGGATATCCACACCTTTGTCATTCTTTTTGATGATTTCATAATCTTCATTTTCTATGATATTCCATACTTGAAAATTTTCAGCTTGAATGTAGGTCTCCATTCTGTTCTTCCAATAGGGATAGAACTTCCCTTCAAATAATGGTGGTCTTTGTGAAGCATAGTCTGGCTTGAGAGTCTCGAGTTCATTCATGTTGTATCTACTCTTCAGTATTACCTGTAACAAATAGAGAATGAGGCTTTGATACCAACTTTTGGTCCTAGATGAAATCAAGAAGGGGGGTTGAATTGAGTTTATAAAATTTAACAATATAATTCTGATAAAAATCCCAAAAATATAAAATAGATAATCATGTTGTAAAGCGGACAAAATATAGAGAATTTTAATGGAATAAAAACTCTTAGGCTTAATAGGAGAAAACAATCATGGCTCCAACTGGATCACTCAATCCAATTAAATAAAGAACACTTCATTATTTAAATAGTCAATATCCAGTACAAGTGCAGAACCTATTCTACCCTTATATAAGTCAATCATAAACCTAACTCTATATTTGTGTGAATTTATCCCAAACCTTGTTCCTCCACAAAGTTTCTCACTCAATTGCGGATTTAACTCTAAACCAAACTTTTCCCAAACCTTGTTCCTCCACAAAGTTTCTCACTCAATTGCTGATTTAACTCTAAACTAGACTTTTCCCAAACCTAACTCTAGTTTTATATGAATTTTTTTCTAAACCTTGTTCCTTCACAAAGTTTCTTGAAAATACAATGAATATCTAATCTAATAAACCAAGAGGGGAGGGGTGAATTGGTTTATAAAACTTTTTGACTTTTCTTGAAATTCAAACTCAGCGGAAGATAAACAATGGATCGTATCTTTAAACCAAACACTTTTAATAAGCAATATTCTCTTTTCCAATCACTTAACTCATGTGCTGAAACAAAATCAGAATTGATTCACAACCCAATACCACAAGCAATTGAATGTAATGTAAATCAAAACACAATTACACACAAGTTTATACTGGTTCACCTCTAACCACTTGAGGCTACATCCAGTTGTCTTCTAATCCAAACCAGATTAGAGTTCCACTAACAAGATTCTGTTCTTTACAAGCAATCAACCAAGTCTCTTTCACCCACCCTAGGCAAAATTCTAAATCTAACACTAAGATTTATCTAAAGACTTTAGAACCTGAGCACACCACTCAGTTCTATCCACTAGAAACCCTATCTAGATATGCTTTAAAGAATTCTAACTTGTTACATGGACAATTACAACCCAAACAGTAAAATACAGAATTCAATCTCACAAAGAGTTAAGCATAAGGTTCAAGAAGGATATCACCTAAACTTCCATTTGCAGCTGAAAGGATTTCAAACGAAATTGATAACCTGGTGATGAATGCAATGCCTTCTTGAATGATCTTGAAAAAGATTAATGCATGAATGATCACTAATCACTTTCTTCTTCTATGCAACCTTCATGTTTTACACTTCTAAGAACAACAAGACTTTAAAAGACTCTCTTCTATGCTTTTTATCACTCAGAGAACAATAGAACTTTTGTATGTAATGAGTGCTTTCGAAATCTATTCCTTATGGTCAGAGTCACTGCATGCCTATTTATAAAAAAACAGATTTAACAGACTGTAATCGATTATTTCGCAAATGTAATCGATTAATTTAACTAATGTAATCGATTAATTCGACCATTTAATCGATTAAAGTGTTCATAGCAGTTCTGGAAAATAAGCATGATCAAAGTAATCGATTATTTTACCGTTTAATCGATTATTCCAGTGAGCTTCACTTTTGCCTCTAGCATGTTTAATCGATTACAATCAATTGGTAATCGATTAAATCACCTTCTATACTGCATAGAATTTAGGCAGAGTGCTTATGTAATCGATTATTTACCTGTGTAATCGATTATTGCAGTCTTAAAACATTTTATGCATATTTAAAACACATCAATGTGTTCTTAATCAAATGCATATGTTATTTCTTTTTACCTAAGCATGAATGCATGTTGGATTGATTTTATTAGTAGCTGCAAATGATTATTTAGGTTATTCCTTTTAATGAACCAAACTTAACAAACAAAATAAAAGTTACAAAGCATGAATCAAATATCAAAACTTGTCTTCTTCAGATTCTTCAATCACTTGAATCTAACATTTCTCACTCAATTGCTGATTTAACTCTAAACCAGACTTATATCAAATATTTCAAAGTTACCTTTAAAGCTTCTAAGTCTAAGCAGAAGGCACGATATAAACATGTGGACAAATTCTTAAAAGATATCTATAACTCAGATTGCCAATATAACTCAAGGAAAATTCACTCTTTTTTTCAGACCCCATGATACTCTATTTATATACAATTATATATAAGCACATATTTTATTTTCAAATCTTTGTTTATGTTAGTTTTGATAACAATAAAATTCTGTTTAGATTTTATTAGTTAAACTTATTTATCAAAACAGAAAAAGACTTTATCTATAAAATTAAATATGTAAATTTTGTTTAATTAGAAAAACAATTTTTTTTTATCAACTTAAACTGATAAGACATTTATCAACAAAATAAACTTTATCAGCAGATATCATATCCATTTTATTTGCCCCTTTCGATTTTATTAGTTAAGCTTATTTATCAAAACAGAAACAAACTTTATTTATAAAATTAAATATGCAAATTTTGTTTAATTAGAAAAATAGATTTTTCTTATCAACTTAAACTAATAAGATATTTATCAACAGAATGAACTTTATCAACAGATATCATATCCATTTTATTTGTCCCTTATCCAATTTTATTTCAAGAGTTCAAGTGGTATAAGAACTTACTCTTACAAACTTTCTAAATGACAACTTCTGATCTTCTTTTCTGTCCATCAGCAGTTGCTTCGATTAAATATTCTTTTGAGACTTGAGTGTTCCTCTCGTACTTTATTGTTCCTCTATTTTGACTCAATCCCTTAATATAATATTTGGCTCATTGTCAGCATCAAAACTTCTAGTCCAACATTGCAAACCACAGTGTTGGTTTTGTGGTACACATCCTCCAACTTGCTTTCATTAAAAATGCTTTATTCATAGCCCAGGTTGATCGAAAACCTAAATTAAGCCTTTGACTATTTAGGAAGACACAATCCTTTTCAGGCAAACTGTGTGGATATTCTTATGGATACTCTTGGATACTTTACCAAGAAGTATCTTGGCCTTTAAAAAAAAGTGATGAAGATCCACTACAACTAATTTAACTCCACTTTCATATTTTTCTTTTTAGTTTCTAGAATATAGTAAAAAATAACTTTCAAGAACTAATTTTTGAATAAAATGAAAAGGTGATGAAAAAAAATACAAAGTTAAATTTATACTTTCTCGTAACAATTTTTGTGAAAAACTTAACTAAAAACATGATCGGAAAACATTATTTTTAAAAATCAATACCAAACATAAAAAAATTAAAATTTACATTCTAAGATTATTCGTTAACCAAAAAAATTTCCCAACCAAATCCCCTTTCTTTTGTCTGGTATGTGACCTTAAATGCTTTTTTTTGTCAGGGAACTTAAAATCATGTGTAGGATGTTTGGGCTAGCCCAAAAACCAGAAAGGCCAATTAATATTTATATTTATGTAATTCTTAGTCCAATAGCTGATAATGTCTATTCCCCAAACACCATGTACATCCAATTCATTAATCATAAGCATAGTTATGCATACGCTGGAATGAAAAAATCAAGGGAATGATGGCAAATGAAATGTCAAAGCCCCAAAAAACCATGTGTATCTCGCTTGTAACAAATCTAATCACTGGCCCAAAGAAAGCATCTCAAATCATTAATCATGAGCATCTTCATGTATACCCAGCAAAAGAGAAAAGAAATCAAGAAAATGATGACAAATGAACTGGTAGGGAACTAGGAATTATAATTATTAATTAAGCAAGGACCACAACAAAGTTTGATAAACTGTCGTGCAAATTGAACTGATGGCTAATTTGACGTAAGAAATTAGTTAAAATCTACTGATGTGGCTAAAAAGGGTATCTAACTATTTCCTTTCATGCTATCGTGGGCTTTTGCCTGCCGGCTATGCCTCAATTGAATTTTATCAACTTTCTTAATTAGCAAGACAAAGTTAAGCATCAGCATTTTAGACCCAAATGATGAAGACAAAAAAATAATAATTCAATTAATGTACCATCGTTTCCTTCACGTTCAGTCGCTTGCTCACTCACCAAGTAATGTTCAATCACCATAATAATTCCAGAAAATTAGCATGATGATAAATATAGGCATTTGAAAAAATTGGGAGTTCTATAAGACGACAGCTTCAATTCAACCCCTAGTTTGTTCTTAGTTAATTATCATTTTTTAATCTTCTTCATGCTTTAATTCCCCAAAATCAAAATTATAACTTTGGGTCGGCAGAGGTTGTTATTATATCACCTTCGCCTTTTTTGTGTGTGGAGGGGATAGGGGGGTTGTTTTAAAACAAGCAATTCTTCCAATTGACTATTGGGTTGTGACTACTCATGAGTCAGACAGTCGAAATTTGACCTGGCAGAGGAGTTAGGTTCCACCAGTACCAGTAAATTCATGGTCAACTCTTGCTATATGGATAATTCAGGAATTAAAAAAATGTGTACCAATGTATGAGCACGTGTGATTACCTAAACAACATAATCTTAAATTGTATGCAGCAACATAAAGAAAGTACGGTACATAATCTCATAGATTCGGAACAATAGATATGTTGGTTTTTCAAACTTTGTGATGGATTTTTGTGTGTGTATATCTTTTTTTTGGGGTATGATGCATTTTATGTGTTTGAGTTTGTGGAAATATTTTATGTTAATTGAATAAATTATAAGTATTTATTTAAATCATCTTATTAACATTTAAGAGAGGAATAGTTGTGTGATGGTGATAACATTACATATATGTATTTTACATTATTATTTATTTTTTTAGGATAAATATTTATTGTGTTCCTAAAAGTGAAACAATGACAAATTAATCTATGAAAGATTGAAAATTTAAATTTAACTTCATAATTTATAAAAAAAATGTGACAAATTAGTTCTGACATTAAATTTGTAATATTATTTTATTACTAAGTTATAATATTTAATGATCAATTTTATAATAAATTATAATTTTTTAGAACCAATTTGATATTAAATTATAAAATTTAGGATCAATTTATCATTAAATTATCCACATGTTATATTTTTTTGCATATTTAGTGACTAAATTATAATTTTTTATTTTTTAAAAATCAATTTTTGATCATCTCACACCTTCATAACAAAATGGGTATATAATATTAACCCTATTTTTTTTTATATAAAAATAACCGGAGTGAATAATTTATAAGAGAGATAATAAGAAAATACCTTTTGTTTAGATTTATGGAAATGAAATATGATGAAAATAGATTTTTTTAATATTCAAAAAGGCAATAAAAAGAAAAACTATTGGTTCTTAAAAATAATAAATTATTTTGTTAAGAAAAAATTAGTATATTAATTTTAAATGTTTTAGGTTAAATTAACTTAATATAAAAAATTATATAATTCATTTTTTTTATTTATTTTTCCCCCTTACTTTATTCTGCATCTAAAGTCTAAACAAGTGTAAATGTGTAATAGGATAATAATTTATTTAGGCGGAGAATTCCGAAAGCATACAAAACATCCCACCACACCTTTCCTATAACTCATCCTGCTCCCCGGCCCTTGGATTATCATACAAAACATTGCGTACAAATGTATCACAGTGAGTCAACACACTCAACCCACCTTTAATGAATGATGAATATACAAGTGACTTTACTTTTGTCTTGGCAGGTAAAATTAAAGACTTGGATCATTCTTCATAATAAATAAAATTTACATAAAACAAGTAAAACATCATTTTAATTTCTTTTAATGCATTATTTTCCTCTTTTCTCATCTTAGTTAATAATTTTCATTGTGATAATGATTCATTAATGGTTATTAAAATACATGTATAAATATAAATGCAAATAAAAATTATTAATAAAATTTAAAGATATTAATTATGATATAAAAGAAAAGAAAAATACTAATTAGTATAAAAATATAACAATATTAATATGTTATAATTCCACCACTATACTTGTCCCCAAGGAGCAGGCTTAGTTAAGAGAAGTTTTTTATGCAATCCTCAATGCTAAAGTAATATACAAATGCAATTGAAACATACTACTAGGTTCCATAAAAAAATACCACTATTTAATAAAATGATAAAATTTAAGCGCGATCTTCACAGTTTACTATTTGATACGAAAAATTGTGACAAAAAAGTATAAAATTATAAAAATTGAAATTAGTGGATTCAAATATATAAATTAAAAAGAAAAAATATAAATTTTACTTATAATTTTCTGTCAACAAAAATTAATTGTGTTCCTTTTAGAATGAGGGATGCAGTTGCACACTATATTTATAATGTAGGTCGGCCAATGGTCCCCTTAAAATATATGTGGGTAAAGCAAATTTAACTTTGCAATGAAATTATTAGAGGTCATAGAAATTCTTTATAAGACATCATCACGTTTGAATTGGAAAAATTATTATAAACAAATTATATTAATATTTAAAGTAATTACATATTCAATATGTAAATTTAAGATAATTAGTTAAATAGAACAATCTTATATTGATTAATCCAATACGTGTATATATCAAATGTCTCCATTAATATTTTTAGTTTGTCCATCAACAAGCAAATCAAGTGTCTATTGTTCAGCAAGAGTGTTTAAGTTTTATGCTAGTCATAAAATGATAAAAATTATTGTGACTCTGTTTTTTTCTGCACTACTTGTGCTTTTAATATAATTGGTCATTGTCATGAAAAAAAATGTATTCGATTTGATTTTCCGTTGTATTTACTTTTTAATTACAAATGATAAATAAGAGTCGTATTAATTAGTATTCTTAGGATATTAATTAAAAAATTAAAATAAATATTAATTATAAAAAATTTAAAAAACATAAAAAAAAGCAAATTAATAATATAATATAATATTATACATCCTACTAATTTTTGTTTTTATTTCTTAGTCCATGCTCTAAGTACATATTATGATTAACATTTGCATGCAATATAAGCATGTAGTAAAAGAAAATTAAAACATAAGCCGTTAAATTTATGGTGAGTCAGAATGCCAATTATAAAAGAGTGCAGACACGGCAAAGTTACATTGAATACAACTCCCAGCGCCCAGCACCCAGCACCCAGCACCCAGCACCCAGGTGTGTTTTGTTTTGCAGATCCAACACTCTCTCTATTTATATTCAACTGTCCCATCTCCCACTTCCTCACTCTCAACCCTTTTTTTTCTTTTCATCAATTCAATTCAAACCACGCCTTCCCCTGTTCACTGCATTGTTCAAATTAAACATGTCACCTTCACTGTTACCACCATCACAACACAACCACCATTTCTAACTCAACAAAAAAAAAGATTATGGGGCATCATTTCTTGGATTCTGGTTCGCGTTGGTCACATCCATCAAACACCCCTTGATTCTTGCTTGGCGTGCGTCAGGTATTCATTTCTACGGCAACCCTGACAGAGTAATAAGACAGTTACCGTGTTGTACGTGTCCTTCAAACGTTTCCCACTTCAACACATAAACCAACGTTTTTCCCACCAGATTTATATTCATTCATCGTATTTAAACCCACCACACCAACCAACCATATACTATCGTTGCAATTGTTGTTACAAGCTTAGGTTAGGGTCTGTTTGGTGATAATTCATAATCTTAGATGGGGAATTGCCAAGCTGCGGAAGCGGCTACGGTTGTGATTCAGCATCCTGGGAACAAGATCGAGAGGGTTTATTGGTCGCTTAGCGCACACGAGGTTATGAACTCGAATCCTGGGCACTATGTTTCGCTTGTCGTGTCCTCGCCCACCCTTAAGGCCGAGAATGGTACTCCGATGAAGCAGCTTAAGCTTCTCCGACCCGACGATACTTTGCATATTGGCCAGGTTTATCGCTTGATCAGCTTCGAAGGTATCGTATCTTATTCTTCTCATATCATTTTTTAATAAAAAGGTTTAATTAATTACTCTTCTTTTTTGCCATATTTTTAGAAAAAATAATAAAGAGTCTAACTAACTAGTGCTTCTAATGTATTGGTTAAGAAACTAGAAAAAAAAAGGTTTTTTTTTTTTTTTTACATAAAAGGGTAAAATAAATTATTTTCATTTGAGGATATTGTTTAAAAATATTACCATTTGGATATAAGTGATTCTAAGTGGTAGAACTTCTTATTCAGAAGTAATATCACTCGTGACAATTTTTTTTTTTAGTTTTAATTTCGAGTAAAGATTTTTTAAAAATTAAAGAAAGTAGTTTAATTTTATTATTTAAAAATACAAATAATTTTAATTTTTTAATATGGTTTAATATTTTGGAAGTACTTTCTATGGTATTTTATTAAATATTTTAGTAATTCTTGTTATAATTACTTTTTTATTCTATTTATTTATTTAACTAATTATCTACATTTTTTAATAACATTAAAATTTAAATTTCAAAAGACTTATTGTTTGATGAAAATATTTTATTAATAATACTAACTTGTAATATATAAAAATTTAACTTGTAATATTAATTTGTTAGATGAAAATTTAATTTTCTATATTTTTATTTTTATTTAATGTGGTAAATGATTATTTTATCTTAATTAATCATTTGCCACATAATTTTCATCTAACCAGTTAATATTCTAAGTTAAATTTTCATATATTACAAGTCAATCTAACAATAAGTCTTTTAAAATTTAAATTTTAACATTATTAAAAAAATATAGATAATTAGTTAAATAAATAAATAAATATAATAAAAAATAATTATAACATAAATTACTAAAATATTTAATAAAATAATATAAAAAATACTTACAAAATATTAAATCAAATTAAAAAATTAAAATAACAAAAAATTATAAAAATAAATAAAACAAATGAAATATAAAAAAATATAGTTTAAAGTTGTAACCCATATATATATATATATATATATATATATATAAAAGTAATATATATAATAGATTTACGAAATTCTATTTAAAAAAAGGTAAAAAAAAATGAAAAAAAAAGCAAACAGTAAAATTATAAATATATTTACGCCTTTAAAGAGTCGTAAATACATTTATTACTTTTGAATCAATTTAAAAAAAAAATAATTACACAAAAGTTGTAAATAAAATTATGACTGTAATTAAAAAATAAATAAAAATTATAATAGGTGATATGACTGAAGTTGTACCATCCAGTAAGAGTTATCCCAAATGGTAATATTTTTAAAACATACCTCTAAATGTTAATAATTTTTTTTACTCCCTTTATGTCAAAAAGCCAACAAAAAATATTCATTGTAAAAATTAGAGGAAAATGTAAAAAATATATATATAAACAGCATAATTTTGTGTATTCTAATAAAATATGTTTTTATTCTTAACTAATGTTCTAAGAACATTTATTAATATTTGTAAAAAATAAATAGTGTATATAGTTTAAAATATTTTATCTTAATCTCTATAATATTTGATATACATAGTGTTCTAATTCAGCCAGTTGGAATAGTTTTCAATGAAAGATAACTGTGATTTTAAAGGAAAAGAAAAAACTCTATAGCTGCAATTTTTGATTTTTATAATTAGTTGAATTTAGACTACAAGAATCAAGCGGATTACAAGACCAAAATAAGATGTTTTAAGCTGTAAGGAATAAATTAGAAAGTTATTGTAATTATAGGCATCAAAATGAAAATTAAATTTTAAATAAAAATAATTATAAAATTGATTATGGATATTTTGGTGTGCCATAGATGTGTTGAAGGAGTTTTCTTCCAAGAAATGTGGTAAACTTGGGAAATTGCTCAAGGAGACGGGTAGTAATGGGATTCTGCTGAAGCACAAGGACTCTAGAGCTACAAATCCTAGCCCAAATTCCAAATCCGAATTCGGTTCAATTAAGGTAATTAAGTTTTATGTTAATGCTGGCTACCTCTCTGTTTGAATTTTTTAAGCCTCCTATCGTGCAATAAATTAAATTGGTTTGAAAAATTATTAAACTAATATGTCTGTGTTTGAGGATGAATATTGAATATGAATATACCATGTTGCGTTTTAATTGTGATAGTGTGGCTCGAAGGATAGCATTACTTTTTCTTTTTGCATATCCTTCGCTTTACGGCAGAGTCTAATTGGAATATCAAGGTGTGGCATTTTTGTTTTTCTTCTTTTCTGTGTTAGACATGAATAAAGGTATATTTACAATCCTTTTTATCCTATGTTTGCATGTCTAAATTAATAGAAGATCTTATATTCTGTACTACGGTAGAATTTTATCATTATTTAATTAATTACGTACGGATCTCAAGGGAGATTTTTCTTTTTTTAAGAAGAGTTTGGCTATAAATTTTTCTCACTTTTAATTGGGACAGAGACACTGGTGAGTGCATGTAATGATTGTTTATTTTAGTTACAAGTTTGTGTATACGATATTTGGCGCCCATAGTCATCCACAATCGATCCAACGCTCCTACAGATTTTATGTTAAAGAAGTTCTAATTAAACTCAATTACTAATTTGTTGTTGCGTGTTACTAAAACCCTTTTTCTTGCAATGACCGATTTTATTCTACTATTACCTAATTTGGTCGTATTTCTAGGTCATAAAAAATGGTAAAACCTTTTTTAAACGTAAGTGACCCATATGAAAGTATAGATTTTTACATAAGGAGCACACTAATGTCTAATATTTTAATGTGTAACTTAGTTATCATACATACATACATATATATATATCCAAATTGATTTCATCTGTAAAATATTACATGTATGCTAGTGAGAAGTTTGCATTGACATGAAATAAAACAGAATTAGTTTTAATTAATTTTGAACCGTTGAACATAATTAAAATGTCTAAGTTAATTTTAACCACAAATTGTACATTAGAACATATGTATAGGAAAAAGAAATTGATTTTGAGTGTAAAACAAAACAGTCCTTACTCCTTAGTCGACCATGCAATGGTAAATTGGAAAAGTACGTCAAAACAATGCATGCTCCACTATCCAGATAATGATACATGCCTTTGTTCTTTACTTTTATCACTTTCTAAGTTTCTTCACGTTTCCACTTCATGAAAGCACTACCAAATTACAAAAGGCATGTTAGGACCGCTGGTCAGCTAATCATAGGATAGCATGGATGCTTTTAACTAAAGATATGATCTTTTCAACTTTCAATTGATTTGTTTTTAACAAAAAGAGAAGAGTGAAGAAAAAGAGAGACGGAACTTAAATCTGTATTCAAATAGCACTTTACCATTTGCGTAAGTGAAGTGGTCAAGTTGGAATTATCTAGGAAGAGCCAGCCTCTCTTTACCTTAACAATTTGCATTAGGCGTGCCTAAAGTGGCCAAGTTGGAGTACATTTGGAAGAGCACTTCTTTCATATCTAACTTCAAAGTTTACAAGTCTAATTGCTATTATTGGGATGTGATGTTTGCTAATTGATTGTCCCAGTAAGGAAAAAAAAATGCAAATCACAGGCATGGATTAACTAATCACTATTGGAGCCAACAATAAAATAAAGCTATACTTACTGCAAGATAAAGACAACATTACTAAAGTAGTATTAATGTTCCACAGGCATGGATTAATTAATCACTATTGGAGCCAACAATCTATGACTTCTGTGAATCTGTACTATGAATCAATACGATTTGTCATTTTTCCTTTACCTCTTGGCGTGTGTGCCTATCCAATGCAGTGCCATGGTTATCTCTTTTTTCTGTTCATTGTCAGGTCGAACAGGAGATTCAACGAATGGGGAACAATGGCAGCAGCAGCAGCAGCAGCAGCAACAACAATAACAAAGGTGTTGGAAGGCATTTCGTTGGTAGTGGTGGGCAATGGAGGCCAGCCTTACAGAGCATTGCAGAAATTGGAACTTGAACGCACTATTATTATAGCCCCCACTCCCATGAATAAACCATGCAGAGCAACAATCGACCCTAGCTTCCTTTCATTTCACTCTTTCCAATGCATTCACATTACCCTTCTCCTTAATTTACTAGTAGTTTACTATACGTAGGGTTTGTGTTTGTTAAACGTGTCTCTCTCTATCGAAGCACTTGTATACATCTTCATCATCATGACCGTAAAATTAGACATATTAGCCAACTTGTTGTTGAATAGTATCATGGTGGGGTGCTTAATTTGTTAAAACACAATTAAACTGTTTTCTAAGTTGCCTAGGCTGGTATGGTATTAAGTTAGTGTATGTGTAGCTTTGTTTGCCTTGAAATTTTAGTAGTGGACCAGTTTATGGATTTTGATAACCTAATAGTAGTTGGGATGAATAAAATTAAGCTTGGATCTCTTAATCAAAATTTTGGATTTGAATTTCATAAATGAAAAAAAAAAGTAAAAAAAGACTTCTAAAAGTAATCAGTCATGTTTTTGTAAGTTCTAAAATATACTTTATGATCTAATCATGCTCATATATAAAAATAGAAACAATTAGATCAAGTACGGAAAATTTAAGATCATAAATATATTCTTGTTTGTTTCGAAGATGAGTTGTAATTGTCGTGAGTCAAGTAATTTATGAGTGCTAAGTCTTCTAAACTCATGCTCTCTTGCACAAATGATGTATTACATTTTTATGAGAATGAGCTTAGGGATCCCAAACATATTATATATAAATCTATTCATACACCTTGATGGCTATTTTTGTTTGTTCCAAATATGAGTTGCAATTATTCGTGAGTGTTTTGTAAGTTTTCCAAACTTTAATTCTCTTGCACAAATGGTATATTACAACTTTATGAGGGTGAGTTTAGAGACCTCAAACATACACTATATATAAAATCTAAACATACACCTTGATGATTATTTTTATTTATTCCGAAGATGAATTGTAGTTGTCTGTGAATCAAGTAATTCGTGAGTATTTTGTAAGTCTTCCAAACTCTTGCTCTCTTGCACAAATGGTATATTACAACTTTATGAGAGTGAATTTAGGGACTCCAAACATACACTATATATAGAACTTAACCATCAAGATGTTTGTTATTAGTGGTGTGCAAAAATATGAGTTGTTGAGATTTTTGTATTGCTGAAATAATGTGGACCATAGTTTTAACTTTATTCTCAATCAATTACCCAAATAACTAAGAATAAAGGCTGGACACACTTATAATTTTTACAGAAATTAATAAATATTTTGTACCACTAACATATTTTAAAAAATAGAATTTATGGGTTTTGATAATTGAATGTTGCACTGCTTTTCAGGGCTTGTCCATTTTTGTCAAACTCACTGCACATGAAACTTGCAGAATGTTGTGTTGTGTGTGGTCCAATATATTTATCCTCTTCAGCAAAATTGCTTCCTTTTCGTGTATTGATTATCATATATGTTTTTATAAACACGCTCTGGCACTAGCAGCGTCTGCGATCAGTTATAAACCCCACGAGAAAATAACGCTATATGTCATCCACACAGTCCACAGCAGATGAGATAACCTATCTAGGCTACAAGATAAAAACAAAAGACCTGCACTCAATTCAAATCTTAAGATCCGACATGCCCCAGATAGTGCCTAGCTCCACTATGCACCGTTAACAGATTAAAGTTTGTATGTAGCTTGGTTGTTTTGCTTGGATGGAATCACGGGTCAATGGTGTAATCACTTTATCCCTTGCTTTTTTCATTCAATTCTGCCTTTAATTCAAAAGACATGGTATTTGTTCTAAATATTGTCTATGTGTTTTATCATGTTTGTGCACTTCAATTTGTTTGTTGCTTGTTTATAGGGAAATATGACCTCCAGCTGTAAGAAAAGTGCCTGGACTTCCTATTTTGTTAGCTTCCCGGCGCATAATGGAGTATTTGTTTAGTGAAATAAAAGTCGATGCATGTTATTGCAAATTTAAAAGTATAGTTTAATTTTTTTTTAACAATCTAGGTAAAAATTTATAGGTGAAAATAAATTTTTTATTTTTATAAAATTAAAAAAAATTAGTTTTGTTTATAAAATAAATTTGTATGCCGTCTTCTAAAATTAAAATATATTATAATTTAATTTGAAGTTAAATTTGGATTAATCAAGTTTAGTTTCAAGTCAAACAACAATATATATTAATTTTATAAGAAATAAAAACATATAAATATTTTATAGGGAAAAAAATGATATTTTTAATTTATAAGAATGAAAATCATATTTTTAAAACTTTTCTTTTTTAACACCTAGTTTCCTTTCTCTTTCTCTTTCTGCACTCTTCTCTCACATTCGGCCAATTTCTCTACCCCTTTGGTCCCCAAGCGCTCCCAATTGCTGGCCCAACAACACCGCTTCTTGAGGCAGTGAATCTTCTTGTGACTTACACTCGGAGGTTGTCAATTTCCTTTCAAGGAGAGGCCTTTTCACTGTCCATTAGCAAGACCAAGCCCGCGCCGCGTAAGGCCACCATACCCGAGCGCCAAATTCGGAGGGTTGAGTTTGGATTTGGGAAAAGCTTAAGTTGTTGAAGGGTAATAGTAATGCTGACGAGAAACAATCTAAAAAAGAAAATAAAAAACATTTTATAGGAGTGGTTTAGCAGCCGTAAATCGCTTAATTTCTTTGTCAAGCAATGTTTTTGTGGTTTATAACCACTAGAAAATGAATCTCCATTAAACAAGCTAAAAAAATATTTTTCAAATGTACATTTTTGGTCCTTAATTTTTTTTTTTACGTTTAGTTATTATAAGATTAAAATATAATATTATTTGATTTAGAGCTAAACTTGATCAACTCAAACCTAATTCCTAGTTAAACTATGGCATTTTAATTTTAAAAGGATTAAAAATGTAAAAAAAGTTATAGAGACAATAACTTTAAACTTTTTTAATTATACGATAATGAAAAATATATTTTATCAAATTTATATACCGGTACTTAATTAGAAATTGTGATAGGTAAGAGATTTAATAGTGTAAAATTATTATATATTATTAATACATAAATTATTTTCTATTTAGCCATCATGGAATACAATTTTTTACATTCCAGAATGGATAGTCCAAAATATAAATTGCATTCCGTAATGGGCTGCAGGAAGTAAATCCGAAAGAGCAGCAAGCAATTGCCTCCTAATAGGTCACTTTTTAGGTTATGTTTGTACTAAGGCCTAGAAAAGTTGCAATCGTGTTTTAGGCCGGAAAAATTGGGCCTTAACACTTTTGATCTGATCCAAGAAAATAATCAAGTAGAAGCCCACTTGGTTGTGTCCAAGAAACAAACGCCTAATGGTGTGCTAATAAATAATAGGCATTTATATTCTACACCTCCCTAAAAATCTCACAGGATAAAAATATCTTTTTACTAGGCACCCCAATTCCAGAACAACTATTCTGGAATAAGATACGTTTCCAGAATAGTTATTACATAATACAAAAAACTATATTTTGGAACAACTATTTTGGAATAAACTACATTCTTGAATAGCTATTTTGGAAATATATTCTATTTTGGAATAGCTATTCCAAAATGTAGTTTTTCATATTCTGGAATAGTTGTTCTTGATATAGGTTTTTGTATTCTAGAATAGCTATTTCAAAAACATATCTTATTCCGAAATAACTGTTCTAGAATAGCCCACATTTCCTTCTTCAAACTGGAACCTGATAGGATCCGTAAGAGAATGACGTCATCGTGTTTAATGTGGAGAGGAAGTATTCAACTATTGGGGAAGAGCGGTGAACTAAGCCTTATCGACGAACTGAACGACGAGTCTGTTAGCAGGGAGCAGTGACTCAGGTCGCATATAGCGAGAGAAAAAACAATTGTAAACCTTGAAGATCTTCCTCTAGTGTGATAAGAGTTCAGAGTTAGCCTTGTTGATGCATGTGAGGACATGACTTCGTTGCCTTCTTTGCCACCTTTGATGACATCGACCTCAAAAACTTCACCACCTCCAACAGCATCATGCTTGGGCGACACAGGGAAGAAGGAGAGAATGTATTAGGGATGAGGGTATTTTTTACCATTGAAGCTTTTTGGGAGGTGTAGGATTCATATTGGAAGGTGCATGATATAAATGACTAAGTAATAAGCGTATAGCTCAACTAAGGCCAACTCAAATCTTGAAGATTTGAAAATGAGATTTAGGCTATGTTTGTAAACACATTAAAATGTTCTTCAACCTAAATTCACTAAGTATTTGCTTTTTACATTTGATTCTTTATATGTGTGTATTGGAAGATGCGAAGGTAAAATAGGTTGAGTTCGTTAAATTGATATTTTTAACTACCAAATAGGTCAGTTTGAATTTTTAACCCACTTTAAAATGATTTCAATTAACCTAATCCAACTTTTTTAAAAAAAAAAACAGGTTGAGTGTGGGTTAGTTGGGTCAACTTATTGGATTAATTTTCTTTTTCTTTCAATTATTTTGTATATACTGTAACCTATCAAGAATTATATATGGTTGTAGGTATATTAGTGTTAATGAATTATAAATTATTAATGTTTCATGTTTTAGTCTTTTAAGGTCATTGGTATGTAATTGATATCTTAAACATATAAATATTAAAATCTTCTTATGTTTAACCAAGTGATCAACTACAAGTGGTTAATATGCTGAAGTTAAAGATAGATCGTTTGGATAGTATCAGAGTTCAATCTTTGGCAAAAATAATTCTTGGTCAGACTTTACTTATCTCTCGACCAAACTCGGAATTAGTCAAAGTCTCTTTCCATGATGAACTGAAGGGTTAAAACAAACAAATGTTCATATGTTTTCTTATGTACCAAAAAAATGAATATTTTAATAGACAAATAAATGATTAATATAATTATATTTGGATGATTTGTATCTTTTTTTTATTTTATATTTATTTAGTGGGTCAACCATAAATCACTCTAATCCTTATAACTCTCTTTTTTTATATTTTATTTTTAAATTACACTAGATCAACGCAACTTATAACTCACTTAAGCATTGTTTGGATTAATAAAGACTTGGAAGAGAGAAGTGGGTAAGAAAAGGTGGTTTTCTATCATTTGGAAGAAAAGAGAAAATAAAATAGAGAGAAAACCAAATATGAGACGCACACCAAAATAAAATATTTCCTTTTAAGTGAGAAGAAGACTGACAAAGAGGAGTGTATAAAAGTAAATTTACCAAAGTAGCTAGATAGATTGAAGTTCTATGATCTGAGCCTAAAATTGCCTCATTTTTTTATGATTATTGCTTCATGCTTGAAGTGATTTCTAATTTGTAATGGACTAGGTTGAATTGAAGTCACTTATTCTTATAATCCTTAACAAATGGCTTAATGGATAAACAATACACACTTAACGTGGAGATAACATGTTATAGTTACGGGACTTAAGTTTTCAATTTTTTTAAGTATGATATTGATATAGAGTATTTAAGTATGTATAATATTTTAATGTGGCTTTTTGCAATGATTTTCCTTCTAAATTTTTTGTTGCTAGCCCCTTTACTTTTTTAAAAATGTTCAATTAGATTATTTTCTTATTAAAACTTCCACTCATTTTTTTTTATAAAAATGCTTCAATTAAATCTTTTTATCTAATTTTTTTATCGACAAACGTTATTTTATTAGAATGTTAGTTTTTGTTAATAGAGTAAATCAAATTCATAATCTTTTATTTTTCTCTTTTCTTCTCTCTTAATCATCTAACTCACTTATATATTTATGAATAATTGAGTCTGACACCTTTATTTTGTAATTTCTGATAATTTTCATTTATGAATAATTACGATTTTTAAAATAGTATCTATTTTGTACCCCACTATTTTAAAAGTTTATTTTTTTTAAGAGAAAAGAGGTCTAATTTGATTAGCTTTTCTCATGAAAGAGATCATCAAGAAGGCTGTCAAAGCCTTGTTGCTCTACCGCATCATCATCATCGTTGTGCGAGAGGAGTGCGTTGTCAAGAGCCACTTTGTCCACGAGAATCTTAACTAGTTCACGCACGACCTCGGAATTAGTGCACAAATGAATTTTGTGTCGCTTCACACCTTCGAGACGGTGTCATTCAAGGCCGTTAGCATGACCATGTTTTTTGCCAATTTGAGGGCCATGGTGCCTAGAGTTGTGGGGTTCTAGAGTGGTGCATGGTGTTTGTGGATAGTGAGGGGTGGAAATAGGCGGCAACGTCAATCTAGCGCTGCGAGGTGAACAATTTGGAGTTTTGCTCGATGGTGCTGGAGTTGTTGGACACGTCAGAGGCGACAAGTGGATGAGGAGGATAAGACACTTGTGTTGCTATCTAAGAGCATCCAAGTCACAACAACTCACAAAAATTGCTTCCGATGGGATTGGTATTTTCACATCATTCATTTTTATTTTTTCTAATAAAAACAACACTAACTAATAAATCTTTTATAATGAAGCAACTCTGCTTCCAAAAATCTAACCAAAAAGTTTTTATCATTGTATTTTATTAATAATTTTTTTTAATTTACACACATATTATTTATAAACTAATTGAACTTTCAAAATTAAAATTAAATATAAATATAAATAAATTTTTATATTTTATTTAAAATGATGAAAGTAGCTAATTTTACACAAATAGCACAACATAAAAGCCAATAATTAAAATAATAAAAGTTATACTTAAAATAATAACTAATTTTGTTGATTAACGCGTCCAAAACATTCCCAAATATGCTCCACAAGGTTAGCTTGAAGTTGGTGATGACGTATCAGATCATGAACTTTTCTTCTCCTAAGCAAGTATGATGCAAGGGCTAGATGAGGACCAATATGTGTGTCAGCTGTCGACACATCATTAGTGGGATATTCATATTGGTGGTCAAAATTTCCATTATATGTGTGTCGTTCATCTTCCACAATCATGTTATTCAATAGGATGCACACATATAATATATGTTTGATTGTGTCCATGCTCCAACCACGTGTAGGGCCATGTACAATCACAAACTAAGTTTGAAGCACTCCAAATGTGTGCTCCACATCCTTTCTTGTTGCTTCTTGATATTGTGCAAACGGTTTTCTTTTATGACCTTGTAGCCATGGGATGGTCTTCCCAAGCGTCATCTAGTCTCGATAAATACCATATGCTGGAAAGTACCCTATGCTATATTAGGTTCTATTCAATGCAAATTGTACTGTAGGGGGCTTCTCCCTCCATAAAGGTTTTAAACACAAGAGATTCGTTGAGCACATTGATGTTGTTGTTTGAACCCGCAACCCCAAAATATGCATGTCAAATCCATAAGTGTTGTAACGTCACAAATTCAAGCACTATTGTGGGTAGGGCATCACCACAAGAATATTGATCTTTCCATACTACTAGATAATTTTTCCATTCTTAATGCATACAATCAATTATACTTAACATACCTGGAAAAAACCATGGTACTCACCTATTTGCAATAGGTGTTGGATGTCATTATTGTTGGGTCTTTTATGTACTCAACTCCAAAAACATTGTAGACACCCCTTACAAACTTATCCAAGCATATTAAAGTTGTGGTTTATCCAATTCGAACATAATCATCGACACTATCAGTCGATGATCTATATGCCAATATGCGAATAACAACCGTGCATTTCTGCAACAGATAAAGGCTCATCCTTCCCATTGCATCAACATGTTGCTGAAAATATGGATCTTGATTGCCAAGGGCTTGTACAATGTGAAGGAAAACATCCCTTTGCATTTTAAATCTTTGTCGAAATTTTTCATTTGTGTATACTGCATTGTTGGAGAAGTAGTCATTGAACAATCTTTCTTGCCCTTCTTCATGATCTTTGTCAATGTATTTTTGTGGATGCCTATTTCTCATAGTAACTTCTTGTTGTTGTTTTAGCCTTTCCATCACCAACCTCATGTAATGTTATTCGTACTCATCATTTAGAAAATCATTGATGAGTTCTTCTTCAACAGATGAATCACTATAGTCGATCTTTAGCAACAATGCAAAGTAATAGTTTTCTTAAAATCTTATACAAGTTTTTGTGGAATATTCTAGAATATTATAAATTAGTTGTGGAATATTCTAGAGTATTAGAATAAGTTGTGGAATATTCTAGAGTATTAGAATAAGTTGTGGAATATTTTAGAGTAGTAGAATTAGTTGTATATAATGAACCCTTTGGGTTTCAATCTGAATGAATGAAAAAGAGTATTTATATTACAATATGGTATCAGAGCAGATTTTCCTGTTATCGCTATGCAACTCTAAAGCCTATTTTTTTATTTTTAAAAAAGGCCTACCCTCTTTTGGTTTGAGGTGACTTATGGATTCTTCTAATAACACGAGTGAGGAGCTTCGTACCTCTCCTAATTTTGATGGTGTTTTCATCTCCAAGGTTGAGTATGAGCAATTTCAGAAGGTGATGCCTCAATTTATTGAAGCAACTAGTCTTGTTGCTCAACATGGTATGACATTCCATGTTAATGGTAGTAATCGTTGGATTCTCGTTTCAGGGGCTTCTGATCATATGACAGGTAATGCAACCTTGTTTTGTTCTTATACCCCTTACTATCAACTGTCACAAATAAGAACAGCCGATGGTAGCTTCTTTACTATTGTTGGAAAGGGATCCATTAAACTTTCTGAACACATTACTTTGAACTCAGTCCTTCATGTTCCCTCTCTTACTTGTAACCTCATCTCTATCAGCAAACTTACATCTGAGTTAAATTGTGTTGCGAAGTTGTCTGTCCATGCTTGTGTTTTTCTGGAATAGGACTCAGGGTTGAAAATTGGCAGTGCTAGAGAGGAAGAAGGGCTTTACTATTTTGAAAAGGATCCTAATGAAACAAAATTTTTTGCACACCACTCATTATCTTTGTCTGATGATTGTAATGATATTTTGTTGTGACATCGTCGGTTAGGACACCTAAATTTCTTTTATCTTCAGAAGTTGCTCCCAAACTTATTTATCATTAAAAAACCCAGTTCTTTTTCTTGTGATATTTGTCAGTTTGCAAAGCATCCTCGTGTTTCTTATCTTCCTAGAGTTTGTCATGATTCTTCTCCATTTACCTTGATTCATAGTGATATATGGGGCCCATCCCGTGAGAAAAATATCTCTGGTGCTCGTTGGTTTATTACTTTTATTTATGATCATTCTAGGTATGTTGGGTATATCTTTTAAAGGATAAGTCTGATGCTGCATCCACCTTTAAAAACTTTCATGCTATGATTCAAACTCAGTTCTAGACCTCTATGAAAATTCTTCGAACTGACAATGATACTGAATATTTTAATTCTATTCTTGGAGACTATCTCACCCAGCATGGTATTCTCCATCAAAGTTCTTGTCCTAACACCCCTCAACAAAATGGGGTGGCTGAAAGAAAAAATAGACATCTTCTTGAAGTTGTTTGAGCTCTTTTGTTTACCATGCATGTCCCTAAATATCTATGGGCGAAGCTGTCTTGCATGCATCATATCTCATCAATTGGATGCCTTCTCGTGTCCTAAATTTTCATTCCCCTTTATCTTGTCTTACCAACACCTTTCCTTTTTTTTGGGCTCATTCTTCCCTTCCTCTCAAGTTGTTTGGCTGTGTGCCTTTTGTACATGTTCCTCCCCATCAAAGGCCAAGCTCGATCCTAAGTCTATTTGATGTGTCTTCATAGGATATCCTTCTAACCAAAAAGGTTACAAATGTTACTCACCTTCTCTTTGTAAGGTCTTTGTTTCTATGGATGTCACATTTTATGAGATACAATCCTTTTTTTCCTTCGGCTTCTCTTCAAGGGGAGTCAATTGGGGTAGATGAAGATAAGTCTTGGAAACCAAATGAGTCTGTTGTTCTACCTTTGCCTTTGGAGACAGGGGGAGTTATTGTGCAAGAGATAGGGGAACTACTGTGCTAGAGACGGCAAATCCTCCTAATAAATGGGGAAAAAGTTACAGCAGGCGAAAAACACTTCAGGAGCCTCTAAATTGCCAAGATTTTGACTCGAGTCCTAGTTCCAACAACCCAATACCTGAATGCGTTGATGCAACCGACCTAAATTTGCCTATTGCTCTTCGAAAAGGTACCAGATCTTGTACTACTCACCCTATTTCTCATCATATATTGTATGAAAAGTTATCCCCAGGTTTTAGTGCTTTCAACACTATTTTAGATAGTACAAAAATACCAAAAAACATCCAAGAAGCACTTGATGACCCAAAATGGAGGAATATAGTCTTTGAAGAAATGAATGCACTTAAAAAAAATGGAACTTGGGAATCTGTAGCATTACCCAGAGGAAAGAAAGCAGTAGGTTGCAAGTGGGTGTTCACAATAAAATTTAGTACAGATAATAACATCAACAAGTATAAGGCGAGATTTGTTGCTAAGGGATTCACTCAGACTCATGGGATAGACTATCAAGAGACATTTTCCCCAGTTGTCAAACTTAACACTATCCGAGTTCTACTATCATTTGCTGCCAACCTTGATTGTCCCTTGCAACAATTAGATGTAAAGAATGCCTTCTTGAATGGAGATTTACATGAAGAAGTTTATATGGATCCACCACTTAGTTTTGAAAAAGGAGACAGTTCAGTATGCAAGTTGAAGAAGTCTCTTTATGGGCTTAAATAGTCGCCTAAAGAGTGGTTTGAGAAGTTTACCTAAGCCGTGAAGGGAAGAGGATTCCTCCAAGCTTAGAATGATCACACTCTATTTTATAAACACTCTGATGGTGGCAAAATTGCTATTCTCATTGTTTATGTTGATGACAAAATTGTCACAGGAAATGACTGTGAGGAGCTAAGCTCTTTGAAGCAGTGTTTAGCTGACCAGTTTGAACTGAAAGATCTTGGAGTTCTCAAATATTTCCTTGGCATGGAGGTTGCTCATAGTAAGGCAAAAGTTTCTTTAACTCAGAAGAAATATATTCTAGACCTGTTGCAAGAAACATGAATGCATGGGTGCAAGCCAGCAGAGACTCCAGTTGATCCTAATATTAAATTGGGAATTGAAGATGGGAAAGAAGTTGACAAAAAGCAGTACCAAAGGTTGGTGGGGAAGTTGATCTACTTATCTCACACTCGGCCTGATATTGCATTTGCAGTTAGCATGGTTAGTCAATTCATACATTCTCCTAAGGAAAAACACCTTAGTGTAGTTTATACAATCCTCAAGTACTTAAAAAATACCCTTGGTCGAGGAATGTTCTTTCAAAAGGGGCACAAGAGGATGATTGAAATCTATACAGATGCAGATTGGGCTGGCTCGGTAATGGACCGAAGATCCACTTCAGGGTATTGTACCTATGTTTGCGGAAATCTTGTGACCTGGAGAAGTAAGAAACAAACAGTTGTTGCCAGAAGGAGAATTTCGGGCTCTAGCCCATGGTATTTGTGAAGGAATCTGGTTAAAAAGACTTCTTGAGGAATTGAAGATCTCTTATTTCCTACCTGTCAGATTGTATTGTGATAATAAGGTTGTTATCAGTATTGCTCAAAATCCGATTCACCATGATAGAACTAAACATGTGGAGGTTGATCGTCGTTTTATCAAAGAAAAATTGGAGGATGGTAGTGTATGCTTGTCATATATACCTACCAAAGAGCAGACGATGGATATTCATACCAAATGATTACACAAGCCCACCTTTGAGGATTTGATTAGCAAGTTGGGAATGATTAATATATATCTCCCAACTTGAGGGGGAGTGTGGAATATTCTAGAATATTAGAAATTAGTTATGGAATATTTAAGAGTATTAGAATTAGTTGTGGAATATCCTAGAGTATTAGAATAAGTTGTGGAATATTCTAGAGTATTACAATAAGTTATGGAATATTCTAAAGTAGTAGAATTAGTTGTATATAATGAACCCTTTGGGTTTCAATCTGAATGAATGAAAAAGAGTATTCATATTACAATAGTTTTGCATAATTCAGATGTGTAAAAATCATACAACATCAGAAGGAATATATAGAGAGAGTTACAATGGCTAGTTTTACCCATGACTAGTTTTAGCAATATCTAGTTTTTTTCATAACCAAAATAACAGCTAGTTTTTTGTTTTAATTAAAAATTACAAATTAAAACCTATATAAAATTTATGATAAAAATTACATAATTAAAAGCAACTACAAAATAAAAGTTACATAATAAAGATTACATTGCAATAAGTACTATAATTACTAAAGTCCTAATTTTTCTTTTATTTGTTACACAAGGTTTCATGAAATTGTAGTTATGCATCGCTCATACTAGCAGTATCCTTGTAGAGGATTTGAAAGGCGATCTCTCTTTCCTTCATCAACATTTTTTTTTCCTTCAACTTGTTACGGTCCTACCTCGCATGTTGTTGACTCCTTGGCAAGTGCACCAATTCGTCCAAGTAGTATTAAAACGGTAAATCCGAGTGTTGAGTCCATATGGACTTTGCTTGTACTAAGAATTCATATACGTCTAATTTTAAGCAATTAACATACTAAATTTGGTATTTGCTAAGTGATGATGCATGAATATAAATTAAATGTAAAATAAATTACGAAACATATCACGTGCAAGAGAGAAAACACAAACACCCGGAGAGGTGAGTTGACAGTTGATGCATAATACAGAACATGTTGGGGCTCACGTGGAAGAGACTAAATTGCCTAAGTTCACTCCTAATCCCTTAAGAGCTACATCAAATAATTTGCATTAAGAGTAAATATGCATATTTTCCAATGCATAAAACCCATAACACTACATGTGCATGGATGATCAAACCACAAACATGATAATAAACTCATAAAAGAGACAATAATACAAAAATATCATTAAATAGATAGCGATAATCATTACATCAAGAGTATTTGGTTGTTGAGCTCCCAACAATATGTGGTTTAACCTCTCATTCATGAGAGGCTTACAAAAATAAAGGAAAACAAGAGACAATGGAAGGGAATGGAAGAAAATGGGAGAACAATGGTGTAGAGCAAGCTTTTATGGAGTGAATTTTTTCTCTCCTTCGTGCCCTAGCTTCCTCACTTGCTTACTGAATGAATAAAATAGTGTTTCTCCCTCATTTTGAATTCAAAATGCAGCTCACTCATGTTTTTTCGACATTCGTTGTGCGCTAAGCCTGCAAGTTTGCGCTAAGCAAACATGCAAAGTCCAACTGGATAAGTGGCCACGTGTTAAACGGGCTGTCTCGCTTAACAAGCCTATCACGCTAAGCTATGGCTGAATCCTCTGAATAACGATGCTATAATTTGCTTTTACCATAATACTCTCATCATTGATGTACTTACCCTTCTTGGTGAGAAGATTTTTCAGGAACTTTGTGTAACGACCCGCCACGTTGCTACTATATCACTAACTCTTAATCATAACATTAATGTGACTTTTGATAAAAAGAACACCCCTTTTTGGTTTGTCAATGAAAACTGTGATAAATTTTTCGCAATCACATGACGATCATAAACATAAACAAGGCACGTATAACACATCCCAATTGCACAAATACACACACACACACACACACACACACACACACACACACACACACACACATATATATATATATACATATATATATGTATATGAAACGTAGTTTAATAGTAAGTACAATTATCCATGTCTAAAATGTATAAGTGTTTTACAGAGAGAACCAGAAAATGAATGTCAAGGGTGTAACTAGCAAAACATGGTTGTGACTATCAAAACCAAGGGTGCAATCAGCAAAACATAACCCCTGCCCGGGATCCATCACATCGACATCCCGGCAACTCGACGGCTCCAACCCAAGGTTGTCATCTTCCTGATCACCTATTATTGTCCGTCTGCTCACATGAACTGGGTTCGCAATCATCACAGGTACCAAACCACATGGCACAACAAAGCAAGGGTGAGTTCATCATATAAAATAACAAGCGAAAGGTAACATCAGTCAAGGAAAAACAATCCAAGCGTCACAGTATCACCACAAGGTCCAGATATATATATATCAACACGCAACCAACATGAACAAGCATCCAGGAACATTCCACAAGTCGATTTAAATTGCCTAGCATGATGCATGCTCCTGACTCAACTCTCAACATGCAATGCAGTACCATCCCGGAAACAGGCCAAATCCACGGTCCAAATGATAGTTATAGTTGACATCGGGGTCACTCTGTTGTGCACAGGACTCACCCCCCATGGTGATCAGCCAAATGGGTGTCATAAGGATCTCCCTACAGACGTGGCCCCCTAATACTTCTCGTACTATTACAGTCAATCATCTTATTTCTGTCATACGAATGAAGTATGTCTCTCATGGGCACCATCAACGTATAGCTTGGAATAGGAACATCCCCGTCCTGGCTAGGATCTCCATACCATCTCATGATACATACATACCGCCCCAAACGAGGGCCGCCCCTACACAGGCTCAACTGCTATATGTCTCTCATGGGTACCATCAACGTGTGGCCTGGCACAGGAACATCCCATCCTACCTAGGATCTCCATACCCTCCTATGTTACATACATACCATCCCAAACGAGGGCCGCCACAACACGGGCTCATCGATGCACTGGCCGTGGTCCTTGCAAGGTTCACCACTCGGTCCTGACATCTCATGTGTCTATACATAGCCTCTCACAACGGCTCTATCAAGGTTCAAAACATCTCAAGCCATCACATAGGCTGACCTCAACGTAACCACATATGTCATTCACGAACAATACAAACAAGTGAAAAAAAAAGTGTGAAGCATTGGGTGTCCGGGTTGGCGCCTAGCTATATTAACCCGAGATAAGAATTCGAACCAAGTCAGACGAAGACGAATAAGATCAGTCGAAGTCGGACAAGGCGGTCCAAGATTCAAGGGCGTGAACTTAACAAATTTTAAAGAGAATCGCTCTACCGAGTGAAGGACCCGATGGCTCTCTTCCCGAGGAAGCATGAGCTGATCCGAGTTAGGGAACTCGATGACTCTTTTCCTGAGAAGGCACGAACTCATCCGAGTTATGGAACCTGGTAGTTCACTTAAAGAAAACTTGAGCTCGACGGCTCTAAGGTATCATCCCGAGTAAGGAACCCGGTGTGCCGACATCCACAAACAAGGACTGTCACATTTTGCATGCACACATGCATGCTACGTGACCCAATTAACTCAACCAACCCATCTCGGAAACTGACTCCTCCATGAACACTTCTACAAAGTGTCTTAGGAGTTTTTCAGCATCAAAATGCCAACTTCACACACATGCACGGGGAGTTCTTACAGCATCAACTATCCCTTTTCCAGGAAACTGTCAATCACCACACCAGAGCATCATTAGCATCGACCCAAAATACCAACCAACGAACATAAAGCGTAACCCATTCCATCCATTCCAAGGCATACGTTCTACAAAACAACACGCATAAAGGGACATGCAATCATCGCCATGGTTGGCCTCCCTGGTCCCTAACCATGTTACCTAAAGCGGTTATCAAACATAATAAACTCCCCTTACCTAACCAGGAGTTTGTTCATGGGCTTCACGACGGTTTGTCCTAAGCGTCTGTTCCGACCACGAGGTCCTTCTTGGCGTCGGGATATCGTGGTAGTGACAGTGGTTCTCGTGGTTGAAGGTGGTACAGAAGGGTTAAGGGAGGAAGGTTTCTGGGTGTGAGTAAACTTGGGAGAAAAGAAGAGAAAACGCTAAGGTTGGAGAAAGGAAGAGTAAGCTTCTGCTGTGCTAGCCTGCTGCTTATAAACACGGCTAACACAGCATGTCCACTTCACTTGCACAGCCAGCAACCACAGTACAACAGTGTTGACTTACGTCCCATCACTCATCAAGCACGCATCCCAAAACAAAGCACTCAAGACAGTAATTAATACAATAAAACATATAATTAATTAATATAATACACACACCAAGCATTCACTAAGCAACTTGGAGTCCGGGTCGTTACAACTCTCCCACCTTTTTAGGAATTTCGTCCTCGAAATTACCTGATGCAAACAAAGCTGGGTAGGCCTCCCGCACCTGGTTCTCTTGCTCCCATGTCGCATCTTCTCCAGATATACCTCCCCAGATTACCTTGACCAGGGGAATTTATTTTCCTCTTAGATGCTTCGTCTGTCGATCCTCAATCCTCAAAGGTAGTGTTTCACTCATCAGGTTTTTCTTTACTTGGATATCGTTCAATCCGACCACATGAGAAGGATCATGAATGTACTTACGAAGTTGGGACACATGGAATACATTATGGAGATTGGAAAGGGATGGGGTAAGGCAATTTGGTAGGCGACGGGGCTGACCCTCTTTAGAATTTGAAATGGACCGACAAATCGGGGTGTGAGTTTCCGGGATTTCAATGCTCGGCCAACCCCGATCCATGGGGTGATCCTCAAGAATACATGATCACCGACCTCGAACTCTAGGTCCTTCCTCCTCCTGTCATGATAGCTCTTTTGCCTACTCTGGGTCATTCTCATCCTCTCTTGGATCAACTTGACCTTCTCGGTCATTTGTTGTACCACCTCGGGCCCTAGCATAAGGCTCTCGTCGGGTTCCAACCAACATAAGGGTGTCCTACACCTCTATCAGTGGTAGGAAACTATCCCAGCTACCTCCTTGTTCTAAAACACACGCCCTCAAAAGGTCTTCTAGAGACTGAATGATTCGTTCAATCTGTCCGTTAGTCTGAGGGTGATAGACCGAACTCAGCCGAAGCCCGGTTCCTAAGGTCTTGTTCAAACTCTCCCAAAACCTAGGAGTGAACCTCGGATCCCGGTTGGATACTATGCTAGAGGGCACGCCATGCAACTGGATAATCTCGCTAATATACAAAGAGGTCAAATTCTCTAAGGAAAATCGAATGTTGATGGGGATAAAGTGAGCAGACTTAGTCAATTTGTAACAATAACCCAGATAAAATCTAACCCAGTCTGGGTTCTAGGCAAACCCACAACAAAATCCATGGAGATACTATCCCACTTCCACTAGGGTATCTCCAAGGGTTGTAACTTACCCAACGGTCTCTGGTGTTCTACCTTAGCTTTCTGATAGACCAAGCACGCGTATACAAACTTGCTAATATCCCTCTTCATGTTCGGCTACCGAAACATAGTCTTCAGGTCTTGGTACATCTTGGTGGCGCTGGGGTGGATACTTAGGTTACTCCTATGCCCCTCCTCTAGGATTACCTTCCTAAGCCCAGATATGTTGGGGACACAGACCCTTCCTTGAAGTCTCAAAACTCCATCTGGCCCCACCTGGAAACTACTATCACTCCCTGTTGCTATGACTTCTAGTTGGGTCTTCAGAAAAAGGGTCAGACTCCTGCACTTCTCGGATCTTTTCTAGCAGCCCGCTCGTAATCCGTAGGGCTCCTAGTCTCATGCTATTAGGGGTGAGCTCATATGCTAGACTAAGGTCTCTAAACCGCTCAAAGAGCTCCAGCTCCCTAACCATCAATGCGGACACATGAAGAGATTTCCTACTTAAAGCGTTGGCCACCACATTGGCCTTGCCGGGATGATAACTAAGCTCAAAATCATAATCCTTAAGGAACTCTAGCCATCTCCTCTGATGCATGTTTAATTCCTTCTGGCTGAACAGATACTTAAGGCTTTTATGGTCACTAAACACCTCGAACTTGAAGCCAAAAAGATAATGTCTCCATATCTTAAAGGCAAACACCACGACAAATAACTCCAAATCATGGGTAGGGTAGTTCCTTTCATGCGTCTTAAGCTGCCTGGAAGCATAGGCTACAACTCAGCCACTCTGCATCAACACCCCGCCCAAGCCCGTCATTGCTGTGTCGCAATACACCTCAAAGGGCTCTCCTAGGTTAGGCAAAACTAACACGGGTGTGGTTGTTAGCTTTTCCTTAAGAGTTTGGAAGTTACGCTCACACTGGTCATCCCACACAAACACTTGACCCTTACGAGTCAATTTGGTCAAAGGTAAGGCTAACTTGGAGAAACCTTCTATAAATCTCTTGTAGTACCCGGCCAAGCCCAAAAAACTTCTAATCTCGAACACGGACTTGGGGCTCTCTCACTTGAGGACAACCTCCACCTTATAAGGATCTACAACTACACCACCTTGGGATATCACGTGCCCCAGGAAATTTACCCTCTCTAATCAGAACTCACACTTAGATAACTTAGCATACAGTCGTCTATCACTAAGGGTCTGCAGCACAATCCTCAAGTGCTCCTCTCCGATCTTAGAATATACCAGGATATCATCTATGAAGACTACTACAAAGCTATCAAGGTATGGGTGAAAGACCTGATTCATGTAGTCCATGAACACACCAGGAGCATTAGTCACACCAAAAGGCATAACCAAGTACTCATAATGACCATATCGGGTTCTAAAAGCGGTCTTGGGGATATCCTCGGACTTAACTCGGATCTGATGGTAACCCGACCTAAGATCTATTTTACTAAACACACAAGCCTCTACCAGCTGGTCCATAAGATCGTCTATCCTGGGCAAATGATACTTATTCTTAATCGTCACCTTATTCAGCTGGTGGTAGTCCACACACAACCTCATAGTCCCGTCCTTCTTATTCACTAACAACACGGGTTCTCCCCATGGAGATACACTAGGCCGCACAAACCGCTTATCCAACAGTTCTTCCAACTGCTTCTTAAGCTCGGCTAGCTCTAAGGGAGACATTGTTGATTCTGAGAAGAAGATTGTTGATTCTAAGGAAAGCTGCAAGAAGATTGAAGCAAGGATGAAGGCTTGGAGTTTTAGCTTTTTACATGCCCAATCATTTGAAGACATTTGTAATTTGTCTAAGTGGTTCAAGTGGTTTGCCTTGTGATCTTTCATTTACATTTGCATTTTCATTATCATGCATACATAGTTTTTGATTAAAAACTCAAAGCAATCCAATGATTTCATAAGAAGATAAGTTCTCATGGCTAAGTTTTTGAAAAATGAAAACTTACTGTTTTAATCGATTACACAAGCAATTTAATCGATTAAATACATTCATACTATTTCTGGAAAAGCCTTGAAGAACAGTTTAATTGATTACCAGATTTTTGTAATCGATTACATAGTTATATTTGAGAAACATGCATCACTGGAATAATCGATTATTCTGTTATGTAATCGATTATCTTAACTTCTTTGTCATGGTGCCTTATTGGAATAATCAATTACCATTTCAGTAATTGATTACACAGGCTGGGTTTGTGTTTTTCATGTTTGAGCTTTACTGGTTTAATCTATTACCAGTCTTATGTAATTGATTATTTCTTAATACTTCAAAAATGCTTAGACTACTTTAATCGATTAAGTATCGATTTAATCGATTATCTTATTCATAGAAACATTTCCAGGAAGCTCAAGAACATATTAATCAATTATGTGAAAATTTAATCGATTACATATGATTAAATAATCGATTACCTTGTCGGTTTAATCGATTATTGTCAGGTAAATCTGTTTTATAACAACTTTGCTTAACTTGTCTTTATAAATAGACTTAGAGCGAATTGTTTTATATAACATTGAATTTTTGTGTGAATCATCAAAAAGTTAGAAAGTTGTTTCAAGAGCCAAAATACTGATTGGTTCTAAGAGTGAAAACTCTCTTATGAGATCAAGAGAGTAAAATCTTTGAGATGAGTTGTTAAAGAAAAGAAAAGATTTCAAGAGTTCTTATTCTGAGCTTTGATTTGCATTCAACCTGATTGATTGGTAACTTCATTCATTCATTTGAAGGATCACAGGTTGTATCTCTTGAATCTTTCTTTAGAATTTTTCCGTGTATTAAAAATTCTGTTGATATATCTTTGATTCTTTAAAGGGGTTTTCTAGAGTAGGGTTTTCTAGAGGTAAGAACAGAGTAGGGTTCTCTGGGTCTTGATCATTTGAGGTCTATAGGGTTTAGATTTCTGTTTCTTTATCTAGTATGGATAAAGGTGATCATTGTAAAATTGCTTGTAAAGATTCTTTGATATAGTGAAAATTCTAACCTAGTGTTGGTTGGAAGTAACTGGATGTAGCCTCCATGGTTGAGAGGTGAACCAATATAAATTGCCTTGTCTCTTGTTTAGAATTCTGTATATTTCATTATCTATATTTGTGAAATCAAATATTATCTTCAAAGAAATAATTTATGTTATTACATGTATATCAAGGTTTGATCTTGGTTGAAGAAGGATTTCTGGATTTCCAAAAGGTGAATAAGTGATACGATCCAAGAGTTTAATTCTGCAATTTGTTTTAGAAAAATTTTAAATATCAGTTTTGAACCAATTCACCCATCCTCTTGGTTTATTTACAGTATATTCATTATTTTCAAACATCCTATAGGGGGCTACAGATATAGGTCCAGCTTCGGGCACCAAATCTATAGAAAACTCTACCTTTCTCTCAGGTGGTAACCCAGATATATCCTCAGGGAACACTCCCGGGAATTCTCTCACAACAGGGAGGTCGGCTAGAGACACCTCAGTCCTTACCTCCGAGTTTGATAAGATCATGTATACTTGAGTATCTTCTTTCAATGACGACATAACCCGGTTGGCCGAGATGAACATCCCTTTTTCTCTCACATCTGAGTTGTCAAACATGACCGTTTTATCATGACAGTTCAACACAACCTGGTTGGAAGATAACCAGTCCATACCCAAAATAATGTCAATTTGGTTAAGAGGCAAACAAACCAGATCAACCTGGAATTTTCTACCAGAAATTTCCACAAGGCAGTCTAAACATACCTCAGAAGTCAACACAGACCCACTAGTCGGGGTCTCAACCACAAGCTCATTATTTAAAGAAGACACAAAAAGTTTAAGTGACTCTACACACAACCCGGAATCAAAAAGCACGAGTAAAGTAATTCTGTTTATGAAACATTTACCTTGGATTAGATCTTGGGAGTTCGAGGCTTCAGCACCACTAAGAGTGAAGACTCTTCCCATGGTTCTCAGTTGTCCGGGTTGGCTCTGTTGGCCTCCGCCATTGCGCTCTCTCTTGGGGTGCGGGAAATGCCTTTTGATGTGACCCTTCTCCTTACAGTTAAAACAAGTTGGGCCTCTTTGCCCGCACTCAATAGCGATATGCCCGGGTTTACCACAATTGGAGCACGTGTTCCGGGTTGGAAAGGTAGTGGGCCTACTACCACCACCACTAGGGAATCCCGCAGTAGCAGCCCTTTAAGGGTTGGGGTGTTGATCATGCGGCTTGGGAGGGATGGTGTAGGGATTCTCGCGGTGTTGTTGCCCGGTCTTCTTGTCCTTTACAAGGCCCATATTTTCGAAGTAGGCGGCCTTGTCTCTGGAATCCTCGTCCCATATCCTGCACATGTTTACCAAGGCCGGGAACTGGCGAACTCGTTGGTAGTTCACGACTTGCTTCACCTCGGGTCGCAAGCCGTTCAAAAAATTCACACACTTAGAGCTTTCCCCATCCCGTCCCTGGTAGTGGGGAAGTACCTTACCAACTCCTCGAACTTAGCCGCATACTCGGCTATAGTCCGGTTCCCTTGTTTAAGCTCAAGGAACTCCATCTCTTTCTTGTTCCTCACATCCTCTAGGAATGCCTCCTTGAAGGTTTCCCATGTCACAACCCGGCCTTCCACCTCCATGCATTGGCGGGTGTTGTCCCACCAGTACTCGACTTCCTCTGCCAGAGTATAAGTGCTGAAGGCGACCTTCTACTCCTCGGGGCATGCCATAACCCGGAAGATCTTCTCAATCTTCCGAATCCATGTTTGGGCGCCATCCGGGTTGTACCTCCCATGGAATGAAGGTGGATTGTTGCACTGAAAGCGGTCCAATCCCTGGTATTCCATGGCTCCTAGGGATTCTCCCCTATTTTGATTCCCTAACGCCTGGGCTAAGGCTTGGAGAGCATCAGCTATCGCGCGATCATTCCTACCGGCCATCACTTACTGCGAATAACAAGAAGTGATAACCCGGAAGGAATTCACACAAACAAACACTAAACCATACTATATAGACCCTCTACCGTTTGCATTCGAACTGCTTGCCATAATGTTCCCTTGCATTGTGTAAAATTATACAGATGGCCAGTATGATAACTTACAACAAAACATAGAAATTCATGGTATGGCAGACGCGAGAAATACAAATATGCTATGACTACACTAAAAATAAAATCCTACACAAGCTCAAACATGAATAAACATCATCCAGCATAGCATAACTAGTCACTTCATCAATCAGGCACTCAACAATCAGCATAATCATGCAGAGAAACATAGCAAGCTCACAACTCACTGGCCGGAAGGTCCAACCCGCTCTAATACCATTAATGTAACGACTCGCCACGTCACTACTGTATCACTAACTCTTAACCATAACGTTAATGTGAATTTTGATAAAAAGAACACCTCGTTTTGGTTTGTCAATGAAAACTGTGATAAATTTTTCGCAATCACATGACGATCATTAACATAAACATGGCACGTATAAAATATCCCAATTGCACATATATATATATGTATATGAAACGTAGTTTAATAGTAAGTACAATTATCCATGTCTAAAATGTATAAGTGTTTTACAAAGAGAACTAGAAAATGAACGTCAGGGGTGTAACTAGCAAAACACGGTTGTGACTATCAAAACCAGGGGTGCAATCAGCAAAACATAACCCCTGTCCGAGATCCATCACATCAACATCTCGACAACTCAATGGCTCCAACCCAAGGTTTTCATCTTCCTGGTCACCTACTACTGTCCGTCTGCTCACACGAACCGGGTTCGCGATCATCACAGGTACCAAACCACATGGCACAATAAAGCAACGGTGAGTTCATCATATAAAATAACAAGCGAAAGGTAACATCAGTCAAGGAAAAACAATCCAAGCATCACAATATCACCACAAGGTCCATATATATATATATATATATATCAACATGCAACCAACATGAACAAGCATCCAGGAACATTCCACAAGTCGATTTAAATTGCCTAGCATGATGCATGCTCCTGACTCAACTCTCAACATGCAATGTGGTACCATCCCTGAAATAGGCCAAATCCATGGTCTAAATGATAGCTGTAGTTGACATCGGGGTCACTCTGTTGTGCACAGGACTCACCCCCCATGGTGATCAGCCAGATGGGTGTCATAAGGATCTCTCTATAGACGTGGCCCCCCCAGTACTTCTTGTACTATTACAGTCAATCATCTTATTTCTGTCATGCAAATGAAGTATGTCTCTCATGGGTACCATCAACATATGGCCCAACACAGGAACATCCCATTCTGGCTAGGATCTCCATACCCTCCCATGTTACATACATACCGCCCCAAATGAGGGCCGCCACAACACGGGTTCATCAATGCACTGGCCGTGGTCCTTGCAAGGTTCACCACTCGGTCCCGGCATCTCATATGTCTATACATAGCCTCTCACCACAGCTCTATCAAGGTTCAAAACATCTTAAGCCATCACATAGGCTGACCTCAACGTAACCGCATACGTCATTCACGAACAATACAAACAAGTAAAAAAAAGTGTGAAGCATTGGGTGTCCTGGTTGGCGCCTAGCTATATTAACCCGAGATAAGAATTCGAACCAAGTCGGACGAAGGTGGATAAGATCAATCGAAGTTGGACAAGGCGATCCAGGGTTCAAGGGCGTGAACTTAACAAATTTTAAAGAGAATCGCTCTACCGAGTGAAGAACTCGGTGGCTCTCTTCCCGAGGAAGCACGAGCTCATCCGAGTTAGGGAACTCGATGACTTTTTTCCTGAGAAGGCATGAACTCATCCGAGTTAAGGAATCCGGTAGTTCACTCAAAGAAAACTTGAGCTCGATGGCTCTAAGGTATCATCCCAAGTAAGGAACCCAGTGTGCCGACATTCGCAAACAAGGACTGTCACGTTTTGCATGCACACATGCATGCTACGTGACTCGATTAACTCAGCCAACCCATCTCGGCAGTCGACTCCTCCATGAACACTTCTGCAAAGTGTCTTAGGAGTTTTTCAACATCAAAATGCCAACTTCACACACATGCATAGGGTGTTCTTACAGCATCAACTCTCCCTTTTCCAAGAAACCATCAATCACCACACCAGAACATCATTAACATCAACCCAAAATACCAACCAACGAACATAAAGCGTAACCCATTCCATCCATTCCAAGGCATACCTTCTGGAAAACAACATGCACAGAGGGACATGCAATCATCGCCATGGTTGGACTCCCTGGTCCCCAACCATTTTACCTAAAGAGGTTATCAAACATAATAAACTTCCCTTACCTAACCAGGAGTTCGTTCATGAGCTTCATGAAGGTTTGTCCTAAGCGTCTGTTCCGACCACGAGGTCCTTCTTGGCGTCGGGATATCGTGGCAGCGATGGTGGTTCTCGTGGGTTGAAGGTGGTACATAAGGGTTAAGGGAGAAAGGTTTCTGGGTGTGAGTAAACTTGGGAGAAAAGAAGAGAAAACACTAAGGCTGGAGATTGGAAGAGTAAGCTTGTGCTGTGCCAGCCTGCTGCTTATAAGCACGGCTGATGCAGCACCATTACTTAACGTGCACAGCCAACAACCACAACATAGCAGTGTTGACTTACGTCCCATCACCCATCAAGCACGCATCCCAAAACAAAGCACTCAGGACAGTAATTAATACAATAAAACATTCAATAAAACATATAATTAATTAATATAATACACACACCAAGCATTCACTAAGCAACTTGGAGTCCAGGTCATTACACTTTGTGTGCATATACATCTGTTGGAGAGCTTCACTAAAAGGAATGGTGATATCTAACTTCTTAAAGATATCCAAGAACCGATCAAAATAATGTTCTTTCTCTGTTTTGGAAGGCACCAAGGGATATGGGACATCTTTAGTATGTGCAATTGGTGCTCCGTTCCTCGCTTCTCTCGCCAGCTGGCTCTTGGTTTTAAACGTTAACACCTTACCATCCTTCTCCTGACCACTATTTTTTTCTTCCTTTTCACTTTTCTCCTCATTTTTTCTACTATTTTCTTCTATCACTTTTCTCTAATTATTTTCAGCCTCTCTTTTTTCCCTCACCTCTTCTACCCATCACTTGTATTCTTAACTACTCTTTCACTCTCTTTTCGCCCTCAAGGCTTTATTTTCTCTTACTTCTTGTGAGCACCACTTTGCATTCTTCCTTTGGGTTTTTCTCTATGTTGGTCACAAAGTTCTCAGTGGATTTCTCAGCCATTTGCTTAGCCAGCTGGCCAACCTGCACTTCAAGGTTCTTAATTGTTGACTTAGTGCACTTATGATTAGAGATTGAGACTTGCATAAACTAAGTCAACATGTCCTCCAACTTTGTGGTTCTATCATAAAGGTTAGGACCTTGATTAGGGGGTCGATTGGACGTGCCCCCCTTGGTCCTTATTAAAGTTATTTCCTAGACGGAATCCCCAATTCTGGCCTTGATTTTGAGAAAAATTACCTACCTGATAATAACTTGAGTTTCCCCTGGTGATAGCCCTGACAGTTTGGGTTGGCCATATAGTTGACTTCTTTTTATGTTTCCTCCTGAGCCATGCATATGCCGGACTCATGAGCCCCGCCACACAAGGCACATCCTCCAACTTGCATCATAGAAGGTGAGGCTAGTTTAACTGAATGCAATTGTTGAGGGAGCTTATTCAATGTCTTTGTGAGGGTCTCGAGTTGCTTAGCCAAGAGTGAGCCAACCATGCATCTTGAGATGTGAGTTCTAAGAGGCTCTTCTTGGTAGGGGTATAAGATTTATCTCGGAGGATAGCATGGTCACTCGCTGCCATATTCTCGACAAGCTCTATAACTTCATTAGGGGTCTTCAATTTAATTTTCCTACCAGCAGATGCATTAAGAAGTTGCTTCGAATGGGATCATAAGTCATCAATGAACATGTTAAGCTGGATTGGCTCACTGAACCCATGTGTGGGAATCTTGCAAAACAACTGATTAAGTATTTTTAGTTTAATAGTTTTCTATTTTTCTTAGCTTATTTGACTTCTCTTGGACTTTTATTTTCCCATTCTAATTCAGTTTTTGCCTTAGGCAAACAAGTGGGCTTAATTGATAATTGTTGCTTATTTTCAGAGTTTTTGCTTACTTGTCCTATCTTCCTTCTGAAGGAACTACAGAGCTTTACAGAACTCCAAATGGTGCATATGAGTAGTCCCTGGAAAGATAAGGAAAATATCTACAATTTTGTCAGAGATAAGCCGAGGCCAATTCTGTCATTTGAGGGTAATTTTAGGCTTGGGAGTTAGAACCACTGCACTTGAATTTTGGATTGTGAAATTGGTGTAATTAGTTAGATTAGTTGGGCTTAATTATGGCCCATCCTTTCCTACTGACTCAGTCACTATATTTTAGTGATTTTAGTTATTTGGATGGATACACTTCATTTGAGCACAAACATATTTTGTAGTGACTTTTAGAAGTTTTTAGAATTAAAACCATTTCTATTATTTTCTCTCAACTGTTCTTTATTGTTCTTCACTGTTCTTCATTTTCATTTCTGTTTTTCCATTTTCTTGCACTAATTTTGTGGGGATTTCATTGATGATGATCATGGAAGGCAAAAAATCAATCAATCCAAGGATCTAGCCCAAGCAAGGAGAATTTGAGTTCTGGTTTGGTATTTCAAATTCTGCCTATTCACTTTCTTCTTCAATTCTCTATTCGATTTTCATGATTATGAATGTGTTTAGGATTGAAAATAGATTAGGTTATGGATTCATTTCCTAATTTTGAATTTTAATCACAGATTATTTGGATGATATTTCAATTAAGTTTGTGGTTTCAATAGGGGTTAATTCGATTGAACTACTTCTAATGAATTGAATGAACTTTCATAACAAAATCATTATCAGAGAACTATGATAATTTGTATTGCTTGGTTTGGTGAATTGGATTGATGATTTTTAATCTATTTTAGAATACCTATTATCAATTCTGTAAATTTTTATTTTGCTACATTTTTCTGCAATTTTCACTAATCGCATGCAAACTGTTTGATAAAAATCCCCCTATTATTTACTAGCGAATTGAAGTTGGAACCATATTGATTGTGTCTTTGAGTTGACCTAGGTTAATCCTGTGCTACAAAATTAGTGTAGTTTAATAGTTTTGAAGTGATACGACATCGGTTATCAACAACCAACAAAAGTGATCTAAAACTTCACTGAGTGATTCATCTGGGAACTAATGAAAAGAGGAAATTTTTGCCTTCCCCTCAGCTGTCTTGGATTCTAGAAAATACTTCTTTAAGAACTTCTCTACTACCTCTTCCCATGTTCTGAAACTGTTACCCTTGAACAAGTGTAGCCATTTTTTTTGCTTCACCGACCAAGGAAAAAGAGAATAAATTGAGGTGGATTGCATTTTCTGGAACTCTAGTGATATTGATTGTGTTACATATCTCTATGTAAGTAGTCAAATGATCATATGGATCTTCATTGGGCAAGCCATGAAAAAGGTTGTCATGAATCAATTAAATGAGTGAGTGAGGATATGAGATGTTGGCCACTTGAACCTCCGACTGTACAATACTTGTGAAGTATTGTGGCGTTGTGGAGCTAGAATAATCTTCAAGCGTCACTCTTGGCGGTCTATCTTCTGCCATTGGAGGATCCTCAAAGATAAGATGAGGAATGAACACAGCTGGTTCGTCCAATGTAAGAGGATGAGTCGAAAATGATGGAGAGGAAGAGGCTCCTCTTTGTCCTTGTTTAGCTTGTCGCTCTTGTCTCCTTCTTGTGGCATTTTTTCTCCGATCGATAGCTTCAATCTCCAAGTTCAGTGGAACAAGATTGTCCGTCGGAGTTTTACCTCGCATACAAGAATAAGAGCACTAGAGAAACAAATTAACAAGGTTCAAGAATTAAATGCAAAAACATAATTAAGATAAAGAATCAAAGAATAAATGCTTCAAATGAGGATACACAGACTATCGAGTATAAGGAACAAAGTCCCCGGCAACGACACCAAAAACTTGTTTACTCCTTGGCAAGTGAACCAATTCATTCAAGTATTATTAAAACAGTAAATTTTAGTGTTGAGTCAACAAAGGTTTTTCTTGTACTAAGAATTTATATACGTCTAATTTTAAGCAATTAATAGACTAAATTTGGTATGTGTTAAGTGATGATGCATGTATGTAAATTCAATGTAAAATAAACTACAAAACAGATCATGTGTAAGAGAGAAAACACAAACACTCAGAGAGATGAGTTGACAGTTGATGCAGAATACGAAACATGTTAGGGATCAACTTACCAATACTACCCTTGATGCAATATTAAAGATTTTTTGCCATTTAACATTATTTCATGTATTACCTTAATCTCCTAACCTACTTTAACCATGACTCCTCATGTGGAAGAGTCTAAATTACCTAAGTTTACTCCTAATCTCTTAAGAGCTACATCAAATAATTTGCATTAAAAGTAAAGATGCATATTTTAGGCTAAATAATATCATTCTATCCCTAGATATGGATTATCTAGATGTTGTTTTCCTGTTCTTAAGATATAAACATTTCCCAATGCATAAACCACATAACACTACATGTGCATGAATGATCAAACCACGAACATGACAATAAACTCATAAAAGAGACAATAATACGAAAATATCATTAAAAAGATAGTGAGAATCATTACATAAAGAGTGTTTGGTTATTGAGCTCTCAACAATGGGTGGTTTAGCCTCTCGTTGTCATGAGAGGCTTACCAAACACAAAAGAAAACAAGAGACAATGGAAGGGAATGGAAGAAAATGGAAGAACAATGGTGTAGAGCAAGCTTCTAAGGAATGGATTCCTCTCTCCTTCGTGCCCTAGCTTCCTCACTTGCTTACTAAATGAATAAAACAATGTTTCTCCTTCCTTTTATCTTTAGAACACAACCCACTCATGTTTTTCGACATTGGTCATACGTCACATGCTAAGCCTGCAAGTGCAAGCTAAGCACACATGTAGAGTCTAGCTGGATAAGTGGTCACACGCTAAGCGGGATATCGTGCTAAGCGTGCCTGTTGCGTTGAGCGCGCTACTCGAAAACTTCAATCCATCTTTCTGATCTTTGTTGTGCAATCCTACAAAAAATACAACCAACATACTATAAATTAACTAATTTTAATATCTACAGGATAAAAGCTCAGAAGAAGCTGAATTCCTACATTTTAATCACAAAAGAAGGGTTAAAAGAGGAAAAAGAAGATAATTTCTATGTGATTTAAATCTACAATTTACATATGCATAGAAATTATCACACGTGCAAGATCTTCTATGGCTTTTGGCTTGGTCTTGATTATGTCTCCTAGAGCTATGAGATCAACAACATCAAAATATTTTTCTTTTTCCTTCCTCTTTGTTGGTTTTTCCCCCATTGGATGCTCCATGGTAGGTGATGTTGGATCATAACTTGACGGTGTATCCGGATTAGAAGAAGATGAATAATCTCCAAAAGCAAAAACCTTTGTTCTCTTATTAAATAGTTCAAATTGTGCCAATCATTTTTGTTCCTTCCTCACGATAAGCCATATAGTTTCTAATTTGAAACTTTGTTGCACATTTTGCAAATAAACCGCATGTGCATCTCACATGATGTTAGTCTCAAGGCTACCACTCTTCTTTCTTTGACAGACTTGTTTGTAGCATGCTAAATTTTTTTGATAGATTTTATTGACCTTTTGCCATCGAAGTTTTAGCTTTGACGTTTCTTTCAGCTGGCAATGTTGCTCATGACACCCATTGTAATTTTCCATAATTCTTGACCAAAAAGTTTCAAGTTTTGGTTTATCCCAACAATTGCATTCTTTGAAACATTTACCCATGAGTCGGCAAGACATTCATCTTCCTTTAAGGAGAAGCATGATCTTTATTGTGTTTCAGATGCTTCTTTTTCTTCTCTTCCTTCTTCCATGATTTATCATATTTGGATTTGGATTATTTGAAAATTTTGATTTTGTGGGAACTTGAGAATTTGGCATGAAATTAAATCATGGATTCATACTGTGAGAATTTTTTTGGTTTGGATCCATTAAATGAAAACAAATCAAAGTAGAAGTTGTAAATTTTTTTAGAAAGAAATGAGACAATTTTTAAAGATTTTGGTTGTATAGAAAAAAAAATACATTACACTATCTTTATATTGCAACAATTCTAAAGGCTATATTTTTTCCAACGGCTATAAGTGAATTTTTTTCTAACGACTAAAATTGCATTGCACTCTTTTTTCCTTACTTTTTTCATTGCATTGTACTCTTTTTTCTTTACTTTTTTATTGCCCAGCAACGTTGCTCTAGAAAGCAATTGTTGCCTTGGAAGCAATAATTTTGGCTAGGCGATACTGGGGGTTGGTTTAGAAGCAACACACTTCATTCTCCAAAATTACTTCCTAGGGTACCGATGCGGATGCTCTAAGATCTTCGCGATGACAGAGGGCACATGACCAGTGACTTACTAGGGACCAAGTAGGGACAAATTATAAAAATTGAAATTAAGGGATTCCAATATTTAAACATAAATAAATAAATACAAAACTATATGATTTTATTTATAATTTTTTTAAAAAAAATTACCTGTGAATTTAAAAAATGACAATGGATGCTATCGTAGAGGGGGGCGTTTTACGACACTGAAATGAGGTTGATGCATTTGAGCCAGTTCACGGAATATGAGGTTGAGTGTTTGCTAGTCAAGGTGCAAACAAGAGGCTTCCACGTTTGCATAAGTAGAAGTGTTTTATTATTTTTAAATAATAAAAAATATAATGATAGTTTTGAAATAACATATTATAAAAAATATGGCAAAAGAACCTAAATATTACATTTTTAATAAAAAATTACGAATTTGGCGTTGTTTTGAAACATATTACCAATCTGGTGTTTGGGTCACGCCCAGAACTGAGCAGGACTGGTCACGCCCAGTTCTGGGCGTGACCCACTTTTATATAAGCCCCCAGATTTCAGTTTTCGTCCACTTTTTCCATTTGCGCCTTCTCTCTAAAAGTTCCTTCTTCTCTCTAAAGCTTCTGAGTGATTTTTCTCTACACCGAAACTCTGCCGAAACTCTGCCAACAAGTAAGTTATTTGATTAATTATAGATATTATATAATATGTTATATTATAAAATTGTTTGTGACTTGTGAAATTGTTAGTTGTTAGTGTTTATAGTTTAGTTTTGTAGAATAATGTTTGGTATTAGGGTCTAGGGTTTAGTTTAGTTTAGGGTTTAGGGCGAACGGTTTATGTTGAGGGTGTGGGGCTGAGGGTCTACGATGTAGGGTTTACGGGTTATGGTTTACTGTTTTTGGGTGTACGGTTTGGTTGTTAAATTTATTTAGTTCATTTTAGGGTTTAAGGGTTAGGATGTAGTTTAGTTTTGTAGTAAACCGTTATGTATTAGGGTTTCGAGTTTAGTTTAGTGTAGGGTTGAAGCTGTAGGCTTATGATTTACGTTTTAAGGTTTTAGGTTTAAGGTGTTAGGGTTTAGGGGTTTATGGTTCAATGTTTAAGGTTTAAGGTTTTAGGGTGTAAGAGTTAAGGTGTATGGTTTAATTTTTAGGGTTTCTGGTTTAGTTTAGTGTTGGGTTTAGGCTGTAGGCATATGGTTTACGTTTTAAGGTTTTGGGTTTAAGGTGTTAGGGTTTAGGGGTTTATGGTTCAATGTTTAAGGTTTAAGGTTTTAGGGTGTAAAAGTTAGGGTGTATGGTTTAATTTTAGGGTTTCTGGTTTAGTTTAGTGTTGGGTTTAGGCTGTAGGCGTATGGTCTCAACGGCATACGAACTTTTTTATCAATAATGGCAATAACATGTTGTAACAAAATTTTTTGAAATTTATGATGTCTACAGCGAAGCTCTACGAAGAAGTTATTGTTTTTCTTTAGTGGAAGAAATGAGTTCAGGTGGTGAGGAGTTTGTCCGTGTTGTGTTATTTTTTAATGGAAGGAAATTTGAAGGGTCACAGGGTGTTGTTTTTGAAGGGGAGAAAAGGCAGACACGTATTAAGTGAAACTCAACAATGGGTGAATTACATAAGAAGATACAACAAAAATTAGGTCTGTAGGACAACCAATGTATCAGTTTGCTTACGGGAAGATTATGGCAACGTCAACAGTACATGGGTTTTCAGCTTGTGGATGATGAAGACATAGAATTGCTTATAGAAGAATTTTTCAAGCTGCCAACGAAAGATTTTCTAGAGTTGTACGTGGACTTTACTGTAGCAGATGATGTTTTAGCCATCAGGTCAATTCCTTTAAAGTCTGCTATGCCTACATCGTCATATGCTGCTCCATTTGTAAACGTGTCTGAGGAAGATTCACATGACCCAACTTGGGTTATGGATGGGGATGAAGAGGATGACGATGATGAAAACATTGCAATGGAGGATCGTCTTCTTGAGGAGGATGCTAGCGCGTCGGATAATGACGACGATGGTGGTGTGCATGCGACTGGATTCGAAGCAAACACTGATGTGGGGGGGGGTCATCTGAAATCTGTCATGATCCGGACGTAGGATGTACACAATCAGAACAACCTGTTGAAGGTATGTAACATGTCAAAAATTTGTATATGTGTATGTTATAGTATTTTAGTGTGCATCTTATATTTATTCATCTGATTTTGTATTTGAAGGTGCTGAGGTCACTCCTTTTTGGGATGGAATTCCTCATTACACATATATCAATTGGAGTCATCCAAGCGAAGAAGAATCTTTTACCGGTTCCGGTTCGGGTTCAGTGCAGGGTCCATGGCAATTAGGGGATGCGTTGTTTGTTAAACAGGAATTCACCTCCAAAAGGGACGCACAAATTGCTTGTAAGCAGAACCTCATGAGGGATCACCAACAAGCATATGTGGTTGAGAGCAGGCCTGATAGATTTAGCATGAGGTGTATTGCTCATAACGAGGGTTGCCCATGGAGGGTTAGGGTAATTAAACCACCGTTCGATGAGAAGTGGATTGTTTCAAGATGGAGGGCAACCATAATTGCCTAAATGATCATGTTTCACAGGGTCATAGACAGCTTGATGCCGATGTTATTGCTTCAGTTGTAGTAGGTATGTATTTTTTCAATTTCCTCTATATGTCTTCCATAATGGTTCATTAAGGCTGTTCATTTTAATATGAATGTTACATTTGCATTGTCAGGAATGATTAAGGAGGAACCATCTGTGTCGATTGCATTGGTTCAGGAAAGGATCACCCATTCATTTGGATTTAGAGTTTCATATCGTAAGGCCTGGTATGTGAAGCAGAAAGCCATGGCAATGATTTACGGGAACTGGGAAGAATCGTACGCATTTTTGCCCAGGTGGTGTGGCTACATGCTTCATTTTTCACCAGGTTCTTTTTATGATATTCAAACAAATGATTATTTTGTGGCACGTCGACTGGTACGGGGAAAACGTGTGTTTCATCGCATGTTCTGGACTTTCGGACAGTGTTGCCAAGCATTTAATTTTTGCAAGCCGATGATTCAGATTGATGACACTCATTTGTATGGGAAGTATACAGGGTAATTGTTGATTGCCACGACTCAGGATGACAATAATGAATGTCTGCCACTGGCATTTGCCATAGTTGAGGGGGAGACCTTGGAAGCCTGGGCATACTTCCTTGCTAACATTCGCTTCCACGTTACAGAAAGGCAAAACATATGTCTCATTTCAGATAGGCACCAGAGCATACTATCTGTTGTGGCGAATCATCCTGGTTGGCAACCACCATATGCTCATCACGTGTTTTGCCTTCGTCATATTGCCAGTAATTTTAATCAAAAGTTCAGGAATCAACGCTTGAAGAAGACGCTGATGAATTTAGGTATGGTTAACAAGTAATTTGAATATATCAACCACAATATCCGTAACTCGATTAGTGCTAATGGTATGATTGTTTTGCAGGTTATACTCCCTGTATGTCTCATTTTGAGGTGGCATTAGCACGATTCCGTGATAGCAGTCCTGAGGTTGCAGAATGGATTGATAGCATCCCCAAGGAAAAGTGGACACGTGCATATGACGTAGAAGGGAGGAGATTTGGCCATATGACAACAAAATTGGCTGAATCAGTCAACAGCGTGTTGAAGGGAGCAAGAAACATGCCTATCGCTGCTTTGATGAAGCACACGTACAACAGATTGGTTGAATATTTTGTAACCAGGGGTCTGGCGACTATTTCACATGCTGAGCCTTCAACGCGGCATTGCAAGATTATGGTTGATGCTATGAGGCATAATTAGTCCGTTGCCACAGGTCACCACGTACGCACATATAATCTTGATCAAACCGAATTTGAGGTGGCAGAGGGCTGTGAGACGTCATTTTCAGTGAATCTTGGAGAGCGTTTTTGTCAGTGTGGCAGGTTTAAGGCCTTCAAATACCCATGTAGTCACGCAGTAGCTGCTGCTTTACATATTCGTCAGAATCCATTGCAGTTTGTGGATGATGTCTTCCTCGTAAGTAATTTGGTGCAGGCTTACTCAATCCCATGGCAGGCAATTGGTAATGAAGCTTCTATTCCACCGAGTGACGGTCCCGTTATCATACCCAACAGGGAAATGTTGCTTGGAAAGGGTCGTCCAAAGGCCACTAGAATACGTAACGAGATGGACGAAGTCGAAACTAGCCAAAGACACCCCAGATGCGGAATTTGCAAGGCTGTTGGACATAATCGGAGAGCTTGTCCTGATCGTCGGCCTGTTTCATGATTTTTTAACGATATTTGTAATACTAGTTGTATGTAAATGCATTTCATTTTAAGGTTTTATATTTCCGTTTCAGAATATGTTTAGCCTTTTATCATGTTGATCAATTCGCATAACAAAAATTTGTTTTGGACATGAAAAAAACAATGATGCCATGAATTGAAATAATCAAAACAATTGAAATAACCACACTTATTGAAATACGAAAATAACAACATTAATTTGCAGTTTCACATGCCTTCTTCCATTTTGCCTACGGGTTTGCTAAAAACAGCTAAGATGTGTATTGCAGAAAAATGTTTCCAGTAGTTGGATTTGGCTAACACCTTCAACACGTCTGCATCGGTTGTCAACTCTTTTATCTGATATTCGATTGTGTTGTCTGAATAAGCGTAATGGGATGGCTGTCGAAAAAACAATTTTCTTACCACCTGTGAGTTGTGAATTCCATAATGGGGAACCCCAACAGGCGCAACTTGCTTGATTACATCCTTCAGTGTTTCAATGTTGCATCCTAAAGGAATTTCAAATCTTATTGGATTTGTTCCAGTGAATGCATAACCCACAAAATCGGCTTGTCGTGGTATCTTCCACTTGCCGTTGTAATATAGCATTGCATCATGTGTTGGGACGATGGTGGATTGAAGCAGGCTGAGTATGCCATCAGGTGTTCTGTTTATGCTACATAATATTTCTATAGGCCTAACGCTCGACATTTGTTCATTGCACATTAACATTAAGCAAACATCGTTATCGTTGGTCAGTTTAAGAGAATGGAAAAAATATTGCTGACCTGGATGTAGGGATGGCTGCCTGTAGTAGATTTCGTCAACAAAATGGTCACTGCTAAGCATAAGGGTGTCGCACATCCTACTATTGAGTGTTTCAAAAGAACACTCATTGGGAACCCGCATTGGTATTGGAGAACTGGATTCAAAATAAACACCTGTTTCATTGTGTTTCATCGATCCATTTGGAAAAAGGAAGGCTAATTTGGAGTTAAGAATGGTCTGACTGCTTGTTTCTCCTAAGAATGCCATAGTATTCAGATTGAATTTTGTTGTGGAGGTCAGTTGTGTAGGACTGTCTGACTTATATAGGGTTCAATGACGCCCAAATGTAGGCGTGACACCTCTATCTGTCACGCCTAAATTGGGCGTCTTTAGTCACGCCCTAATCGGGGCGTGTTCAGTCGCAGCCTAATTGTTGGTATGTTGTGATAAAAGGAGGAAAGTACACAAGCAGAGCATGTCTTTACATATGCAGTTTTTAATGTGCCGAGACCAGGTTTTTTTAGTTTACGCTTAAAATTTCTGCTAGAGTCCTAGTCTACATTATTGTACCAAAAATCACAATATAATAAACATTACACGAATTTGGTGTTATAAACGTCTGAATCTCAAATAAAGTCCACTACAAACTAAAATACTAAATAAACACTAACATAACACAAAAAAAAAAACTAGGACTCAGGTGGCCACCGCTGACGACGCGCTTGACGATCGGGCAAGTTCCGTCTGACAAGCTGCCGAGAAGAGCCTGGCTGAGAAGGGTCCGTCTGGGGAGGGACTGCCTGGGGAGGGTAAGCTTGGGGAGGGACTGCCTGGGGAGAGGCTGCCTGGGGAGAGTCAGCAACTGCAGGTGGGTATGCATGTCCCTGATATGGCGATGGTGGGTGGGGATAATGAGGAGATGGGGTCGCATGTTCTGCAGGTCCTGGCCAATCCCAAGAACCAGCTGGAGTATAACCAACATCATCCAAGATGTTGTTAATTTCATCAATAGTCAATCCGGTGTCAGGAACGTCACTGCTTGTCCCACACTGACTTGATGCCATGCCTAAATTAGTCACGTAATACATATGATGTGACTGCGAGTTTGCTGGTGGAGGTATGTCACTCTGGCAACTAAAACCCTGATGGCCCATGTCCCCATGCTGTCTCGATTGCTGCTGAGATGATCGATAATAGAAAGGCTGACTACCATATGTAGGTGCTATCAGCGGAGGCCTATAGCAACCTTCCATGCGAGGCCTGGGAATTGGTATGGGCTCATGAACATCGGGCATGGCTTTCCGGCGACGCTCTAATCCATGTCCCTCACGTCTCCCACGAGGAACAACCACATGCACCTGTGGGTCATGCTGAAGCTGTGATGGGGGTGCAGGTGGGCTTGGCTCCTCCAAGTGACAACTCTCTCGGAACATGCACATAATGCGCCCCACCTCCTGGTTCAAGTATTCCATGCTGAATCCAGGCCAGTCATTACCGCTACTTGCAGAGAACAACATCTCCAGGCCATCAAACTACCAATCACACAACAAATTCATTAGCCCAAACAATAACGCCATTAAAATGTCAATTACTTTACAAATTAAATTTAAAAACACTTACACCACGACCCATCCTGGCAGCGAATTTTGTCACGTATCGTTTCTCATTCTCCCTCTACCAAACCAGGTACTCATGGCTTGGTGACATCAACCCAGTCAGTTGGGGGGGGGGCAGCTCTATGTGCTGGTCCTTGCTCTCCCATCGACGGATAAAGGGTCTTAGCTTACGACTCCAATTATCCATTTGTTTGCCTCGCAGGGATAGGTCATGCACGCCCTCCAACTTCCTTGGCCTTCATGGGATTGGCTGATCCCTTCCAAATTGTCGCATGCAACGGTCAGGATGAGAATATTCAACTGTGTGGAAGCATATAATTGGACTGGTAGCCATCCACAACAGTCGCTCGTGCTCAGTAGCACCAAGGAAGTGATAGCCTGCATATGGTTGCCAAACCACCTGAACAAAACAATTAAACACAGAATTAGGAAAGAACAATGATTGCAAACAATGCAAATTATCCAAGTCAACTGACCAAAGCTTATTTAAATTAAAACACGTACCTCATCCCGCGTAAGGGAATCTAATCTTACCCGATACCAGGGAAGGTCGTGTACACGAAACCTGGCTAAAGCATTAAACCTAATTTGAAAATAAATGACATTAGACTACTTATCAGACTCATTAATACGTAGTTAATAACAGAAAATAAGAACACATACCTGTGGCCGTAATGCCACTCTTGGTGAGTAGGCTGAGGTATAGCTGGAGCAATGGGTGGGAAATCTGAGCCATGCCCATATTTGGAGAAGCACATGACACCCACATATGTCACTTCTATCTACATCTGTACATTCACACATTTGTCTAAACAAATGTGCAAGGACGGCAGAATCCCAGCTATACCTACCTATGTCTGCCATGTCTCCTGCGAGCAAAGGGACATAGCGATAACCGACAGTGCTTCTGCCGGATCTGTCGCATAGTAGCCATGACCAATGGTACGCGCAATGTGCGCCTTTGTAAACCGCATGACTTCTATCAAATCCCCACCTACCTCGCCCCAATGCGCATAATTCCTATCAAAGTAAGACAGGCGCAACAATCCTCCTTTTAGCTCAGCCTCCTGAGCAGGATGACCGAAGACCTCCTCGACGACGATGGCCCAGTCATCTGACGTCGCTCTGATTACGACATTGTCGTCACTGCCTAAACCTAAGATACCGCCACGTCTTCCAACGTGATGGTCATCTCTCCATGCGGCATGTGAAACGTATGTATCTCTGGTCTCCACCTCTCAACCAGAGCACTGATAAGCGCAGCATCGATCTAAATGCAAGTTTAAAATAATCAATGCATATGCACACTTATAAATCAAAACTTTTATAGGAATCACTTCGTATGAATCATTCTTCAATTAAATAATTTATACCTGAATATGTCGCATGCGTGCGACATGTAAGAATCCTGCCTCTCCTAACATCACCACAACGATTGCAGGAATATCGTCACAGTCTAGCCCCCCTGCGACTTTACCACATCGCGTCTTTAACACCCGGCATCTGTCCTCGTTCCACACAGCCTGTGAAACTTGAGTTCGCTGGGTACGCTTCCGCAACACCCCCCACTTATACGGGGTAGGCACAACATGGGTCGTCGGATCACTTCCGTCACCTTCTTGATCGGATCCAGAACGTGAAGACCCCGAAGATGATGAATCAGCCATCTATGAGACTATTTAAATATAATGAAAATAATATTATAATTAATAAATTAATGTATTACCTTAATTACCTTAATTAAATTACAATACAAATAAATTACCTTAACCCTAAACTGAACAATTTAAATTTAATCCAAATATTTTAATTTGAACAATAAGTCCTTAACACTAAATCCCACATACTAAACCATTAACCCTAAAATCATTATACCTAAATTAAACCCTAAGACAAAAAATCCTAATCCATTAACTAAACAAAAATTCCTAAACCCCTAACCCATAACCATTGACCCCTAAACACTAAGTTAATTTAGTCAAATAATTTAAATTTTAAAAATAAATCCTAAACCCTAACTAAACCCTAAACACTAAGTAAATTCACTACTTCAATTTTAGTTAACTTAACCCTAAACCCAAATCGTCACCCTTAAACTAAAC
>CM023947.1:19788880-19882486 GCA_013407115.1 Glycine latifolia | reverse complement strand
CAAATTCGTAATTTTTTTTATTAAAAATGTAATATTTAGGTTCTTTTGCCTAAAAAATATATTTTTATTATAACATATTAAACTTTTTTTACCCTTTTGTGTGTGGATTCCTTTCTTCCTATATATATATATATATATATATATATATATATATATATATATATATATATATATATATATAATGGCATCGAGTAACTATTAAAGGAAGCTAATTGGTTAAGTCATAATATTACACGCCATAAAGCTTCAGTCACAAACCATGTATATATAAACAAGCATGTTGAATGATCAAGTTAGATTCTACAAACCATGTAAACATCACTTCATAATATTCGGTTGTACGTTAAATTAAACCATATATGCCTATTCCTTTTGAAAACTCACATCAGATATAGAACTGCGCGCACTTCGTTCAGATCAATTAACACCTGTTGGGAATCCAATGCCCCATGATTAAAGTTTTGATATAAAAATGAAAAGATATATACTTTGAAAGAGAATTATAACAGCTATATAATTGTACTTGTTGTCTAACAACGCGCGCGTCAAGAAGTAACGAGAGTCTGAGAAAGAAGAAGCCCAAAAATGTGAAATGTCATTCGAAAAGAGAAGGCAGGGCGATATCGGAATGTCGTTCTTAAAGCAAAGCATCTTCAAAGATATTATTTGTCAGAAGAGTGTATTTGAAGGAGTGTGTTAGAGAGTATTTCTAGCATTTATCATATAATTGCTGGTTTTGGAAGCAAAGCATCCTTTTAAAACGTGTATCATGTTAATCAAAGGAAATAGTAATCTAATATCGCTCCCTCGTATAGTCGTCGGCTAGCAATTACCTCTTTCTCTTAAACTGTCACACTACTGAATCCTGTATCTCTATATATACAATACAACCCTCTTCTTCCCTGCATCACAAATTGTTTAGATCATAAAGGGTTGCTATATATCAAATCAAAACACCATCCAAATGAGCGACCACAATCATCAGCAACAGCCTTTAACTGCTGCTCCTGCCCCACAAGGTATACTAGTACTATATATCTATGTAACTATGTTAATACTTTTTATGTTAAAATGGTTTTTATTATTTTAATTTATTTTCTGGCTTGTGTTTGGGTATTGAATTATTAATGAATGTTGTTATTTGTTATGTTGTGAACACTATATATGTAACTCAATAGAGTCTCCAACAAAGGACAAGGACGACCTTGACACTGGATCGGCAAGCCCGCCGCCAGGCAGTGCTGCACAGTACGTTCAACCACCTCTTCTTCCCGCCGAAGAAATCGGTTGTCTAGAACAATGGTATGTCATTCTTTTTTTATTAACTCGAAGTGTCTCAATAAATTTGGAGAACAAATCTTCTAAAAGAAAATGGTGCAGTATTTAATAAAGTAATCAAATTATTAGTCAATTTAAAACTTGAATAAATAGTTAGATATTAGCACTGCAAGTAAATTATGATCTTCTGTCAACAAATAAAAATTAATCATCGTATAACTTACGTGCCTAGCTATCTAGAAACACATTCTTTCCAATTCATTCTCGTAGGAACAAAAGGCTCTGTGAGTGGGATGGCTAACAAGAAATTTTTAAGAAAAAGAAATCAGAAATATATATAATTGACATTCAAAAATGAAATTGGGGCACCAAGCTTCGGAAACGCACCATTATTAACATAATTTGTTGTTCGATCAATTATAGACTTGGCCACCTGAATAAAAAAACGCAAGAGATTGCAAAAACTCAATAACAATAGAAAAAAAGAATATATAACAAGAAAAATAAAAAAGAACAAATATGGGTGTATGTATAAATAATGGATCTGAGGTGGTCAAGGTCTAAAATTTAAGTTTTAAACTGGTCAATAATTTGGTTGCTTTACCAAATATTGCACCATTTTACTTTAGAGGATATCTCTATTTTTATTTTTATTTTTTAAGGGCATAAATTATGAATAATTTAAAATAACATTTAAAAATATTATATTTTTTTTACTAATATCAACTAAAAACAATTTTTTAACGATATTATAAATATATATATATATATATATATATATATATATATATATATATATATATTATATACATACACACTAGTATTTTATATTTTAATGCTCATGATAAATTTTATTTTTATATAAAGATTTGTAATGAATAAATATTCTTAATATATAAATATATTAAAATTAAAATTCATAATAAATTAATATTTTTACTATATAAGTTATATTTTGGATTTATAATAAACAATTTATATTATAATATAAATTTATTTTTAAATATTAACATTTTATTTAAAATAATATTAAAATTCAAATTTAAAAATCAAGATTAAAATGATAGTTAATTTGAAGTAGATAAGTTATTAAGAAAAGAGAAAATTACAACAAACTCACCTAAGATTTTTCACTAATTACACGTGCATCTTTTCCTTTTAAAATCATTTCTTTGACACCTACTGTCACAATATTAACTTGCCATTTGTTTTTAAAATTGATTTACATTAAATTTTATTTTTTTATGAAAACCCAAAGTTGTCCCTTATTTTAAGTGTCCCGGAAGGGGATTTTCCTCAATTTCCTCTAAATTACACATATACCCCTTTAGCTTTTAAAGTTATTGCACATGTACTCCCAAGCTTTTAAAACTCTTACATATGTGTCCCATATTTTTTACAAATAATACATGTGTACCTTATGTTTTACAAAATTAAACATGATATCTCTCTTCCATCCTAGTTGCCGGAATGTCAAAAATGCCATAGGATTATTTTTCATAAAACATTGTTCACACAAAATACATCACAAATTTTAAAGATCTTGCCACCAAACACTAAATAATGTTCATAGCACAATAATATAACTGTTGAACATCATCAAAACAAAAACAAAAAAAAAAAAAAATCAAAACCGTGGATAGAACAAAGAAAAAATTTAATAAAAAAAATTAAACCAACCTAGAACTCAATAACACCTCCTAAAAATGGGATTTCACACTTGTAAAACTTAATCCAACCTATAACTCAATAACACCATGGACATGTACGTCCAAGAAAACACACTACCACCAACTTCACTGGACTCAGCATGCAAGATAGTGGCTTCAAAAGGGATAAACTTTCAACAATATTGACGTGTCAAAGGTTTAAACGAAAGAAATAGGGATAATTTGGAGAATAAAATTTTCATAAAAATCATATAATTTAAAAAATAAACGAAATTAATGTCATTTATAATGAACATGGTACAAGTGTAACAGAGTCATAAAAGTTAAGAAATTTTTTTAGGATAAAAAAAAGGAAATGCATATATAATTAGTACACACCTAAAAAAAATCTATAATTTGTTAGTAATAAAATCAAATGTGCTAATAAAGAAGAAAACATAGTATTTTTAAACAAACAAGAAAAATACTTTTTAAGTTAATTATTGAATCTAATTAAATATGAAATTAAAATTAAGAAGTACATTTTTTTAAAGGCCAAAAGAAATATTTTATTAGAGCAACCATAGCTTTAGCACAAGTTGTGCAGAAGCAATGCTACGGTCAAAAGATAAGGCACTTGACACAACGGAAGTGTTAATAATTCCTCAAAACACTCCCATGTAAGAAAAATCCTAAAAACGTTCTAATTAAAGAATAGCTTCTAAGATCATTCTCATTGAAAATAAAGATTCAAATTAATTAGTTAATTATATATATCACAATTTAACAATATTGTAATGATAACGGACTTATATAATCTTTTGATTCATTTGAAATAGGGGTTTTTGATTTTAGTCCTTTAATTTATTTATTTTTGTTTTAGTCATTTTGTTAAATAATAATATTAAATAATGATATAACAATGATGTTAATAACTTATTGATTTATCATGTCATCACAAATCTAATAAAAAAGTCATGTGTATTATGTTTTTACATCTTTATCTATCCAAAATAGATGATGACATCATACTATTAGACAAAGGAATTTAAAAATACAGTTTATTAAAAAGAATTGTTAGTACTTATTATCTTGTTAGACTCATTGATAATATGATAAGTCAATGGATTATTAATATGCTATCAATTATATGTAACATAATTTTTGTATAATTAAAAAATAATAAACATTATCGAAATCCTGATTAATTGATTATGTTTAGGTTTCCCATTAATACCAAGATCACCTCAATCGCATTATCGAAGTCCAGAAGCAAAGTGTCAAAATGCATTAAATTTTGAAACGTCAAGCATTTCAATACTACTCAAATTTTTCACTTTAAAATCCAAGAAAACTAGTGAAATCATGCTAACTTTTTCATTTAAACCATTCAAAACATGAATCACAAGAAAATATATACCTATATTCGGTTTTTTAGACCAAACGTCGACTTCAAATTCAAGTCCAATTTTATCAATCAAGGCTCTATGAATTTTCTTATCCTTGATTTTTTTTAGTTACAAAATTTTGAATGCAATGTTTTTCTTTTTCTTGTATGACTATGATATGTGATCACTTTGTATCAATTTGTTAAATTAGGATATAAAAGCTAACAGATCTAATAAATTATAAATTTATTTGTTTTGATAATTTATTAATGTTTTCTTTTGTTTAATTTGCCGATTAAAAAATGTTTTTTGTTTAATATTGATACTCGTGACTAGAGGGAAAACGACACAAGTTGATATTGTCTTATTTTGCAGTTTAATTGATCTTTGTTGCTGTTGCAAACTTGACTTTTGCGGTTAAGTTTCTAAGAGACGTATTTGGTTGCTGAATCAAAAAATTCTAGATGGCATCAATAGAGTCCTTGTCTGTATATTCTGTCAATTCAATACTAGAAAATTAACATTTGTTTAGATTTTTATTCAGAAGTGTGCTTTTTGAGGATGTGAAAAATGTCTCAGTAAAAATTATGACAATAATTGTGAATTCTGTATCTTTAAGGCTTAATCACGTACTGTTTTTTGTAACTTTGAATTTGAAGTGATTAGAGCTCTAGGTTCTTTATGTTTGATGTTGAATCATGCAGTATATAATAACTAATTACTAAAGTTTTAGTACAAAATTGTATATATAAGTTAAAATGTTAAATGCTCACTGTAAAGCTCCTTTACAATCAATCATATCTCTCTACAAATTGTGACCTCACTGAAAAACGATTAATTGGGATTTTTTTTAATTATTATTTAAGGATAGTCTATGAATTAGTATAAAAAATAGATAAGTCATAATATTTGTTATGATTTTTAAATTGAAAGTTATAATTAACGTTACAATTTTTAATTTTTATTTTATTTTTTTAATTTAATATTTTACGACTTTAGTTAACATTTTTAAAAAATATTTATAACTTTAAATCGGTAGGAAAATTTTTCTTAACTAAAATCATAAAATATTTTATGATTTTAGTTAATTAAAGTTTTTTTTTATTTTACGATTTCAAAGTTATAAGTATTTTGTTATTACTTAGGATTTTGAAGTCGTAAAATGTGTTTTTTTTTTAAGTTAAAGAATGGTAAAAAAAAAATTATTAAAAAATTGTAAATAATTTTTTAATTTAATTATTTAAAAAATAAATATATTTTTAGTTTTATTTAATATTTTGTATATATTTTTTTATATGGTTTTATTTAATATTTTTTATTTAATATATTTTCTATATTTTTATATGATTTTATTTAATATTTTCTTAATTTTTGGTATATTTATTTTTTAATATATGTTTATTTAATTTTCAAAGATAAAAAATATTCTTTCTTCTGTTTAATTGTCTCCTGCACTTTTCAATTCCACCACCATGTTTCTTTTGTAAAAAAATATGTTTCCTATGCTTTCTCCTAGTATCGTCCTTCCCACATTTGGATACACATAATCATCTTATTTCATATTTCATTTGTTTCTCTAACAAACTTACACGGTCCTTCACACAACATGTTTACCTTAAACTCTATTTGTTTATCCTTCTTTAGTTTCCATTATCTTATCCTTGGGTTTTGAGTCATCTTCCTCACATTAAGTACTTTGTTAACTGAACCTCTAGAACTATCAGCTTATGTTGCGTAGCGACACACTCTCCAAGATAGACCTTATAGTCGATACAAGAATTTCTATCTTCTCATCTAGTCATAAAGAAATTTATTTGACTACGATTTTGACCACTATGATAAGTGATAAGATGTGACTCCTTTTTTCGAAAAAGGTGATCGCTATCATCAAATCATAGACTAGTCCAACATTCAAGATATATTCTCTAGTCTTATTTCTCGTCCATAACCAAAACCTCCATAAATTTTATCAAAACCTTCATTGTTTATACCAACATGACCATTTAGATCTCCTCCTAGGAAAATCTTTTTCTCTCGTGATATCCCTCTCAAAACCTTCTCCAAGTCTTTCCAAAATTGGTTCTTATCCTTGGATTGCAATCCAACTTAGGGTACATACACATTGAAGATATTTAAAATTAAGTCACTCACTACAAACTTAATCAGCATAATCATGTTGCATTTCCTTTTGACGTCAACGACTTTATCTCTGAAACTTTTATCGATCATAATTCCAACACCATTTTGACTCTTGTTTATACCTGTATATCACAACTTGAAATCGGTGCCATCCACTTCCTTAGCCTTTTCTCCAACCCACTTAGTTTCTTGCAAGCAAACAATATTCATTGTCCTTCTAGCAAAAACATCTGTTAACTCCCTCATTATACTTATTATGGTTCCTATGTTCCAGCTTCTCAATTGCATCCTAAACCCTTGGGCCATGTTTGTTTGCCACGCTTGCCCATCTACGTGTTGGGACCCTGATCTACTTGTCACCAAATCCCAGTGAAGACTTGGCATCTTGCCTTGAGGCAAGGACCTAGCTCACTTATCACTATATCCCGAGACCAATGCAGTGTCTTGACTTGTGGCAAGGGCCCTAGCCCATTGTTCGCTACACCCGAAATCTGATGTAACGTGTCGTTATAAAGGGTATGTCCCAACAAAATATCATAATGGTTCATCTCATAAATATAGTTGTTTGTTAAGGTCGGTTCACAACACATGATGCCAACCCTCCTCCTTTATCTTGATTTGGGACAGGCCATACTTGCAAGCACACATAGGTGGAGTTAACTTCATGGAGAATTGATAAGTGCCCTATTTTAGTAAAATAAGGCTTACAATGATGGCACTTATCTTTTGATTTCAGTAAAATTGTTTATAAACTTGGCCTAAAACCTAGTTGATTTGTATTTAGTACTTATATAAATGTTATTTTTCACATTTTGGAAGATTAGTCCAATCATATTTTGTATTTTGATAGGTTCCGATGGTATCCGAAGCATCCAAGCAAACAAAGCAAGCGAAAGGGACATAAGAATCAAATTTGGGGGGTGTCAGAAGCAAAATGGCCCAGAACTCGTCCAGGCCCATGATCTTTCTTCAACATTAAGTCTTTAACTCGCCTAGGCGAGTGTCAACAGTTCATGTTGCTTGCCCAGGCAAGTGAACATTCCAGAAAAAGTGCATTAGCTCGCCCAGGCGAGTGAACCAAGGCCAAATTGCTTGCCTAGGTGAGTGAGCTTAAGCAGGTGACCAAATCCTATAAATAGGCATGCAAGGTGAAGATGGAAGCATGATTTTGGAGGGAGAGAAGTGAGAAACACTTAGGGTTTAGAGAGAGGTGAGAGAAGAGAGAAAATGAGTGGAAACTCTATAGGAACGGACCAAGGATCGTTACCTTCGTCATGTTTTCTGTTGATCTCTTGCTCTACACCATGATTGGTTAGTTTCTCTTAAGGATTGAATGTAATCTTCTTACCTTTATGTATTTCTTTTGATATTTGATATATGTATGAATCTTTTATACTCATTCTGGTGATTTCATTCTGTTCTTAATGCTTGATTCTACTTGATTACTAGTTTCATGAAATTGGATTCATAGTTTAACTGGAAAGTACTCTTAGGATTTGAACTGAATGATTTTACTCTTTATGTTATGTTGCTAGGAATAGAGCATAACATTTAGATTGCAAATAGCATGCGATTTATGATTGTAATGCTGAGTTATTTACTTCGTATGCGAGGAATCGATATTCGGTAAATATCCTTAGAATTCTCGATTGCGAGAGATCAATTCGGGGTGAATTAATGTGTGCATCAGTAATGATGGAAAATGATTTATACATGGTAATATTAATTGCATACTGAGGGTATGAATGATGAAACCTAATCCTACGTTCTCTTCAATTAATTTCATTTTCTTAGTTTTCGTACTTTTTAGTTATTTTCCGTTATTTTCACAAAACGCATAAAATTTCACTCATACTCATTGTACATAACTATTGAACTGTTAAATTCTATTTGGATTAACTGAGTAGCTTAAGTCCCTGTGGAGACGATCTTTATAAATTTTGTAACTTACAACGACAATTGGTACGCATACCAAGAGTCATAACAAGTTTCTGGCGCCATTGCCAGGGACTTGAGTCGCTTACTCAATTCTTTTAGATTTATTTTTCAGTTTAGTAGGACATTTTCTTTACTTTTGTAATTTGTTTTATTTTTGTATAAATTCTCTTTTGTTATATTTTATTTTCACTAACCTCGGTACTTACGGGTTGTTGTAGTTTGTTCTTTTTTCTATATTTGTGAGGTAAATTTCCTGCAGATAAAACGCTATTTGAAATTACCTAGACTGAAAGAAAGAAACAGGAAGAAAAAGAAACAACCAACCAATAAGTCACAGAGTGAATCTTCTATTTAATTCTCCTTCAAAAAGTCACCTGTAAATTGATATTATGGCTAATAGAGGAGGAGAAGAAAATAGACCACCAAGGAGGACTCTTGGTCACTATGCTTATCAACAAGGACCAAAAAATTACAACAACATAGTCATTCCTCCTTTCAACAACAAGGTTGTGGAATTGAAGCCAGCATTGCTCAGTCTGATTAGCTCACACCCTTTTGCTGGTATGGATCATGAGGATCCATACACACATTTGTCTACCTTCATGGAACTATGTAGGACCATGGGAGCTTCTGATAAAGATGCTGAAGCTGTCTACCTCAAAGCTTTTCCATTCTCTTTGACAGGTAAGGCAAAGACTTGGCTCCAGTCCCATCCAAACAAAAGTCTCAACACTTGGGAAGAAGTGGAGGAAAAATTCATTGCAGGATTCTTTCCTCCATCCAGATTCATAAGCACAAAATCATCCATTGCTACTTTTTCTCAAGGTTTTGATGAACCTTTTTGTGAAACATGGGAGATATTCAAATCTTTACTGTGGAGGTGCCCAAACCACAATTTTGATGATACTGCACAATTACATATTTTCTACAGTGGTTTGAGACCTTAAACAAAGATGATTCTTGATGCCTCAGCTGGAGGTACGATGATGTCAAAGAGCCAGGAGGAAGCAATTGTAATCATTGACTCCATAGCAGCCAGTGATTACCAGTCTCATCATGATAGATCTCCGATTCAAAGAAAAGGTATAATTGAGCTGGATACTCAGAATGCAATTCTAGTTCAAAATAAACTCTTGACTCAACAATTAGAGGCCTTAACAAAACAGATAGGCCAACTTCCTCAACAATTTCAACAAGCACCTGATGAATGCCAACAAAAGGAGGCCCATTATTTGCAAAATCAGACCAGACCTCAACAAAATTCTCAAGGAAATTACCAAGGCTACATAGGTGGTCCAGGTTCAAATCAGCCTTATGGATGGAGGCAGCAAAATGATAATGCATATTATGGTCCCACTAACTCTTCTTTTGCAGGATAGAGGTCTACCACAATAACAACAAGAAGCCTAGCCTAATAGAATATCAAAAATGGAAGATACTCTAACTTAGTTTATGCAGATATCCATCACAAATCAGAAGAACACTGAGGCTTCCATTAAAAATCTTGAAGTTCAGGTTAGACAGCTTGCAAAACAACTATCTGAGCATAGAAGTGGACCTTTTTCAGCAAGCACACAAGTTAACCCAAAGGAACCAAGGGAGTGTTTTAGAGTGGATGTCTTGGATGAAGTAATTTCTGACTCCAAGAGGTCAATTCAAAGAAAAGATTGTTCAGAGGAAACATTGACAGAAGCATTTGAGGAGATGAGTGAATATGAAGAAAATGAGAGTTTAAATTGTCTCCAACAACTAGATGCTTTCAAGGAAATTCCTTAACAGCAATCTCTCTTTGAAGAATTTTCAGAGGAAAAGAAGAATCAAGAATCAAAGATGGAGGTAAACGCAGTACCTCAACATTTGAATTATGTTTTTCTTGCAGGTGATTCAAAGACACCAGTTACCAATGATTTAAGTCTTTCTGAAAAAGAAAAGAAACTGGTGAAAATTATGAAGGAAAACATATAAGCCATTGGCTCTCCATTGTTGTCCAATTACTGGAAGCCTGAGCCATAACAAAGGCGTCCAGCTAATAAGACGTTAAAGAAGCGCTCCTGGGAGGCAACCCAGTTTTTTTAAGCTTTGTTTTAAATTGTATCTTATGTTTTTGAATTAGATTTATTAACTTTACTTTTGAAAATTTTATGTCTTATGTTTTTAAACATATCATCTGCTTTATTAGAACTATCATTTCAAGGCTTGGGAACAGGCCTATTCTTGTCAAAGTAGATGATGATGAGGACATGGCAGATTATATTGATGACTTCAAATGGAGGAGACTGAGTTCCTCAAAACCATGATCTTCAAAAATCTGTGACATAGTCTTTATGCTTCTTTACTGCTTTGAATTAAATTTAGTACTTTATTTCCTAATTACTTTTTGCTTAGATAATTACACGCGTTTATGATTTTTATTGGTTTTATTATGCGCAACTCTGATGGTATAAACAGAAGATTCTCTCCTTTTGGAAGTACACATTTTTTATAAATTTTTGTTTTAGTAAAACTTTTTGGGACTTGAAAGACAAATATTTCTGGAACACAACATGTTTTGAAAAGAATCAACAAATTTGAAAAATGCTTTTTAGATCAGAACTCAAAATTTATTTTTGAAAACCTTGAGAAAGAAAAACAAAGGAATGACTTTCTCAAATACCAAAAGAAGGTAGATATTTTTTACATGGATTTAATAATGAACAACTTTTGAAAACACTTATTTGACTTAAAACATGAAAACAAACCTTAATCTTAAGTGACTGAGTGCACCCACATAAATTGTATTGAGTGTCCTCACTAATATGATCTATAGTTGATTTTGAATGAATTTCTAATTGTCATGATATATGATGTATGTATATGATTTAGGCCTTCTTTCTTCTTGAACATTTTAAAGCCACTGGCCAAAAAGCTATCCCAATATATGATGATTTACCACTTGCTAGCCCTTTTGAGCCAAAACACTCATGATTTTATTGGAACACTAACCTAGGTTAAGAATTTCCTACCTTACCTTAGGTTAGGAGAGCAAAAGGGATTTTGTTAGAAACTTTTATCATTTGGATGGCTAATGTGATAAAAATGTTTTGTTTTAAAATGTGGCTAAAGTTATTGAAAAGAAAAGAAAGAAAAGAAAAAGAAAAAGAAGAAAAAGAAAAAGGAAAAAAATTCCTTGTGTTCTAAATTGTACAGAGTATTTTAAATTCTATAAAGTTGGGTGATTGAGAGGTTGATATGAGAAACATTGATAAACTTGGTAGAAAGAGAAAAGAAATGGGAAGTGATAATAGCTTATTTTATCTTTGTTTGCTCTCCTATTCTCAAGGTAACTTTGAATATCCAGAAAAACCAAGATTTCTTTTCAAGCCTGGCCCAACCCTAAAAAGTCCTAAAGATCTATGATAATTATGTATTTTGATTTGATGGGAAATGAACTGCAAAATTGATCTATGACATATCAGTGTTGGAATTGAGAAAAAAACACTTACCTGTGGGAGAAATAAACACCTTTGAGAGGTTTTCCTCTGTTTAAAAAAATTGGGAGTTTCTTCTGATGTTCTTTAGAAATGAAATGTGAATTGATCTTAATCTCATTTTGGTTTTGTGAATTCCATTTTTTGTGTTTTCAATTCTCGACGTTGATTATTTGAAAATATGTTCTGATTATTCTTGAAAGTTCATTCTTTACAAAGCATGTTTTATATTAAAAAGTATTTTCTATATATTACTTATATTCCTATTATTTGTAGTATTATTATACTTTGCTTGAGGAAAAGCAAGATTCTAGGTTAGGGGGAGTGATAAGTGCCCTATTTTAGTAAAATCAGGCTTACAATGATGGCACTTATCTTTTGATTTCAGTAAAATTGTTTATAAACTTGGCCTAAAATCTAGTTGATTTGTATTTAGTACTTATATAAATGTTGTTTTTCACATTTTGGAAGATTAGTCCAATCATATTTTGTATTTCGATAGGTTCCGATAGTATCCAAAGCATCCAAGCAAACAAAGCAAGCGAAAGGGACATAAGAATCAAATTTGGGAGGTGTCAGAAGCAAAATGGCCCAGAACTCGTCCAGGCTCATGACCTTTCTTCAACGTTAAGTCTTTAACTCGCCCAGGTGAGTGTCAGCAGTTCATTTTGCTCGCCCAGGCGAATGAACATTCCAGAAAAAGTGGATTAGCTCATGCAGGCGAGTGAACCAAGGCCAAATTGCTCGCCTGGGTGAGTGAGCTTAAGCAGGTGACCAAATCCTATAAATAAGCATACATACCGGGTTATTTACTTCGTATGCAAGGGATCAATATTCGGTAAATATCCTTAGAATTCTCGATTGCGAGGGATCGATTCGGGGTGAATTAATGTGTGCATCAGTAATGATGGAAAATGATTTATACATGGTAATATTAATGGAATACTGAGGGTATAAATGATGAAACTCAATCCTACGTTCTCTTCAATTAATTTCATTTTCTTAGTTTTCGTACTTTTTAGTTATTTTCCGTTATTTTCACAAAACACATAAAATTTCGCTCATACTCGTTGTACATAACTATTGAACTGTTAAATTCTATTTGGATTAACTGAGTAGCTCAAGTCCTTGTGGTGATGATCTTTATAAATTTTGTAACTTACAACGACAATTGGTACGTTTGCCAAGAGTCATAACAAGAATGTGTTCAAATAAAAACACAGGAAGTTGGTTTCTTAGAGAAAAATTAATAAAGATATTTTATAAGGTTTTTTGCAGTTATTTAGTATGTAAAATAGTTGATTCTAGAACTTGACATCTTGTGGAATGTGAAACTAAATACTGAGAAAATAGTGACAAGTTTTTAAATAACCTTTTTTATGTAAATCAGATTTATGCTTGTGTCAATGTGTTCAATTTATTTTTCTCTTGAATGTTGCTATATAGTACTTGGATGTGATCCAACAGAGGAAAAAATGCTTAAATACTGGATATTGATGAGTTTTGTTTTCCACAATGCCTATGAAGTTGCGACAGCCTGTGCCTTGGCTGTACGAGTTGGCAGGCTTATATACATTACATATGGTTCAATACTGGATGAAAGTGGACACCTTATTCATTTCTTGACTCTTCAAGAGGCAGACATGTTAATTCGTAAACGGTTTGAGCAAAGTGAAACAACTGCTAACTATGTGAAAGTTGTTGTTGAAGAAAGTTTCAAGTCTTTTAAAAAATTTAATGGGATTGTCCATTCTCCAAAGAACAAAAAACCATTTTCAGAATGTCATAATTCAACCTTTCATAATGGTGTTGGTTTTGACAATGAGAATGGCCTATCTAGGGAGTAGGGTTTTGCTATTGGAGGTCAAGAGTCACTAAGTTGAACAAATGGTTATCTGTCAGAATTGGCTGTTATAGCCTTCGTCTGTAGAGTGAGTTGGTGGTTCAACTTTTCCTTCATGTCATTGGTTATTTAGGTCTATATTGCCTTAGCATCATGAGTCACTGAAATTCTGAAATTTTTATTTTTATTGTCTCTTGTTTTGTTTAAATTTGACAGTTAGGTCCATTTTATTACTTTTAGAAAACCATTATAATTCTTAAAGATTTGTCAAGTGACTGATTTCTAAAAATGTAATGACCTCAATGTAACATTTTTTTGAGAAATTACCTATTTTTAGTAGTCAATTGTCCTATCACTGATTACTTATAATGAAATTCCTTGAGAAGTTGCTTTTTGATATAGGATGACATTGCTTGAAATCCCAGTTATATGATGCTAATCGTATAAACTTTTTCTGTTTGTCAGGGTGGTGTTCAGAGAGTTCATTTGTTGGATGGTACTATTAGTGGAGTTCTGTTGTTGGAACTTTTCAAGAGAGATGGGATGGGAACAATGATGGCTATGAGTTGGTAATTAGTTGGTGAGGGTAAGAGAAATATGTGGTAAGTTGTATCCTTCATTCATTCATCCAACTGTTTTGTTTCTTGATTTTATTTCAGTTATTAATGTTAATAAACCATAATTTTAGTTGGTATCCATGTATTTTTTATATAAGTGAGTTTCAAACTTGTTTGTAGTTGTCTATGGTGAGCTAATGGTTACTTGGATGTTTGTTAAGATTGAAGGATCCAAATATTTGATTTGGATCTCTAGACCATATGTGATCAATCTTCTTCTTTACTTTGATCAGTTAGTTGATATAACCGACTATGTTAGTGTTAAAGACTAAATAGAACAAACTGATTAAATTGTACCATGGCATGACAATATATTATACCCTTGAAAAAATTTTGCTTGCTTTTATTTTTTAAACCCAAAAATAAATTAATATCAAAATCATGTTCATGGGGTTTTCAATGGTGTTGCCTACTAGCAATAAACTATATGTGGCATATATTGTTGATGGTGTTATACATGATTGATATCATTTTCTTTTCTTTTTATCTAGTTCCATTGATCAAAGCCTTTATCTTCATTTGTCTGCCTTCAAATAAATTTGCATTGACCTTTATGAAGGCATCCGGATGGCTCAAGTAACAGATTTTCTAGAATAAAACAACCTATACAACCTTTGGAGGAATCTGACATATTAGTTAAGCTGACTGATGAAGAGGTTTGCTTAAGTTTTCTTGATATCTTCTTCATAGCTATTGTAAAGCCCGTATTATGACCATTATTGGTGATTTTCTCAAGTAGTCTCATACACTTGATTATTCGTTGTTTATAGTTGATTCAATCATTAGGCTCCTTCATTGTTGTTGAAAGAAAAGGACAAATAATTCTTATGCTGCACTTTTTCCTTTCTTTGAGGAGAAGTGTGGAGAGGTTGCTGCAATTGTAGTATCCCCTGATTGTAGAGGCCAAGGACAGAGAGACAAATTACTTGGTATGTTAATGATATTTATTGCTGATGTGGATTGAAAATTAATTGACAAAGAACCAGTGATTAATAATTTGTGGAATATATTGGAATTCCATGGTGACTTTTGTTGTTTATTCTGACTCATATTGAGTATTAAATGACTTGAAAAGATGTTTATTGCAAAGAACTTTTTAGAGAGTAGCATTAGCATTAGTAAAAGGGTTTGCAACTTTAAATTATGACTTCAGTTCCCTCAAGTCTACCCACCATTTCAAATTCATTAATAAGGGTTCTATAGAAGTTCCAAACATGGCATCAATTATTGGGGGATTAAAGGACTCTTCCAAAGTTTTCATAGTCTTGTCATTTCTGATAGCAAAAAAGGATCATATTATTGCACTAGACTAGTAAGGACTGGTTCTGTATTAGTACTATTTCAACTACATCTGCTATCATATTTCAGCACCATAGTTAAACGCAGACTGCCTATTTAGACTAAGTAAAATGTGAACTAATCCGATTAAATCTCTAAAAATGTCATTCTACAAATACCTATTGACCAAATGAACCTGTACTGAACTGTCAAGACCATGTAACTGCACTTGGTTTAAAAGGTTCAACCAATCCAAGGTTAATATTATTGTCTTGAAACCAAAAGATAGGAAATGAAAATTAAAACTTCAGACTTGTGGCTGGTTAGTGTCCTTAAACTGTCTTTTTGATAGCTACTGACCACGTCAATTAGTACTGAATTGTCCAAACTGTGCATGGTTAAAAGGTTCAACCTGTCCTAGTTTATATTATTGTGCTGAAAGCCTGAAACTATTAGACAAGAACGAGGATTACTTCAAACCAACTCATTTTTAAGCACCTCTCGAACTACTATGCTAATTTTTGCTTTTACTTTTGATGCACATATACTATAACATATAGTTTTTGAGTTAAACCATTAAAACAAATTGAACATGGATTCATACTTACCATTGCAAATTAAAGTATTATAAATTTACATGAAGTTATTAATATTTTCCTTTTATAACCTATATTATATAGTGCATGGTTAATTTATTTATACTCAAACATGTGTTATATCTTTCTAACATATTGATACATATGTACATATGTGCACATGAAATCCTAGTTTATCCTTAAATTTCTCACAATGCCAATTCATCGCTAATTTGACTTTGAAAACATTGTTGAGAATCCGAAAGTTTTGGGAATTTCATTTGTCAAAGTAGAAAATGTCAACACATATTCAATTATTCATAATACATTGACCTTCTTGATATTACCTTACTAGGGTATTCAATCTAAAGGCATAAAACCATTGAGATCCTTTGTTTTATTTTTGCTATCTTGGCTTTGGAAAGTATTGAATCGTACTAAGCAGGTAGGTTCCTTAAGAGTATACCTACAGTTGTTGACTAGTTCTTTATGCAATTTTCGTATTAGAAATTGTTTGCAAATATTGTATATCATTAGACCATGACAAAATTTTAAGCGTACATTGTTTCCAATGTCATCCAGAAAATACTTCTATGGTGTAGTGTGAGGTCCATGCAGTACATAGTAAAACACGTTTTTTAGTAGCTGTTTGATTATAATCTTTGGGTATTGTTGCTCTACAATAATGTTTATCTTATGTTTTGACTATATCTATTTAATTTTATGATCCGATGTAATAGATTATTTAGAGATGAAAGCATCATCTCTTGGATTTGAAATCTGTTTTCTTGCTTACAACTCGGACAACTGATTGGTACATACCCTCCTCAATGCACATCAAGCATATGTCAATATATTTATCTAAAGTTGATGTCATTTTGTGCTTTCAGTGGATTGCTACTTACTTCATACTCTATATCTATTTTTTATTGTTGCATATGGTTTGTTAACTCCATAAATGCTTTTCTAAAGACATAAATTCTCATTGTATTGACAGGTTTGTGAGGTGGGGATTTTTAGAATGTTCAATTGATTGTATACCTAAGAAGAAAAGGAAAACAATTAATCTATCCCGTAAGTCTAAGTATTACATGAAGAAGCTTCTACCTAATAAGAGTGGAATAACTGATAGTAGCAGATTTACATCCTCTTAGCGCATCTTTTTTCTACCGGGAAAGGTTGGTTGGATCAAGTTGTTTGGAGCTTTCTTAGAGTTTAGGTAATTATCTCCTAATTATATGGTTGCTGGAAAATCAATAGCTATGACAAGTTCTCTAACACCTAGTTTTCTGTTATTTATTAGTATTATTTAATTTCCAGATTTTTAGTTTTTTGCTTTCTCACCCCAAATCAATCAATGCAAGTTGATTTGCTAGTTGTTACACATACATGTTTGTATCTTCTTTACATTAAGATAAAGAAACTAACACAAGTGACTAGTGAATAGATTGAATTACATAAAGCAGGATTCACAATCTTCAATACTTGGGCATTTTTACTTAAAAGGGTTCTTGGAACTTTATAAATTACAAAAGCTTCCATGGCACTTAAATAGGAGGTCTGACATAGCCTTCGGTCTGACATTTTCTTTATTGAAAGGGTTTTACTGAGCATATTTGTTGTATTAGTATCAAGAGTTAGTATTATAGCAGAATGGTGGTATCGACCGCAAGCAAGCACACATTTTTATGATTGTATGAACTATATTTTATTGACATTTGACAGTCAGCAGAGCACAATCATCATCACCACCATCATTTTGAAACAAAGGAAAATTCACAGTAATTTAAATGAGATTCAAGTGCTATTTCCATAAGTTTAATTCAAGTGTTTTTATGTTTTCATATATCACTAAAGAATGATGAGAAGAGTATTCAAGTGTGTGAAATTCCACTTATATGACCGCTGTGCCAATAACAATTTGGAAAATATTGCTTGATGAAGTTCAAAAAAATGTGATTTGATTATTTGTAAGGATTTAGGCTAACTGATGAATGTAAACACATGCACGTGTGAAAATTATCATTATTATTTGAGTAAATTACAGAGACACTCTTAAGGTTTGTCTTTTTTTTTTGAGATACAAAAAGAAGAGCTTGAGGGCGAGCCCTGCACAGCAATAAAGTTATGTCTTGGTGACTTGTTTGGTCATGGGTTCGAATCTGGAAACAGTCTCTTTGCATATGCAAGGGTAAGGCTGCGTACAATATCCCTTCCCCTTAGCGTGGAACCTCCGAGCAATGTGATACATAGTTTTATACAAAAAGAAGAGCTTAAAAACTTATAGGGAAAGAAACTTAGCGCTACATCAGCTCTAAGAGTAGTCAAAATACAATATGGAACAAATTTAAAAACTTGATAAAAAGCTTGAGCCTCCAAAGCATATTTCGTTAAGGCATCTGCGGCCTGGTTTGTCACCCTGAAGAAATTATTTCATGTGATTTCTTTACTATAATCATGTACCAACTGGATCTCTAGCTTGTCATCCCGTAGCAAGGATGCAAGCTACTACAATGAAATTCATCCTTATTTTTCTAAATCCTCTTGAACATGCAAATTTAAGACCCAAAAGAATGGCCCCAAGTTCGGCGTGTGCACCGAAGAAGCTAAAAAAATCACAAATATATGTCTCTTGAGATTTGTCTTTATTACACCTAAAACATCTCCGTTTTTTTAAACTTAAGATTTTCTTTTACAAAAAAAAAATACCTAACTTTTGTGAGTTTATTGCACCTTCCTCCCTTGGATCTAAATGGTGTTGAAAATGTTCAATGAAACCTAACACGTGATTGACAAGTGAATTTTTTAATAAGTAAATCCCAATTGTTTCATAAAAAAGTGTTTTTTAATTTTTTTTTTGTTAATTTCATTTGTGAAAATATTTAACCCATTTGTAGTACAACATCGTTAGCATTTAGGAGTTATTTACAGTCTAGCGTATGTGCAAAACTTAAATTAAAAATTCTTTCAAGCATGCATATCCTTCAAATTCTTTGTATTGAATGCAACATAACAAGTGTAGAATAATAGTTAAGAAAGTGGATCAATTACTTTACCAGCATGTTAGGGTATACATCAAGAGGAAGAATGTAAAGTAAGAAACTATACTTTTCATATCCTAACCAAAAAACACTAGATCACCAAAAAGACCAAGCTTAAACTACCATGTTAAAAACACCCCAATGGAGTGACACACCATGAGGAGTAAAATAAGACCAGTTTGACCCCACCTTTGTACAAAATCCACTGTCAGTAAATGTTTTAAATAGAGTTCATTGGAATCAATTATAAATAAAAGAGTGATGAGTTTCAATAAGAAATGAAAATTGAAAAAAGTAAAGGGTTTAGAGATAAACAAAAACTGAAATTGATATGATGGTTGAGAACATTGTCTTAACTCGTTAATCTATGAGTGTCGCGTGGACTTATAAATGTCGTGTGAACTTAAGAGAATATGATGGTGTTTGTGTGTTTCAACCCTTATTACATGGTGCAAACTAATATTTATCGAGAAAGATTCCTAATTATCTGTAACTTCTAATAACTTCTCCTAATAACTTCCAGTAATCTTCATCGTTGATAACTTGTATATTCAATCATCACCGTTGATTGCTTTTATCTTCAATCTTCATCCTTGATGAATTGTAAATTCAATCTCCATTATCGATGTCTCTATGGTATTGGTGATTTTCAAATCTTTATTTCTTTTGTCATTGTACAATTAGTCGAAAGACTATATTTTGAAACTTAGTGAAAATAGTCTATTAAAAGACTTTCTCAATTTCGTCATCGAAGACCATTTTTTGATAATAAAAAAATGACAATGTTACGACATATCAATCCCCATCCATCTAAAAACATTAGCCCAGACTGAGTATGTAAATGGAAAGCCAAGGAAACAAATGAAAATGATATGAATACTTCACACTTAGCCAAGAGGGGGGGTGAATTGGTTAGACCTTGGTAAATCAAAAATTCTTTAAACAAAATCAGAGTTTTCAAAGGATCTTTATCACATTTCAAAACCAAGAAATCTTATTCAATCAAGTAACTCAGCCCCTTAGGATTCAATGGATCAAAACTGACTTTTCAAGATAAGCAAATGAAACAAGAAACAATTAATACATTTCGGGAATTTTTGTTATTATTATTGTTTAATAATGAATTTAATACACCAATGCAATTATTATTTTTTGAAGTCATATATGGCTTTACGAAATCGAAGATTCCAATCATTTCGGATTAAATGATTAAATATCCACAGTTTGCAATCGAATCCCATTGTACGTTCTCCATCATTATATGAATTTTAATTAATTTTTGAAGTGCCCAAGTGAAAACCAAAAATGATTGGAATGGATTAATTAATGCTTTTTGTTATCAAGTGGGAAATGACCAAGTACATTGGGCATCGTTTACGTTGCCTTTAGCAGTAAATTTCTTTGTGAATTGTCTACTCGAACTAAGCCATCCGTATAACCTTGGAAAGTGGGTCGCTTCAGTGGTTTTAGTCACCCATCGGAACATGTGCTTTGGTGGTGACTTCAGGAGTCACTTAACATGAAACCATCAGAGTATGTGAATAGGCGGCTGCGATTATAGCTTTTGTAAACCAGGATATTACATCATTACCTACAACCTATTGGTAGGTGGTAATTATTACGCTGCTGGGCTCAACATTTTTTGAATTTTGGTATCCGCCAATAACCATTAAGCTTATCAGGATGTGCATTTACTGGCCAGTGTGCGTTTTCGAGCAACCATTATTATTACCATCTCATACCCACCATGGGCATTAGGTCGGACAAATTAACCGACGCCCCAAGGTAAAGTCGATTGTTAAACCTATCATATGTAACATTACACAACATTTTGCTACCTTTTGTAAAAAAAATTCCGCGACATGCATGTATGTAAACTGTTCGAAATTATGTTTTAACAGGACCAAAAATGTTGGTGACGAGCATATTTCCTACATCAAATACAATGGTGACAAAGACCATACAACGTTAGAGGAAAGTCATGCACTGAATGTTCACTTCGTCATTCATATTGTCCTTTTTTGACAAGTTACTATGTTTATAAAGTTGCAGCCACAATGTGTTTAATGTCGTTACATTATTCTCAACAGGTCCATTTGTCAATTGAAGAAACATGTATTACAACAGCAAAAGGCAAGAACTCAATAAAGGTCTTTTACATCATCCAAAAACTAGAGTCCATAGAAGAAATAGTGAAGGTGATGTTTTCTATAACCGTCTCTGTATACAATTTTGATGGTTGACAATGATATTTAGTAACCATTAAATGTGTATATCTACTTGTAGTTGTTCGATACATATGTTCAGAAGAAGCTTCATGCTCTTGAGGATAGCGTTAAGGGCATTCTAAATGTCATTTCCAATCTATCTCACCATGATCCATGTGCTTCGCCAAACAATATAGGAGACCATGTCCTCGTGTGTGGAAGCTACAATACCTCGCCTTTGGAAAAAATGTCTACTCGGTGAACGCAAAATGCGATCGACAGAATGATTTAATGAACGTCTGGTCGTTTTGTTGGACATGGTTCTTCATCACATATGAAAAAACATTGAAACCATTATAATCCCAGAAGATGAAGAGCCTCATGGGATAGAAAAATGTTCAACTTTCGTAACAGGAAAGTTTTTGTGTGACTACAAAAAAATGGTGTTGAAACCACCACCAACTTCGTGGCAATGGGAGACAACCGACACTAACCCAGGTTCTGAAGAAACATGTAAGGAAAAACCTTTCATGAGCAACTATAAGAGAGGTGTTCAGTTCAAGGTCAGTAACTAGTTTTTCATAGAAAAGTCACGAATGTGTGAATCATTTTATTTGTGAACTTTGATACGGTTATGACATCCAAATGCAGGGGAAAATAGCCATGGAATTGACATTGGCATCTTGAAAGGAGTCATACTCTCATCATACCTCAGTTGGAAGAAACTTGAAAAAGATTAAGACTGACACTCAACCATTTATGTATAATATTGATAAATTTAAATTGAAAGACAAGGCTAATCTAGACATGCATAATAGGGCAACTACTATTTTTGAAAGACCAAGACTGAAACCAAATGCAAACAAAGGTAACAGGGAAGTACTTCCCAAGGTAAGTTATGATACTTACAAAGTATATGCTACTGTTTGATAATACGACATTATTTTTGGAATTAACTGTGTGTTTTACATAAGGTATGTATTATGTGTTTAAGTCAACTGCCGACATGAACCTGATTGTGTAGAGGCACGTGTTTGTGCATATATTTTCAACTGAAGCTAGAGCCAGTGTATTTTACTTGTGACCAATTGAAACCAACATAAGTACACTATATCAACAGGCGAAGTCTATGTCCACCATTATGGTACCATACAAATTTGTACAACAATAAGAAACCAACATATATAAAACCGACCCACCTTATTAAACATGTGGCTGGCTGGTTGAAGGAATAAATGATGCTGGATTCTCCGTGAACTACAACAAAGATTTTAAATATTTTATAAACTACGACCATATTTAATAATAAAGTAACAACAACTTACAAATAACCAATAAAATTATGAAAGTATATGCCAAATGATAATTATACTCATCGCCGGGACGAGGAGTTGTGTAGACTTGTTGACTTGAACGAATATCATAGCCACTAGCTGAATGTTCTGCATTTTGAGAGGCAGCATTACACTTGCGTCTATTGTGACCAACTGCTCCACACCTACGACATGTTTGTATCCTCTTACGCCTATTAGTTTCATCATTTATTGATTCACGACATCATTTTCCTCATATAACCACAGGATCCAAAACACCATCAAATGCATTATCAGTTAACCCTTGACACTATATATTTAGTTGAGAACCTATGCTATTGTTCTTCAACTTCAGCCTTTTTAGTGGTTTGAAAACAAGAAAACAATATCATCATAGTCTTCCTCAACACAATAAGCAACCTCACAAACTTCTCTAGATATCTAGAGCAATGTTGCATATCTCCCAATATCTTTTGATTCCCAATATAATGATGCATCTAGGTATTGTCCCTTAATTGGTTCCTTTGCATACTTTGACCATCTTTCAGCAAGCAACGAGTTAGGGAACTCTGTGATATTTAAACATACTAAAATAGAAACAATATGATCACATGGAAGACCCATGGATTCCATTCTCAAGCAAGAACAATTGAATTCATATGATGATGGGCAATAGGAAACACGCCAACTACATCCACTGCGGTACTTAACAATTATGTAAATACTAAACATTGTCATCTCCTTGCAGTCAACTACCCTTAGCCTAACTGTCTTTGCAATAGTTGGCCTAAGAAGAACAAATATCTCCTTAGTAAGGACCTTCGCAATGGATCTCTCAAGGGACTGAAGATTGGTCTCCAAAACAACATTGCCATAATTAGAAAAGTAATCAGCCACGATCTCCCTATGGCGAAAATAAGTCAAGCATCTTTGAAATTGTTCAACAAAGTCAGTCAAATTGGACTTCACATTCACGTATTTTGAAACATGACTATGGAATGCTTCACAACGAGATGTAGTACGGATGTCAGAAAAAAAATTGCCTCTAATATGTTCGGGGGACCATATTTTCCTTCTACCATACAATTCGGTGATCCAAGTGTTATCTTCTAACTCATATTTCCCAACCATGTCCCTCCATCTTTCCTCAATTTCAACCACTTCAAAATCACTAAGCATAAAACTTTTCAAGCACTTTAACACACCTTTGTCTCGTACATGGTTGGTTGCATTGCGCATCAAATGCCATGCACCTAACCTATTATGATCATTCGGGAACACTTTCTTGATGGCATTCTTCATAGCTATATCTCCATCAGTAATTACAGACGAAGGCGATTTCCCATTCATGGCTTCCAGGAACTACTCCAACAGCCACACATATGAGTTCTCCGTCTCATTGGTGATCACAACAACAACAAATACTATGGTATGGTTATGGTGGTTGACACCTGAGAAAACCACAAATGGACATAGGTACTTATTTGTTTTGTACGTGGTATCAAAAGCAACAACATCACTAAACACCTTGTAGTTCATTTGACTTTCAGCATCACACCAAAACAAATGTTGTAGCCTTTCACTTTCATCAACCGTGTAGGCCACAACCATAATTGGGTCCTTTTCAGATAATTGACTTAGGTACTTCAAAGCACTAGCCGCATCGGATGTTTTCTGCTTCCTCATCCCCGCTTGTTGATTATAAATATCCTTCCTTATGAAGACTACCTTATGATATCCACCAACAACATTTGCAAATGAGGCATAAATCTGAGGTGTTGTAATTCCAACCTTTCTAAAATTGAAAATCTACATCATATCACTCTCTCCCATTTTTTTGTGCAATAGTAACAAACTACAGTGTAAACTATCCAAAAAAACCATGATTATGATCAAAATTCCACAACGAAACATACCATCTGCAACACTAAAAATCAACATGCACACGACACATCGCTTGACAACCATACCTAGTTCCATTATTCGATCGTCATTTTCACTTGTACCTCATGTTTTTTTCAGTTCTGAAACCAGCCTGTGAGCAAACATACGTCTGCTGCACAATTTCACCGTTTCTGTTTTTTAAAATTTGATCCTTTCGTATAGAGAACCCAACAATTCTATCATACCAGCAATAGAATTGATATGCTATTTCCAAATCACAAAATCTAAATCTCTCAACATCTTCAATGCTAATTCTATGCATATCAAACATCGTAATATCAACCATGCTATTAATAATTATCACATCCTCTTCATATGAATCTGAAATATTACCTATGCCCATGTTTTCACATTGAACCTCCTCGTCATCTTCATATTCTTCACACTTTTCTTCTTGCTCAGTTGACTCATCAACATGTTCATCATTTTCGTCATCTTCATCCTCCGGTGTTATATGTTGATCATCTACATTTGCTTCAAAATCATAGTACCCAAAAATTGATGTATCTATGCTGCCACTCACATCAGAATCCAACATGATGTCACCTAAACTGACCCAAACTCTGTCCAAATTACATAATAACAATTAAAACAATCAATAATTTTAACCTTTAACAACATCCTATATTGCCTTAATACCACAATCGGTCCTACCATGCAATCGCCAATTATATTCACATACATAAACACTTTTCAATAGACAAACACTACTACAAAACATTAAACTACATTACTACCACTTTAACAAGTCATAATTTGATACTTCAAATGTATAAAAATCAAACCTACCAACACACATAACTACCAATAATTTTTAGTTTAAGCCTCATAATGATTAAATGACATGACTCCCAATGTCTTTCTTCATGTTTTAAACTCCCAATATATTGACAAACACAATTAATAGACACGCCGACTGTGATCGTCTCTCTTCATGCTTTAAAAATTGGTAATGTTAACTCAAACTCACATTGTCTACCTACATACATTCACACCAACCAAACGAACAAGGCAACATGCATATATGTACAATCAATCTCAGTATCCACTACATCGTTATCAATATCATACTTCCAATCATTTTCGTACATGTCATGCTTTGAATTACATATGAACTTGCAATTCGTTACCCCAACTTGTTTCCCTTTATTTATGACGAAGAATTCCAATTGTCGCCGCCGTACCCATTCTTCAATACATTGTTATCGTCTTTACTGTTTTCCCATTCCTTACACAATTTTCCTTTCTTCCTTCGTTGATTCCTTTTTGTTTTCGTAGCTTTCCCACCCTACTCTTCTTCCACCACCACTAAATTGAACGATATTAAACCACCACACAAATACAGTGGTTGATTGGGACGCACAACCAAGACACTACAATAATGCACAACCTGTTCACACTTACCTTCGACAAAACACGACGAACTCCAATAGTACACAGTCACTTCACACATTCTTTGGATGAAACACGAGGACCACACAATAACTTGGTCATTGACACATGCAAAAAATTGTTTAAAGGGTAATACCATCATGACGCCTCAATAACAAAAGAAAGCGAAAACTTTAGTAGGTCAAACACTGTTCAACCACCGGTTTTCGCAGTTCCCAATCTGTCTCACAATTTCGATTTGATAGTTCACATCCCTCGCGAACGATACGAGACATGTTTCAGTCGCGTACCATAGACTCCGTCTTCTTTTACACACTCATGTCTCTCTCTCTACGTTTGTCTCCCCTTCCTTCTTCTTTCACCTAAAATCCTCTTTCTTCTTCTTCATTCCTTTTTCATATTCTCTCACACTCCCTCACTCATAGTTAGTCATAGACACGATTTTCGTAAAACCCTAGCTTGCGGGTTCCTGGCATTTTTTGCCATTCAGGTATTATCTCTAAAACTACTCCAGTGGGTGATTTCATTTTCAACAGCTGCAAAGACAAGACTTCTCTTGTGTGTCAAAACCTATTGATTTGGGCTCTATTGGAGGTCTATTATAACCGTTGTCAGCCATCATGACGAGTTGAGTTTATTTTTTTCATTCGTCTTTTCTTCTTATCAAGTTTCTCTTTTTTTTTTAAAATTCTACTGACAAAGACAAGACTGCACGAGAAAGAGAGAAAGATAATCTAGGGTTCATGGTTACTCCTGTTCTTCTTGTCATTTTATTTTATTTATTATAATTTTTATCAAAACATTGTATTTTATTATCAAAACACCATTTAAACACTGTTGTTTTCTTTAATATTGAACTATTTTATTGTAAATGTCATCCTGAACTCAACACTAAAGTTTTTAATATTATGTAGTCATGTTTCTATTTTGAAATTTTCTTTTAGAGGTCATTTCTCTATTATTGTTATGAACCATGCCATTGGGTTGGGTTGTAATTGTATTTTTCACATTTCTCTCTTGCATTATTGAACCTGTTTATTCCAATTTTTTGTATTGTCATTTAACTATTGCTTTAGGAAAAATTAAGTATTTCCTTGTTAATGTGTTTTACAAGCTATTACCCTATTACTGTGACTTATATATTTATTTAGCAATTAAGTAATTATTTAAGAGCTAAGCCTAGATTAATATGTGTTTGATGTGTTTATGTAGCTTGAAGTTGCATATGTTGAATACACTAGGTTGGAGACAATACTATTATGAAATCATTTCTTTTTTCATTTATGCTAATTGAGTTTTCATTATCTTGAAATTTCTAGGTTGGAGAAAGAAAGTACTATTTTCGTGTCATCAGATGCTATTGGTAAAAGCCAACACTTTAGCCAATAAGACTTCTCTGTATAAAGTATCAAGTAAAAGAAGGTTTCACAATAAGGAAAAAACATGACTGATGGGGAAACAACAAGCCAAAGAGGTAATTTTGCTTATGGAAAAACTAATAAGCCTTGAAGATGTAAATTTTACTTGAAAATTTCTTTGCTTTTGATCTTGTTAGTCACTCATTTGTTTTGGTTCATCTATAACTCTATTTTTACCCTGCTGAACTCATTCTTTTGGGTCTAGTTATGTACTTTATCAAAATTGAATCATATGAATTTACTAATCACATTAGTGTATTTCCTATTGTAATAGTATAAATGCAACAAAAGTAAGAAAAATAGAATTTACACTATGTGGGAGTGATCGGTAGTGGAGCCAAGTTGTATTTTTAGGTAGTGCCAAATTTTATTTTTAGGTAATGTCAAAATTTATTTTTAATCCTAATTAATTATATAAATATATATAGTTATTAAAAAAATTAAAAAATTAAAAAAATATATATTTTTAGGTAGTGCTATGGCCATTAATGGTCTGGCCATGGCTCCGCCACTTGGAGTGATGTGATGGCAGCTTAAGTTTTGACGTAATGGGTGGAATTAATATTTGTCTTTTAAGGTCTAGGACTGCATTTATGGATGCGTACTACTTTGGTGGCAGGTTCATTTATTGGTGGTTACAAGTGTTAAAAATAAGTGTTCATCGTGTAATACACTTTCTGCATATTATTTTTTTTTTGTTCCTAATATCATTTTTCCTGGCTTTTTTTCATACAACATTCATACTTTGATATGCATTATCTTATTGTGGTTTATAATTTTTTGTTTGATAAATGGTTCTTACTAAAAAATATTTTGCCTGGTGATGCTTTATTACATTCGTATCAAACTTTCATCATAATTTGAGACCAAATTCAACATTTTCAAGCTTGCTCATTTTGTCTGTCATAGTTACTTTGTAGTATTTTGAGAAAGTTGTTCCATCTTCCAGTTGCAAGGGCCATTTAGAAGTTGCAAGCCATTGTAGAGTTGTGCATTCAAATAGTTGTAATTAAACTATTTTTTACATAATATGTAGATAAATGTATTCAAGCTAGAGCAAGGTGATTAAAAGGAATGCAAGAAACTTCTTGGGGATTGAAAGAATACATTTGGCAGCATATCAAATATGATCCTTCTGCAGTGTGTGCTAGCTATTACTGGATATCTACATAATAAATAATGAGCTTTAGATAATGAGTGGCCTTTTGAGATGAAATTCAACCTTCTCAAGCTTGCACATTTATCTTAACAGTACAGTTGTTCTTACCAAAATCTGAAAATTCCACATGTGAGCTAGACGTGGTCTATATGGACTCCAGATTCTGCACGCCGGACAAGATGTAGACTTTGCTTAGAGGAGGAACCTGCAAAACAAAGGAAAAGCACTCCGACGCTCAAGTAAGTACATCAATTTATGTGAGAATAACTGAGTGTGAGAACTCAGAATAAGATGTATAGAAAGAATAACTTGAGTAATGCATTCAACTATTGATTATGGAGTGAGTGAGATGTAACCTGGGAGGTTGTATTTATAGTGTGGAGTGTGGGCTTTGGGCCTTTGTTCATTGATAATCTGTTGATAATATAATAACAGATAATAGCAGACAGATATATAATTTAAATATAAGATAATGTGTACCTTATGGATATGCTGTTATTTGTAGATAAATAACAGCTTGTAGATAACTCTGTTGAGATATGATATGATAAGGTATTTGAACCTATTTGAATATTCAGGCATATTTGATATGGTGTTGTTATAAGGATATGCACAACAGATATTATTGTTATTGTAGCAGTCCGTGTTCCTGTAGCAGGGTTGTGTCCGTGCTCCTGTAGCAGGGCTGACAAGGAGCCCAGACACATATGTCGGGGTTGCCCCCAAGGGAGTGAATAAGCACTATTTAATGTGGCAGTGCTGACGTGGAGGGTGTCCACGTGTACAGTGATCTTATGATAAAGGACACATGTCATTTTACTATTTTGGACTGTAAATAAGCCCCCCCTACCTCTGAGCCAATTTATGGGCGAAAGAGGATGAAAGAGTGTCGATGTAGAATGTCCAGTATCATAGTAGTAAAACAAGTGATGTCAGCCCCCGAAGGTATACAGATTATATCTTGTGTCGAGGTCAGCAGCATTGTCGAGGTTGACCAAAACTTTAGACTTATGAACCATGACGATTCAGTGTAGTTTGGATTTTATCCACCTGCAAATTACCAAGGACGGGCCTCAGACCAAGGGCGGACCTTGGATTTTGTAAAGTACCAAGGGTAGGCCTTGGGTTTTCGTACCAAGGACAGGCCTTGGACCAAGGGCGGACCTTGGGTTTATGCCAAGAGAAGTTCCTGAGCTCAATGTGTCAATAGATGAACATGGACAGGGTAGTCTGGGTTGTGAATGTTGAGTTGTCCAAGGTGGACTATTTTGTCTTTTAGTGGATAAGACTAATCTTGGTAGGTAAGCGAAACATCGAGGATAACGATGAGTCTGAGCATGGCAAGTAGTTGAAAAGTCAAAGTTGAAGAATTCTGTCAAAATATAACCGTCTAATATGATTATTGGAAATATACGTGATATCTTCATTAATGCTATCAGTCGTGTTCCGCCCACGCATCATTACCCATGCACACGTGTCGCTCAGGGAGTGGGCACATTCAGGAGATCGTGCAGTAGTGGGTAAATGCAGTCAATCGTGACGCGAGCTTTTAGGGGACGTTTCGGAATCCCGCCCAAAATCGTCAATATTCACTATACCTTTAAATAGAAAGGACTCTTGCGATTTTCCATCGCCATTTCTATGTTTTTGATTTTTCTGAGTCTTCTTCCTTACTCTTCTTGTTTTCATTTTCCTTTCAAGGTAATCAAAAATGTTTGTCTCACCCGCCTCTGATTTTGCTTTAGGCATGGGTGGTAGTGATTCTGGTGGTTCAGTGGAGCAACACATTATGCGCGAGGTTATCTCTGTGGGTGATTCTTCAGAAGAAAACACCCATGGTGGAGATTCAGGTGAATCATCTTCTTCCTCTAGGAGAAGGGTGAGTTCACGCTGAGCTGGTGAAGGCACTTCTCGTTCTCGCCAGCAGGCAAGGACGAATGAACCTTTGCCACTCACCATCATCCATGCTTCTTCTTCGGGAATGGTGGGGCAAAATAGCCCTGGAGGCGTTAGAACCTCCTCGCGCGTGCGTTGCAGCTCTGGTTCTAGGTCGCCACCGGCCGTTCCAATTGCTTGTGGCTATGAGTGGGTAAGGGAGGACGTGTTTAAATACCGCTCCTCCATAAACTCTATATTTTCTGTAAATGCACTCCACTCGACGTTGCAAATGACGGCTCCTTCGGATGCCGGCAAGGTCATTGTCGAGCCTTGCGAGGAAGATGACTTTCCCTGGTTGAGGGCGGCGCCGGGCGCTTTGCCCTTCTTCTTCATGTATCGGTGCCTCTTTGAGGTGTTGGGTGTTGTCCTTCCCTTCTCTCCTTTTCAATGTGCTCTCTTAGAGTACTTGAATGTGGCCCCCTTCCAACTTCACCCTAACAGTTGGGCAGTGGTGCGGGCCTTCGAGGTTTTATGTTTTTATTTGCACATTCATGCTACTGTTCCTCTCTTCTACTTTTTCTTTCAAACCAAGCTGTCCAGGAAGGTTGCTTGGGTCTCCTTGCACAGCGTCTCAAAAAATCTGTTCGAGGTGAACACCAACGTCTTTCGCCGCTTCAAGGACCGATTCTTCAAGGTCTACGAAAGTGGTGTCGTGGCTGATGGGTTGCCATTGATGCACAATAGGGATGGGGAAGCTCGCTTTCCCTTCTTCTGGCAGGCTGACCCTACCAGGTTCAGGTCCTTTGATGAGGACTTGTTGACCCTCGTCGAGATGTCTGATAAGGCAACCTTGGAGCTGTTGCCGACCTCCCTGGACACACGAGCTATTTTGGCGCTGCCTTCAGCCAGTGACCCCTCTGCCACGCTGGACGGTAATTTTTCTTTTTCATAGCTTCTCTATTTTTCTGGTGTGCAAACTCTGATATTTGCATGCTTTTGTGGTTTTGCAGGTATCATGGGTAACTTCCAATGGAGGCCATTGGTGCGCACTGTTGGATTAAGGGGGAGCTGCTTCAGGAATAAGAAGAAATTATTCAAGATTTGGTTTTGAGCTTTCAACATGCAAAGGATAACTTGAAGACAATTTAGAATTAAATTGTGTAAGAGAAAAGCAATTCTGGTGATCCAAGTGCATTGCATTCATTCATTACATATTCAACCTAATTAAGTCAACAAAAATCACAAAGCATTATCAAATCAACTAAAAGTTTTAAATAATTCAAAGGTTTTAAGAAAAAGCATTTTCACTGTAATAATCGATTACAGTAATAGCATAATCGATTATTTTGTTCTTCATCAAATCTGGAAAATTATCAGGAACACTTTAATCGATTACTATGTCGAATTAATCGATTATTTGACTTACGCTTTCATATAAACTGCATTGTTAAACTCTTGTAATCGATTATATTGAAGTTGTAATCAATTACATGCTTACATCTGATTTTAACCTTGAACTGCCATAATCGATTACCCAAGTTCGTAATAGATTACACCTTGTGTTGGAAAAATTATGCTGCACTGTCATAATCGATTACCAGGATTCGTAATCGATTATCTAAGCTTTATGAAAATACACTAGAACTGGTTTAATCAATTACCAGGTTCTGTAATCGATTAAACAAGCTTTGTGAAAAATATGATTTGACTGTAATAATCGATTACAGCTCGAGATAATGGATTATTTTGATTATGTTTCAAACCCAGAAAAGCTATGAACAGATTAATCAATTATAATGGAAATGTAATCGATTACCAAAGCAATTTAATCGATTATTAGTACGTTTTAATCGATTACTGACGGTTAAAAATTTCTGTTATAAATAGAACCCTTGCTCAACTATTTTTATAACTTTGTGGAATAATACCCATTCAAAATTTCTGAGCTAAAACAGTCTTCTGAGCATTCTTAATTCTTTTCTGAGGGTTTGATTCAGTCATGCTTCGTGTTGCATTGATCATGTGAAAATAAGTCACTCTTTCAACATGCAACCATTTCAAGATTAAGGAAAGTTGTGTTTCTTGTGTTTTAAAGATTCAACCTGTTCTGGTAATTCATTTGCATTGCATACATTGGATCATCAGGTTGTTTCTCTCCTTAATCTGATTGTAAATTTTCGTTTTGATTATTGTTGTATAATTTGATATTGTAATTGAGTTCTTACTTGTAACTAGAGATAGGGTTTCTCTAGGGGTTTGCTGAGTAGTGTTCTCAGTGGGTGTGCCTCTAAGAATCTAATAGGGTTTTAGAGTTTTGAACTTTATCTAGGGTTGATAAAGAAAGGTTGTGTAATTGGTTGTAAGAACAGATATTAAATAGTGGAACTTCACTCTAGTGTTGAGTGGAAGAAACTGGATGTAGCTTCATGGTTTTGAAGTGAACCAGTATAAATTACTTGTGTGTTGACTTCTGGATCTATTCTCCTCATATAATTGTTTCTTGTTTCATTTGCTTGTCTTGAAAAGTCAGTTTTGATCCATTGAATTGTAAGGGGCTGAGTTACTTGATTGAATAAGGTTTCTTGGTATTGAAAAGTGATAAAGATCCTTCAAAACTCTGATTTTGATTAAAGAAATTTTGATTTACCAAGGTCTAACCAATTCACCCCCCCCCCCTTTTGTTAAGTGTGAAGTATTCATATCATTTTCATGCACTGTAGGTGGAGATGTCGTGCCACCCCCTATTCCCCCCCAGCTAAAGAAGAGGGTCGACCGACTGTCCGGGTTGGCCCTTCTGAGGTAGCCCTTGCGCTTTCCGTCCCTTCCCCTGTCGATTTGGCAAAGAGAAAAAGGGATGAAGGTGCCGGGATGTCTGGTTGCAAGAAGTCTATGGCCATCCAAGCTCCTTGTGGCCTGCGTGCTTTGAGGGCGGCTGCCGGATTAATGTTGACCTCTCCTCCTCTTGTCCGGGCTTCTGCGCCTGCTGCTACTGCTTCTAAAGCTGACAAGGCTTTAACTAAGAAAGAGGAGTTGACGAAGAAGGTGGCCGAGCTGGAGGCCAAGCTGAAGGATGCCGAGGATGGACTCGCTGCCCAGAGGGAGCTTGCTGAGAGAGTGGCGAGTTTGGAGGAAAAGCTGAAAGAGGCCAACACCGAGCTCCACGTTGAATGTCAGTCAACAAGGAGCTTGATGAAGAGTTGAAGATGTACAAGCGGGAAGTAGTGGAACAGCATGAGAAGGGCTTCTTCAAAGCAGTGCGCCAAGCTGGTTTCTTTGTGAAAGACCTTGACTTGGGTCAATTTGATCCTTTCAAGGATGTGAAGAATGATGCCTTGGTTGATGAAGAGGAGCTTGGTTCTACTAAGGAGTCCGCTAGTGATGCAGCTGATGTATAGGCTGCTTTTATGCTTTCTTTATTTTATTTCTTTTGTACTTTTGGCCAAGATGGCCATGTAAAGTTTCTAGTATATTAATGCAAAGTATTTCTCCATCTTCTTCAATCTCATTGCATGCTATACTTGCTCAATATTTGTCATCATATTGCGCTATGGCAATGTATTTAAGTGATTTGACATCTCAATATTACTCGTCAAATATTTGAAATGATGCTGAGTTGTCAAATAATTGAAGTAACGTAGGGTTCCTATTTATGCTAAAAATGGCTAAGTCTTTAGCTTTGCATGTCGAGGATCCCTTTATTGATGTGTGCTAAGAGTGTATCTTAGGCTTTAGAAATGTCAAGGTTTGACCATGGACATCCGTGTTGAACACTTGCCAATGGCTGAATTTCTACCCCGGTTTATCAATATTCTGCAGAGAAAAAAAAATACCAAGAGAGCCTCTTGGATTTACAATGTCATGGGTGGACTCTTCCGTCGAGGTTGCCACCTAAGTAAGAGTACCAAGAATTTTCTTAGGTTTGAATTATGGAGGGCGGACCTTGAACAATTATTCCTGCAAAATAGATAAGTCTATGGTGTCGAGGCTCCATAGAAGTTAGTACCAAGAATGTTTCTTGGGTTTCAGCATGCCAAAGGAGCCTTGGACTTTGATATATCAAAGATGTTTCCTTGGTTTCTGTATGGCTCATAATCCTGCACGAATAGAATTTGTGAGCGCTTAAAATCATCAGAGTAAAGCTTTAAATACCTCATATTTTCGTAATGGATAATGGGGTGAATACGAGGTTGACCATGGATGGTCCTCGAGCTTTGAAAATTGTAAGTTATCTTGTATTGTTGATAACTATGCCGGTCAAGGATGGACCTTGCCAAAATCTGAGGATAACTATGGTTGACCGTGTCCGGGTTCCATAGTCTGTAATAATACCAAGAGAGTTTTCTTAGGTTTAGGAGTCCGAGGGCGGACCCCAGCCTTTGTATGCCAAGTATGCATTTTGGGCTTCATGTTCCTGAGAACTTATATTCCTGCAAGGAAGAAATATGACAATGATAACGTATGTCAAGGGTAGACATAGTTGTACCTCATGTTTGTCAAAGCTGATACCAGTGGAGCTGTCCATGCTGGGTTTTGTCAAGATCTATCAAGACATGATCTTGGGTTTGGGAGCTACTAAAAGCATACTAGCGGTACGTCCACCCTGGATTTTTAGGAGGTCGACCAAAGCTTTGGGGTTTATGAACCTTGACGGTATACCGTAGTTTGGTTTTATGAACCTGTAAATGGCCAAGATCGAATTCTTGGATTGCTGAGACGGATCCCGGACTTAATAAGGTCAACCAGTTAGATGGAATTACGAACCTTCTTTCGAGGGCGGACCTCTGGGTCTTCATGCCAAGATGGATCTTGGGCTTAATAAGGTCAACCAGCTACGTGGAATTACGAACCTTCTTCCGAGGGCGAACCCCCAAGTCTTGCATGCCAAGATGGATCTTGGGCTTAATAAGGTCAACCAGCTACGTGGAATACGAACCTTCTTTCGAGGGCGGACCCCCAGGTCTAGATGCTAAGACGGATCTTGGGCTTAATAAGGTCAACCAGCTAAGTGGAATTACGAACCTTCTTCCGAGGGCGGACCCCCAAGTCTTGTTAAAGGTCCTCCTAAGGGAGACCTAGAATTTATTGAACCTTTAAGTGTTGCTAGGACGCGTCCATCCTGGATTTTAATGCAACTTGTCAAGGACGGACCTTGACAAGTACCAAGACGTGGTCTTGGGTTTTTGTCGAGGCTGGACTTGGGAGAATACGCAGGCAATAATTCCTGAACATAGTCAAAATCCTGAAATATTGACATAAATAAAAGATAAGAGGTATATGTTTTATTAATATGGTTGTTAATATACATATTCTCTCTGTTTATTCCTCGGATGGGCCTCATTAAAACCTTTCAAGCCAAAAACACAGTGGGGAAAAAGGACTTGAATAGGAAAAAGAGTACACCATCTGGCCTTGAGCTCCTTAGCTAAAGTAGAACTTCAGGTGGGTGGCATTCCATGTTCTTGGAATGTCTTTACCACTGAGTTCCTGCAATTTGTAGGCGCCATTGTCCAAGCTGGTGACAACTCTGAATGGGCCTTCCCAGTTTGGTCCAAGCTTGCCTGCACAAGGATCCTTTCTGGCTTCACCCCGGACGTGCCAGACTAGGTCGCCTGGCTGAAAGGTTCGGGGTTGAACTTTGGAGTTATATTTTCTTGTCATAAGGATCTTGGCCGCTTCTTCTTTGACTCTGGCTAAAGTTCTTCACTGGTTTCTAGCTCAACCCTCATGTTATCCTCTATTAGTTCTTCACCTTCCTTCTTAATTTGCACGTGGAGTACCAAGCTTGTAGTGAAATTCTCATTTGTTTTCCTTTCCTACGTAGGATGGCTAGGCTTTAGTTATGTTTTTCTTCATTCTTTTACTTATTATAATATTATTGAAATTAAATTGTTTCTAGCTTTTAGAAGGATCTAATTTACATTTTCCCACCTAAGAGTAATATAATTCTAGGTTAATCATAATCCTATTAAAATTTCTTACAAGTAATATATTTAGGGTATTATTTACCTACAATTTACATTTACCTTAATTCATTTACTTTTAATTATTAAATTGGTTCATCAAATGAGTTTATTCCTTTTATAATTAAGAGAAAATTCCTTAGATTATCTGTATCATTTTTCCATGTTCTTCTGATGCTTGAGTTTTCTTAAATAAAACCTCAAAGTTGTCATCTTATAAAATTCCTAGAAATTTTATTCTAAAATTTTCTGTCACAAAATATGTTGATACTTAGTTAGCTAAGTGTATTCTATAATTTCATCAAGTTACTACAAAATTTCTAAAGTTATTTGAGCATTTTTGGCCTAGGGACATTTTGGTAATTATGCCATTCAACCGAGGGACATTTTGGTCATTTTCAAAAATGTCCAATGGCATTTTTGACATTTTCATCTTAAAGGTTTTCTAGTAATTTCTACTTCTTGGAAAGAGTGATATAGTTATTTTTTTTTTTCTCTAAACATACTTCTATCCAATTATCATCACATTTTTTTATAATTTTGGGGATGTTACAGTTGGTCTGTGAGTGTTCAACATGAAAGAAAAGGGCCTTGAAGCCCGAAGGCATGTGAGAAAAAACAAAATTTTTAAAGCAGAAACACACATACCACACAAGAATCATTCTTTAGGACATAGATGTTACCTTGTTTATATTCGAAATTTGATGATCAAGGATAGGCTTGAAGATACAAGCCCTCTAATGTTGATCCACACCACTTCTTGTCAAGACTCAAGAACACTTCTTGAAGGCTACCAACAAACACCAAAGGAGGCAGGCTAGGCACACCAATGGCTCACTAATAGATGATATTGGTGGCTGTATTTTCAGCCAACACTCACACAAAAGGGCACGTGAAAATAGAGGAAAGTAGATTAGGGTTTTTCCTCTCAAAATTATTAGAGAACTATGATCACAATAGCACACTTTATAGAAGAGTTTGAGTCAGATTTTTAACCAAAAAATCTGATCATGAAGCATCTCACACGTGAAGATAAGATAGAGTTGTTGCATTTCAATATTTCCAACAACCTCCTATCTTATCTTCCTAAGACCAAGTCAATTACTTGGGATTTAATTTTGCCAAAGATAATCATATATCAGCCGTGTATAAGCCCATAATCAGCCCTCAAAATTCTTCATAAAATCTAGGACATGATCATGATAAGATTCTAGTTGAATTCAAATTCAAATCTAGCTCTTATCTTCTCCTTTTGATATGAAACTAACTACTATAGTTAATTCAAATATTTAAATTCAAAATTTAAATTATCAAATTTAAATATTAGATAATTAATTTAACTATTTAAATTAATTAATAATGTCTTGGACTATCCAAACCCATTAACTTCATTCATGCGCCCCCTCTCTCTTTAAGATAAGTATCCAAACTCTTTCTTGGGCCAACAACCATTATTAGGCCCAAAACCTTTAATGCTATAATGTCATGACAATAAAGTGTTAGTGTGTGACCCATTAGGCCCAATATAGCTACTGACATAAATGAGTTTAGGCCCAACAAGGCCACTACTCATTTAATGACAACACAGAGCACTAGCAATGCTTTGTTGCCCCAGAACTAGTTAGGTAAATGACAAGATCATCCTATTAAATCTATTTGGTTTTTGTATGTATTTCCTTTCGTCTTGGTTACCTTCCCATAATACCTAGGTTAAGGAAACGTATCATTCCTTGCGGTCTAGGGTAAGCTTTAATACAAAATAGGGAGTCTCCAATTTTACTGACTCTAAAGGCAAATAATCTCATGATTTCTTTTACTATGCATAGATTCCCGAGTCTCGTAAATGTCATCCCGATTTCTCCGGTTTACAGATAACCTAATCTCTCACAGAGATTTGACGAATTCCTTCAGCTAGTCACCCTAGACTCGTGTTCTTTTAGGACATGCCCAAAGGTATACCTATGTGTCTCCATGTTTCAGGCAGACGAGGTATACAATCAAAGCATGTCTTCTAGAACACAGTCTAGGTGAAAACTTCTGGTCTAAGGAAAGACACACCCAAATAATAAGAGACTATTCTAATGATACTATCTGTGAGATTTCCTCATAGAGTCTCTTTGTGAGTCTGTTCAGTGCGAGCTATACCCTTATAGGTCCACCCACGACTTTAGCTAAGACATCTCCATGTCTGTAGCTCATGAGGTCTTTACCTTGTATCTGCATACAAGTAGATAAGCCGTGCTAGTCTTATCCGAGATCACTGATCCCCATTCTTAGTGTCTCTAGACTAGGAACTTAAAATTTAGGAGTAGACATCTGGTATCCTTGAATCCTCATGATCGTGATCCCATCACTAATACTCAAGAGATACCTATTCTATTCCAAGGGTTTTATCCAGTTACTCATATATTAATAATGATATCGAGACAGAATATGAAACAAGATAAAGAGCGCTTATAATTTATTCATGACAATATGAAAAGTACATGTACGTCCTAATCTAATGAAAAGATTATCTCTAGGACATCCATATACTAACAATCTCTCACTTGGCCTAGAGCAATTATGTGGAAATCTTTAATAACATAGCTCTTGACAACTGGTATACGGCCGGATAGGTGCCAAGGAAGTTCATGGATTATATTGCAAGGTAGCATTACCAAGCCATTTTTTTTTACGTCTACCATCAAATGTAGAATTGTAGATGTTCCTTTCATACCATCCACAACAAAGTGCATTTCAAAATATTAGGAAGAAATTTATTGCATATCATGTTAAATTTTTTATATTTTAAAATAAACTGTTTCCAAAACTATTAACTACTATTTGGCAATTGTATATAAAGATTGGATTACCCGATCTCAAATACTATATAAGGTTTTATTTATTAAATGCTTCTTTAATTTGAGTCACAAGTTAATAAAATAAGATATCTACCAAACGAAAGCTAATAAAATAAGATTTCATTTATTAAAAAGAATATTAGTAGTTTCATTCTTACATTCTACATTGTGACGTTAGATTGTGTAATACAAAAATTATTTTTTTTCAATACAATATAATAAATATTTGTTCTAATAAATGTATTATTTACTAACATCATATTTATTATTAAAATAATTAAAAATTATATTAAAATTGATATATAAATTCATAAAATCTAATTTGTAAAAGTAAAATCCTACATGGTATCATGTTTTTTACTAATATATAAATTTTTATTGTATTTACTTCTATCCAAAGATTTTTATCTTATTGTTATGTTTTTACTCACCATAAAAAAATATAGTTTAGACTTTTGTAAAAGAAAAATATTCACTGCACAAGCATTAATTCCTTTAAACACTAATTTTTTAAAAGCAATGACCTTAATAAATTGAATATATAGTACATTAATTACTTCTACTCATTTTGGAAAAGTTTAAATGTTAATTATGTTTTCTCTAAATACATTTATTCTTTTTATAGATTTGACATTTTTTTCTTTGTAAGAGATTGAGTTTATGTTATCAATCATTGTATATTAATTTATGGCTTATTCAATTTAATTACATCTAAAATTAGTTTTAAAATTAAAACTAAACAAATAAAATATACAAATATATTATTTTTAAGTGGTAGCCATTTTAGTGGACAAGGATGAGAACATAACAGATATATCCGATACCAAACAAGGATGAAGGTGAATACAAAATTTTATCATCAACTAAGATCAAGGATGGGGAACAACATACACGTTTCTACCTTATCACGTTGTCATCTCTATTCCCAATCATCACTTATACTTTTTTTGGTGTAGAATAATTACAAATTTAAATAAAATTAAAATATTATTTGATTAGTTATTTTGACCTTTGAGATTTGGTTAGTTATAACTTAACATGTTATTTTTCATTATACAATCTATGTTAGTTTTATTCTCATATCATCCTTTATATTTTGTCTTTATTAACGACATTTCTTAGGCAACACTACAATTCATCTTGTCCCATGAGTGTCAACATTATGTTTAATCTATATATTCACCAATTTAGTACATTATGAAATAGGTATACACTTTTAAATAATTATAATTCAATACTGTCAATTCTTAATATATTCTAAAGTCATATTTATAATTTTTTTTTAATTTCTATCTTATCTTTTAGATTGGCTAAATATACTGCTGTTAATTAGGAGAATAAGTTTGATATTGTTCCGTCGTTGAGTACAACAGTGTCTAGCTGGATAGCTATTGTGTTAATCTTGGATCAATCGCTCTCTATAAGGTATCTATGGATGAAATATAGATCACTATGCACTTTGATACTGAAACGACGCTAAGCCAATAGTGGTGAGGTGTGTGCACAGTGACAACATATAGTAGAGTCAAGCGAGAATGAATATACCTGTGAGCGTACCTCTTATTTATAAGGGTGTACCTCTAGGTTAATTGCTGTCACCTCTTGATTAGATAAAATATAACCTCCTGATTAGATAAGATATCACCTCTTGATTAGATAAGATATAATCCTTAATTGTTGGGATTAGGATATCTGTTTGTTGGGATCTCTTTTGATAGTTGTAATGAACGTTGTTGAGATCCTGATCTAATGAACCCTTAACGGGCCTTACGATAATGGGACACCTTATTAGGCCCATATGTTGGGTCCGTAACAGTTGCCCCCCAGCCCGATTGTCGAGGCTTCTAGGCAGTTGGGATGTATTAGTTGACAATCTCATCTTCCAGTTCTGACGGGTTCTGATTTGTGCACATTATTTCCCCCAACTGGTTTATCGATTTGCTTCTTTTCTTGACATTGACCTCGGTTTTTGTATATGCCAGGTTGTTTCTTCATGGTTGATCCCAGTTTTGTATATTCCGGGTTGTTTCTTTATTGCAAACGTGACAATCCATATCCGAGTATTGCATGCGTTTTGGTTCCCTTGGATTTGTACAATCTTATTCCCCCCGGATTTGGACATTCACAAGGGGCCCACATATCTCATATTAGGAATGGGGAACGTCTGTCTTGAAGTTGCTTTTTGCAACTTGTCGTATCATTTGTTGTAGTACACTATTGGCGTTCTGTTTTTCCCCTTCGATACACCCATGCATTTAATGCTATGTCGTTCCATACTGCGTGCTAATTATGAAATTTTGAATTGACTAGTCTTTTTTGCCCCCAGACGTGACACTTCGCACACGTGTGACGGTTACGCTTGCATACACGTTCGACGGTTACGCGACATTTCGCACGAATCCGACAGTTACATTTGCATCTTCCTTTGTGCCTATATATATCCCCTTCCATTTTCATTCACATTTTCTTGTTCTCTTATTGCTTTTTCTTCCTAAATATCCTTTGCATTTTTTTATCCCTTATATCTGCCACTTCCAGCATTTCTTCTCCTACGTTTTAAGAAATCTTCACAGAATCAGGTACCCCAACTACCATTGAACTTCTTGTTTTCGTTTTTACTTCGATTGTAGTTTGTTGATTCCTCTTGGGTTAATTTCCATCTTTGGTCTATGGGTTTTGTTTCTTTGCTGCAAATAATTTGATTCTTCAACCAGTTTTATTTTCTTGCGGCAAATATCTTGATTCTTCAATTTTCTTGAAAAATTTCTATTTTCTTCATTTATAATGAGCATTTCTCCCGAAGAAGAAGCAAGGTTACACCAAACCATTCCCTTGAGGGTTGGGTATTGGTTATTTGGTTTGCCCCTTCCTGAAGAAGAAAGGGAAAAGACTATGCTTCGCTCATATACTGGTGGGGTTGGTACAAAAAGGGAAAATTAGGGTTCCTGAAAGCACAACTCTTTTAGATAGGACTAGGGTTCAGTTTGACACTAGGGCCTCCCCTAAAAGTCATTCCTTTTTCCCTCCGGGTTCTGATCTGAAGAACCCGGATTCCTCATTGTCTCAAAGTAGTGTTACCTTTACCTCAGAACCTGCCTTCGAAACTCGGTTTGACCCATGTTTCGACTGCGTCTATGAAAGCGGGATACTTTTAGAATCTGGCTGCGATTTGATGGCTGAATCGCTGCTTGGGTCTTGTCGTCACAACCCAGTTCTTGTCCCTAAACCGAGTCTTGCCAAGCCAAGTAACCCCATTTTCGTGTCGGGTAGCTCTCTTGATACTGGCAAGAAGATTGACAGATCTAAAGATATCATACTTATCTCGGATGATTCCTCTAGTCCAACAAACTCTCCTCCCAACCAAAAATATCTTCCTTCAGGTATGCCACTGTCTTACTGATTTTTATTTCTTTGACGTAGGTATTTATGGACCTGTTGATATGCTTCCAGCATATAGTAGTTTTTAGGATTAATTGATTAATAAGTTGTTTAAGACTGAGTAAATTAGATTAGGATCTGGTAAATTATTATTTAATTGTATATTAATTTAATTTCTTAGTTATTTTGTCACTTAGGAACCAACAAGAGAGGAAAAGAAGCAAAAAAGAGCAAGCTAGTGCTCTCGCACAAGCCACGCTAATCGCGTGGACTCCCGCGCGATCAGCGTTAGAAGGTAAGGATCAAATATTCAGTTCAAAGAGCCCACGCTAGTAGCCCCAACTACCACGCGAGTCGCGCCATATGCTGAAAACCAAACTGCCAACTCGAATTAACCACGCTAGTGGCGTGGACATTCACGCGAGTAGCATGGGACTACCAAAGGGTAACCTTTCAGCTCGAACAAGCCACGCTATTAGCGTGGACCTTCACGCGAGTCACGCCATGATATCAAACTCAAGCCTTCAGTTCGAATGACTCACGCGATCAGCATGGTACCTCACGCCATCAGCGCTAGAGTTCCAGTACAGCTTAATCAATTCGCACAACTCACGCGATTAGCGTGGGATTCCACACTAGTCGTGCCACAAGCTCGATATTCCCTGAATTAAAAGATTTGACACTGATTTAGCTTGGGGAACAGTTCCTCATTACTGGATTTAGACCTACAACGTTGGGGGGGATAAAAGGAGACCTCTGGGTCACAAAGAAACAGCTTTTTGCTAGACCTATTGAAGAATTCTGCAGAAGAAGCCATTGAAGACCCTTGGTAGAAGATTGGAAGCATTGAGGAATTGCAGAAATACAACTCTATGTAATCTTTTCTTTTCCTCTGGTAATTTCTCTCTAGGAATATGTTAGTTATGGAAGTAATACCAGTTCTGAGTATGCTTGGCTAAATTCTTGTATTGTGGTTGAGCCATGAACCTATGAAACCTCCTCTATGTCTTGATTGGTTTTAATAAGAATTACCATGATTGCTTTGTTTTATTCTGTTCTTCACTGCATTATTCTTAATTGGGACTGGCCATTCTATTAAGATGTTTGGGGTTAGGATTCACAATAGGGATATTGGGATTCTAGTTTCTGAAATGATTAGAACAACAATTTATACATTGCCTAGGGATAGGGATGTGTGGTTGCAGTAATTTCAGGATGTGTTTGCTAAATGCTTGGTTTAAGAAGGAATCACTAAGGGATTAGGGTTTTTACTTCCACCAAAGGGTTAAATTACTAAGGGATTAGGATTTAGCTACTTATATGAGAATACATCAGCTGAGTAATTAGAAATAATTCAAGTTACTAATCAATCGAAGCATAGAAGGAAGGAATCATAGGGGATTGCGCTTAACTACAATTATCTCTCACTACTGCAGTAAAATCAAATTAATATTCGTTTACGTTCTTGTTAAGTTTCTGTCATTTCAATTACGTTACTTAAATACAACTCAACAAACTCTCTCAACTTATTATTTGTCTTCCAATTTTTAAGACGTTCAATTGACATAAAATTGCATTCAATCCCTGTGGAGACGATACTCGACTTATTCACTTTATTACTTGAAACGAACAGTACACTTGCCGAGTTCGCAACACCCATCTTCGGAACAAGTTGTCGAGTCTCAATCTGTTGGATTGCATTCTGGTTCCCTTACCCCTTCCCTGATTTCCAAGTTCCCGTGGGTCACCCATGAAGTACTGCATACATTGTCTGAACTAAATTTGGAGTACGTTGTCGCACTCCCCGTCAGAAATCAGGAGAGTTTTAATGTACGCCTCCCTGAGAAGGACGAACCTATCTGTTCTGTGAGGGAGGGGAATAACCCATCTTTTTTATTTTTCTATAAAGATTTGATAACCCGGATAGGGATCCGATTTCCCTTATCCGTGTTTCAAATAAGTATATTAAATCATCTCCATTTAGCACCTTCCCAACTTCACCCAAATAGCTGGGGTTTCATAAAAGCTTTCAAACATTTTTATCAATACTTAGAAATCCCCAGTTCCATTCCTCTTTTCTTTTATTATTTTACTGTCCAAATTGGTAGGACAGGTAGGGAACCCACAAATAGGAAAGGATGGACATCCATTCGGGGTCATACTGAGCGTAAGCTCTTTCATGTATATACAAATTCTTTTAAAAATTTCAAAAACAAATATTTTAAAGTGGTTGCCGAACCCGGCAAACAACCTTTTTTCCTTTGTTCTGCTGATGCCAAGGACGTAGAGTGGAAATTTCCCCTCTATTGGTCCCACACCCATCACAAGTTTTCCCCTTCCTCCTACCATGTCGAGGAAATGGATTTATCAAATTCTGATGCTTTCTCGATTACCCGGATAGCTGCTTATAAGGAAGCTCATGGCCATCCCAACGTTGCTTCCTTTATTCACACACATCAATTCGGGTTCCCTGCTCACTCGAGTATGTCCATGTCTACTTTACTTATTATATATAACTTTACGTGTTCTAACTGTTCCTTCTATATTTCAGTTTCTGATATGGGAAAACAACCTGTCTGTGCCTCAAACCAAGCCTCCGGTACGGGGAAGCCGACACCTCCCACCTCGACTAGGCAACCCAGTCACCTCCAAGCAGCCACAGTGACCTCAACCCCCCTCTTTTCTAGTCGCTCTGGACTCGGGGAAAGGTTCTGCGGCCACTGGTCATAGGTCAAAAAAGAGAAAACTTGCCGAGGCTCACAAGGAGAAGGCTCTGGTTGCGGCAACAGTACCTGCTCCAATAATCAAGGAGAAGGCTCCGGCTGCCCAGACAGTATCTGCTCTAGCAATTGTCTCACCCCAGGCACCTACCTATTGCTCAACCAGCTCCAAATACCTCTTCTTCCACGACAATCGGGTTATTACCTGGGTCTCTTTGGGAGAAGGGTATTTTCGAAGAACTCTTCCACGTTGTTCGAGCGCCCAAGCATTTTACGGAATCGGTTCCCTTCTCAGATGATGAAATTCAAGAACTTTGCCTTATTGAACTTAGTGCCATGAAATACTCATCCCTGGTTCAGAATTTAGCAACTATGAAGACCAGGTATATTAAAACTTTTAATGAGTTTCAATCATCCCGGGAAGAAACCAAAAAGACCCATGAAGAACTGCTTGTGGCTCAAGACACAGTTGCGAATGAGCTTCAAGCATCCAGGGAAGAGACTGAGAAGGCCCGTAAAGAACTCCTCGTGGCTCAAAGTACTGCTGTGAAGTTAAAGTCTGACCTGGATTTTGTGCAAAAATTAAATGCTACTACAACGAAAATTTTTAAGGAATTGGATGCGTTGTATGACAAGCTATAAAAGACACTGCAACAGACTGAGGTGGAGCGGGAGTACGTGAGAAGTCAGCTCTCGATAGCCATGAAGGGGTCCTTCAACAATATGTTGGAGCAAATTCACTGTTTGAACCCCAGGATTGAGCTTAATACCACTAGTATGCACTTCAAGGCTTTCGTTAGTAATGGCAAGTTGATATCTCCCCCTTCTCCTCGTGAAGATTAAGTAACTCAGTTGGATGGCGATCAAATCTGTGAGGAGGAAGAGGCGACCCCTGCCACTCAAACTAATGACCAAGCTCAATCTCAAGCAGCTTAAATGTTGAAGAGTCGGGATGCCGGTGTTGACTTGTAATATTTTTCTTTTCTTTTTGGGGCCTTTGAGCCCCCTTTAAATTTGTATCAAACATTGTCCGGGTTGTTCTCGGTTTCAATTTGCTGAATATTGCCGGGTCTGTTCCCGGTTTTAATTTGTTTAACATTCTACGTATATTTTCAACACGTTCTTAGAATTTTGTAGAATTTGGTTCACATGCATGAATCCATATTATGCCAGATTCTATTAAATGATTTGGCCAAAATCAAAATATTTTCGCAGTTTGCATAAATATTCATCTGGTTTCAACGACCAGGCACCATATTTTGCAAAGATTCCTTTCGTTTTATCTTTGCAACCTGTTCCGAGTTATCATCCCTAAACTTAATCCCAACAAAGATTAATTTGCTACATGTAGAAATTGGATTTTTTAACCAAACATTCCTACATTTCAACCTGATCAGGGTTTAAATAGCATATTTCTCTTTGCCAATATAATAATTTTGATGCATCATATACGTGAAGATTTTCACTATGTCTACGCATCTTGTAACAACCCGGTCGTGATGACCAGTTTCCTTTACTACCATTTTTTGTATATGCAAAGCCACAATAAAGACAAAAATGCTTCATTTATTTGTAAGCTTGCTATAAAATGACTCATGATCTCAATAAATGAGAAACATGATCGTCAAATTATGCTTACAAATCCTAACAAAGGAAAACATCATTACTTGCCGAAACCACGGCTTATTAATCCTAACAAACGAAAAATAGTAATATCATTTGCCGAAGCTACGACATATTAATCCTAAACAAAGGAAAAATATTAACTTGGGACAAAACTTTGGAACCGGGTCTAACTGTAATACGCTTTCAGTTTATCCGCATTCCAAGTTCGTTTAATTGTCTTCCCATCCAGGGTCTCTAACACATAAGCTCCTTTGTCGAGTTTCACTGTAACTTGGTAAGGTCCTTCCCAGTTGGCCGCTAGCTTTCCATCTCTGACATTTTTATTTCCAATATCCGCTCGTCAGAGTACTAGATCACTCGTGTCGAAGGTTCGGGGCTTCACTTTCTTGTTATACTTGGCAGCTACAAGTTGTTTTGCCGCTAAATCCCGGCATTGTGCCGTAACCCAGACTTCGTCGACCAAATCCAATTCTATAGCCATAGCTTCATTGTTCTTTTCTTCCTCTGCCTGAAGAACATTCTTTCTTCTCCAAGATGGTTAAGCAATCTCAACTGGAATCATTGCCTCACAACCGTACGTCAATCTCAAGTGGATGTTTGTGAAAACACAATGAATATACTGCAAATAAACCAAGAGGGGGTGAATTGGTTTAAAGCTAATAATTAAAATTTTCTAAAACAAATTGCGGAATTAAAATCTTGGATCGTATCACTAGTTCACCTTTTGAAAATACAGAACTCTTTCTTCAATCAAGATCAATCCTTGATTTGCATACAATGACAGAAATAGTTTCTTTGATGATAATATTTTGATTTCACAAAGACAAGCAATGAAATATACAGAACTTAAAATAAGAGACAAGGCAATTTATACTGGTTCACCTCTCAACCTTGGAGGCTACATCCAGTTACTTCCAACCAACACTAGGTTAAAGTTTTCACTTTATCAAATAATCTTTACAAGCAGTTTACAAAGATCACCTTTATCCACACTTGACAAAGAAACATAAATCTAAACCCTATAGATTTTAAGTGATCAAGATCCAGAGAACCCTACTCTGTTCTTCCCTCTAGAGAACCCTACTCTAGAAAATAGCTTTAAAGAATCAAAGATATACACCAACAGAATTTTAATACCTAGAAAAATTGTAAAGAAAGATTCAAGAGATACAACCTGTGATCCTTCAAATGTATGAAAGAATAAATGAATGATTTTACCAATCAGTCAGGTTGAATGCAATTCAAAGCTCAGAAGCAAAACTCTTGAAATCTCTTCTTTTCTTTAAAACTTTATCTCAAAGACTCAACTTTCTTGATCTCATGAGATGTTTTTCACTCTTAGAACATATCAGTATTTTGACTCTTAAAAAACTTTCTAACTTTTTAGTGATTCACACATATGCTCATTTTCATAGAACAATTTGCTCCAAGTTTATTTATAATGACAGGTTTATACTAAGCTGTTGAAAAAACTGATTTAACTGACAATAATCTGTTAAAACGACAAGGTAATCGATTAATATGTTCTTGAGCTTCCTGGAAATGTTTTCATGAACAAAATAATCGATTAAATCGACACGTAATCGATTAAAGCAGTCTTAGTGTTTATGAAGCATGAACAAATAATTGATTACATAAGACTGGTAATTGATTAAACCAGTAAAGCTCAAAACACGAAAATAACCTTGTAATCGAATACTAAAAATGGTAATCGATTATACCAGTAATGCATCAAGACTAATGAATTAAAATAATCGATTCCATAACAAGATAATCGATTATTCCAGTGATGCATGATTTTTCATATAACATAATGTAATCGATTACAAGAAGCTGGTAATCGATTAAACTGTTCTTCAAGGCTTTTCCAGAAATAGTATGAATGTCTTTAATCGATTAAACTGCTTGTGTAATCGATTAAAGCTGTAAGTTTTCCTTTTTAAAACCATGAGAACTTAACTTTTTATGAACTCATTGGATTGCTTTGAGATTTTATCCAAAAACATGTATGCATGAGAATGAGAATGCAAATGCAAAATAAAAGATCACAAGGCCATTGACTTGAACCACTTAGACAAATTACAATGCCTTCAAATGATTGGGCATGTAAAAAGCTAAAACATCAAGCCTTTATCCTTGCTTCAATCTTCTTGCAGCTTCCCTTAAAATCAACAGTTTGAACAGTGGTTCTCTACCCCCACAAAACGTAATACAGTTGCTCAACCCAGCTGGACCTGGCATCTTGCATACACTTCCTTAACCCGTCTATAATCACTTTATTCGCAGCCTCGGCTTGCCCGTTTGACTGCGGGTGTTCTACAGAAGTGAAGTGGTGGTTGATTTGAAACCTGACCATTATCTCGTGGAACCTTTTATCAATAAACTGAGTTCCATTATCTGTAACAATTTCTCCCAAGATGCCAAATCTGGAGATGATGTTTCTTTCAAATAATCTTTGCACCCGGGCTGAAGTTATTGCGTTGACTAGTTCCACTTCTATCCACTTAGTGAAATAATCCACTGCAACTACCAACCACTTTAGCTATCCTTCCGCTACTTTGAATGGTCCCAACAAGTCCATTCCCCACTTAAAAAAGGGCCATGGAGTTGTGATAGACTTCAATTTGGCAGGCAGGGACCATATTATCTTGGCATGTTTCTGGCAACTTTCACATTTTTTGACATGACTCTTTGAGTCAGCTTCCATAGTTGGCCAATAGTATCCTGCCCGAAGGGCTTTCCTTGCTAACGCTTTGGCCCGCATGTGTTGGTCGTTGATTCCTTCATCTATTTTCGTAAGCACATACTCGACCTTATCCGGGTTCAGACATACCATCATTAGGGTATGTAACCCTTTACGGTACAAGTTGTCTTCCACAATTGTGTACATAACAGCGTCACGCACCAATTTCTTGGCTTCTAGAGCATCATCTGGCAAGATTCCTCTTTCAAGGTAATCTATCATGGGTCTTCTCCAGTCTTCCGCAGCCGATATTATCATTACACAACTTGGTTTGGGGACTTCCTGCTGGATCACAGTCCTATGACTTCCCGGACTTTTAGTGCTCGCAGTTTTGATAAGATGTCAGCCCTGGAATTTTCTCCTCTCGGAATGTGATTAACAGTAATCTCATCAAAATCGGTCATGATTTCTTTAACCTTATTCAAATATTTTGCCAACAAGGGCCCCTTCACCTGGTATCACCCTTTAATTTGGGGTGTAACGAGCTGGGAATCGGTAAGCACCTTTACCTTTTTAGCTCCTTGTTCCTTTGCCTGGACCAGACCGGCTATTAGTGCTTCATATTCAGCCTGGTTATTTGATATTGGGAAGTTTAACTAGGGTGATTGCTCAACTGCTATTCCCTTCGGGTTTTCAATTATGGCCCTGGCTCCACTCCCTTTAATATTCGACGATTCGTCAACATATACCTTCCAAACATTAGTGTCGTTCCCAGTTCCTCCATTAGATGGAGTTAGCTCTATAACAAAGTCAGCCAACGCTTGGGATTTTATAGCATGTCGGGCTTCGTACTTCAAGTCAAACTCGGATAATTGTATTGCCCAGTTGATCATCTTTCCAGCCAAATCCGGTTTATGGATTACTTGTCGAATTGGCTGGTTGGTTCTGATAATGATTGTATGGCCCTGGAAGTAGGGCCGAAGCCTCATTGCTATGACCAGCAATGCAAAAGCTACTTTTTCTAACTTTTGATACCTTAATTCAGAATTTTGAAAGGCCTTGCTTACAAAGTAAACTGGCACTTGTGCGTTCTTTGTCTCCCTCACCAATACTGCATTGACCGCTTCATCTCCCACGAACAAGTATAATATCAAAACTTCTCCTGGTTCTGGTTTTGACAGTACAGGTGGAGAAGCTAAACATTCTTCGATTTCTTTAAACGCAGCTTCACATTCTGGGTTCTAGCCTACTGTAGCCTCCTTTTTTAGTAGCTTGAAGAAAGGAATTGCCTTCTCTACCGATTTCAGAAGAAATCGAGTTAAAGTCGCTAGCCTTCCTGTCAATTGTTGTACCTCTTTTTTATTTGTTGGATATTGCATGTCCAACACAGCTTTACATTTATCCGGATTAGCTTCTATTCCTCTGTGAGTCAACATGAACCCCAAGAATTTTCCGACCGGAACACCAAAAGCACATTTGACCGAGTTTAACCGAATTTTGTAACTTGCTGAACGTTTCTTCTAGGTCCTGCATATTATCAGTCGGGTTAACTGTCTTGACAATCATGTCATCAATGTATACTTCAATATTTCGGCTGAGCTGATGTTCGAATACTCTATTCATCATTCTTTGGTGTGTTGCCCCCAAGTTTTTCAACCCAAAAGGCATAACATTATAGCAGTAATTCGCTTTTTTGCCTATAAAGGCCGTTTTATCCTGGTCTTTCGGGTACATTGCTATCTGATTATACTCGGAATAAGCATCCATGAAGGACAATAATTGGAACCCGAACGAGTTATCCACTAGCTGATCAATATTAGGCATTGGGTATGAGTCTTTAGGGCACACTTTATTCAAATCATTGTAATCTGTGCATACCCTCCATTTACCGCTAGGCTTCTTCACCCTTACCACATTAGACAACCACGTAGTGTATTGGATTTCTCGTATGAATCTGGCATCCAAGAGCTCTTTAACATGTTCTTCCAGTGCTTGTTTCCTTTCCGGACTGAGTTTCCTCTTCTTTTGTGCCATGGGCTTCGACCCGGGGTACATTGACAACTTGTGACAACAAAATTTAGGTCTATCCTCGATATTTCGAAGTCTTCAATGCGAAGACATCTTGATTTCTTTCCAGGCACTCCACCAATTTAGCTTTTATAATCGGGTTGACCGCCTTACCAACCTTGGTGATTTGCCAAGGCTGATCCCCTATTCCCAAGTCTTCCAATTCTCCTGCCAGGTCTGGTCTCAGTTCCTCATCATCTTTCCTCATGTCAAGTTCTACCATATTAACTGGTTTCCCTGACTTACGTTCCTCGACCTTTCTTCCGTTCTGGTCTCCTTGACCGCGTTGTAGTAACACTGCCGAGATTCTTTCTGGTCCCCGCAGATTGTAACCACTTTGTTTTTGTTCCCCGCCATTTTTATCTTTTGGTGCTTAGTAGAGACTAACATATCCCACTTATGGATAGTTGGTCTCACTAATATAACATTATACTGTGAGGGAAAGTCTGCCACAATGAATTTGACTTGTTCTGACTTAAATGCCTCCTTAGTAACCTTTGGGGGCAGTATTTTCCCCATTGAATGCTATTAAAACTGTTTTGCATGGCTTCAAGTCAACTTTGTCAAGATTCATTTTTTTAAACGCACTCCACAGAATGATATCCGCGCAACTGCCATTATCTACAAATATCCTTTTGACTCGACAATTAACCAGTGTTCTAGTAATTACCAAGCCATCTTCATGATCTGGGACTATGTCTCGCATGTCCTCCTCCGTGAAGTAGAGTAGAGGGGGCGCCGCCTTGTTAGTTTTTTCTTTGAACTTAGGTTGTTCTCTTACTGAAAGAACTTCCTTCAGATATTTCCTTCTTTGGCTGGCGGTGTCTCCTCCTTCTCCCAAAGCTCCACAGATGACATTGCATTCGAACTCGAGTTCTGGAAATTCACCTCCATCATCATTTTGCTCTTTTCTTTTTTCTTCTCTATCTTTCCCGTGTGCATGGGCTTCGTTCTGACCCCCGCCTTTGTATTTGTTCTTGCGACCCTGAGTCTTTATCACATATTGCCTGAGTCTGCCATCTCTGACAAACTTCTCAATCGAATCCCTTAAATCCCAACATTGGTTCGTGGTATGCCCTGGTCCATCATGCAATTCACAGAATTGGGACTGGTCTATCCCCACCTTATTGTATAATGGACGAGACCGGTCTACCTTTTCACCTTGGTTGAAGCCACTTCTCACCAAATTTGTGACTGGGATGTGTTTTATGGGGTGTACTTCTCATATTTGGCCTCATATTTTTCCGACCTGACCCTGGTATCCGCATTTCTTCCTTAGTTGTGCCCCATTGTTGCTCCCTGCCCCTTGGAAGTGGGCTTCTTCTTCTGGCTTTCTCTTTACCGATCGCATTGGCAATCTCCATATGTTCTAGCTCCAGGTACTTTTTTGATCGAGCCCTAAACTCCATCTGAGATTTCACTAAATCTTTGTAGATTGACTTTGCTAGCCGGGATGACCCATCCAAACCAGCAGCGATGAGGAGCACATGCACTTTTTCTTCCATTGCACGTGTAAGGCAGCCTCCTTGAAACAATCCAAGTAACTCTGGAGGGTCTCACCAGGTTGCTGTCTTATCTTCCCAAGTGTGAATTCGGACTTGGGTTATCTACAAAGTTACATATTGACCATAGTAGCAGTGTATGAAACCACGTTTGCCCAGCCCTAGATAAAGTCGTAGCAAAAATCTGGGAAATAATGGGCTCATCAATTCCCCTTACACACATCTACATGTCGAACTCATCAATATGCACTTGAGGATCCTGGCTTCCATCATACTTTAACAAGAAAGCCCCATCAAAGTCTTCCAAGTATGGAGCATTGACAATTTCATCAATGAAGGGGCTGTTGTTATGTTGCCCCCTGCTGTATTTCCTCCTGTAAACTCCCCCGTCCATTTTTGGCTAGGGTGCAGCTTCTCTGGTATTTCGGTTTTCCTCAGCAATCAAGTTCTGAACCATCACTGCAGGTTCCTGAACGTCAGGGATCACAACTCGGACTTGAGCAGTCTGATTTATTTTAGCAGTGGCATTTTGTGGTGGAACTTCTGTTTGCACACGAGCCATCTTTCCTATGTCAACCTGGACTGGGTTTGCATCTCGAGACTGGGCAGGACCTCCAATATCAACCTAAGTTACTGGAAGAACTCAGATTTGACTGGCATTTTGCTTCATACCGTTCTAAGATGTACCCTGACTTTGTTGTCCCCGGTGTTCATTATGAGCCGGGTTCTCCATGATCCTGAAGCGTTGCTCTATAAGTTGGATATGTTGCTCTTCTTCACACCTCAATACGGCATTACGCTCCTCCATCTGGAGCTCTAAATTTCTGATATCTTCCTGCCTTTGCAAGGCATACCTCCTTTCCATCTCATCCATTCGAGCCAAGATTGAATTAAGAACGTTGTTCATGAGACGCTCATTAGGTTTTGGATTAGGTGAGACTGCCCATGTCACTGGTGCAAGAGTGGAGGCTGCGTCTAAAACCTCATCACTTACATGGACAGCGTCAAAGTCCACCGTTGGGGTAGTGCCATGTTCTGCTTTGGAGGGGATAGTGGGTTCACCTCCTCCAAAACAGGATTTGAAGGTAAGTCCCTCCGTACACTCACATCAGAGCGTGGGTGTGTCATCTGATTGTTACTTCTTGTGTTTACCATCACGGACATGGGATTTGAAATTTAATGTTTCCCACAAACGGCGCAAATTGTTCCGTCGTTGAGAACAACAGTGTCTAGCTGGATAGCTAGTGTGTTAATCTTGGATCAATCACTCTCTCTAAGGTATCTATGGATGAAATACCCCTCAATCAAGCATATCACTCTGCACTTTGATACTGAAACGGCGCTAAGCCAATAGTGGTGAGGTGTGTGCACAGTGACAGCATAGAGTCAAGCGAGAATGAATATACTTGTGAGCGTACCTCTTATTTATAAGGGTGTTACCTCTAGGTTAATTGCAGCCACCTCTTGGTTAGTTAAGATATAACCTCCTAATTAGATAAGATATCACCTCTTGATTAGATAAGATATAATCCTTAATTGTTGGGATTAGTATATCTATTTGTTGGGATCTCTTTTAATAGTTGGTATGAACGTTGTTGAGATCCTGATCTAGTGAACGATAATGGGGCACCTTATTAGGCCCATATGTTGGGTCCGTAACAAATATATTCCGCGAAGCCAAACTGAATATGCTAATCGTTGTTATGATAATGATTTATGAATCACATTATGTATCGTTAATTATCTTCTATTTAGGATTTTTAAATTATAGTTTGTAATATAGTAAATTTGAACTCTATTTATGACTAATGTGCTTTTGTATGATATCTTGTTTTCTAATGCTTAAATTTACATCATATTTACTCATGTTCAAAACTTATTTGTTTATTGTTATACTTTCAATTTACAAAATATTTTTTTAATAAAATCTTATTTATTTACACATTAACAAATGTGCACAATCAATCAAGTGACATGTGCAAAAACACAAGTATCATACTAATTCAGTAGCTGAAGCAAAACATAAAAGATAAAATCTGCAACAATAACAGAAACACTATCTAAAAATTATAATCTAAATTCAAATAAGATAAAAATCTCATGAATCTAAAGTGCTCCTTAAGATTTGCCATGAAAATGTGAAGCTTTAACTCCATAAACTAAACTTCATATTAAGATTGCTTTAGTCATCATGTCAACAAGTTGTCCATCAATTTTTGAATTGAACTTCATACACCATAAGCTTTTCCCATACATCATTAGCATAATAGTGAATTTCCATAATTACCCTCCACTATTAGGTTTATTATTTTAAAAACATTTGGCGTTTTGCTTGTTCCTGCACCGCATTGCTCCTGCACCACTCATGCGTCATGTTTTGCTTATTCCAACCTTGTCCAATTTCGTTCTCCGGCACACCGTCAACGTCTGTGGTCACACTGTCTTCTCTGATTGGTGGCAGCTCTTGTGAGGTGAGTTGTTTTTTGCTCTGGTCTGTAAAATAGAGTAGGAGAAAGGATACAGATTTGAGAATCTGTAAGCCTCATACGGATTGGTCAATCTATATGAGGCTTACGGATTGTGTAATCCATAAGACTCATACGGATTGACCAATCTGTATGTGTATTTTTAATTTTTTAAAGACTTTTAAAATAATTAAGTAATATTACAAAAAAATATTAGAAAGTGAAAACATAATTTATCATGTATTGATTTACATTTGTTAAGTCCATATTTCAAGTTAGGAATGTTTATTGACATGAATTGTTGGACAATTTCAATTTTAAGAATTTTGGTTGGCTTTCATAAACAATTTGTATAGTATGATTTGTTGTATCACATGAATCGAATATCCGTTATAGGTTGGTTTGGTAAGAATTGTATTTGTAAGGTGAGTATGTATGTGAATCAAAGTTGTTGAACCCGTTATAGGTTGCTTTGGTTTGAATTGTATTTGTAAGGTGAGTATATATGTGAATCAAAGTTGTTGAACCAGTTATAGGTTGGTTTGGTTAGAATTGTATTTGTAAGGTGAGTATGTATATGAATCAAAGTTGTTGAACCCATTATAGGTTGGTTTTGTTAGAATTGTATTTGTAAGGTGAGTATGTATGTGAATCAAAGTTGTTGAACCCATTATACATTGCTTTGGTTTGAATTGTATTTTTAAGGTGAGTATGTATGTGAATCAAAGTTGTTGAACCCGTTATAGGTTTGTTTGGTTAGAATTGTATTTCTAAGGTGAGTATGTATGTGAATCAAAGTTGTTGAACCCATTATAGGTTGTTTTGTTATAATTGTATTTGTAAGGTGAGTATGTATGTGAATCAAAGTTGTTGAACCTGTTTATAATAAGGAAGTTGTGTATGATTTGAAATGGTTGAGTGTTATCATTGGTGTGGTGTGGTTTGAAGTGATAAAGTAACATGTAAACAAATTTTGTACAGATTATGGCTAAAACTAGAGGAATGCATCGGGCTCTTGGAAGAATTGTCGACCGAGCATTGGGTAGAAATGTTGGAGGTAACGATGATGAAGCCCCTGAGCGGCATAGGCCTACCGTATCTGTTCATCGAAAAAAGGGTAGTGTTGATGTTCCTGAGGATCCTCCTGTTCAGGAACCATATGCGGAGACTGATGTACCCACAACTGAGGATATAGGTACTGAGGATAAATCTTTTCCAAGAGGGCTGGAAGACTGTTCAGTGTTGACTGAATATGTTGATCATGTGGCTCTTAGAGTCTAGGCAGGAGAGGTATTAATATGATGAATTACATAGTACATGGGTATTATTATTGATTATCTATCATTGTAAACTGATTGATTTTTTTAATGCAAGAACATCCAGAGTTAAAGTTGGTTTCCCATGGACGAAAGGTTGTTAAATTCGGGAGGCCTGCAACTGAGATTGAAGGCTTTGTGGTTGCCACAAGCCTAAGTCCATTGATTGCTTGCTCAGTGGAGACTGGAGACAAGGGGTTGTTGTCTGCATTTGTTGAGAGATGGCACCCTGAAACCTCCAGTTTTCATCTGCCCATGGGGGAACTTACTTTCACATTGAACGACGTGGCAACACTGCTGCATATCCCTGTCATACGGGCATTCTACTTGTATGATCAGATTGACGTCGGTGAGGCCATTACGTTGTTGGTGGAACTGTTCGATGTCACTGTTGAGGAAGCTGAAGCTGAAACGGCACAATGCCACGAGGAATATGTTCGACTATCATGGCTCTAGGAGTTATATTACGTGAAGTATCAGTCCAGGCAGTGGATATTAGCAGCTAAGGCATACTTACTGCATCTTGTTGGCTGCACTTTGTTTGCTAACAAGAGTGTCACACATATAGGTGTGGTATTCTTAGAAGCTTACCACGACTTGGACTAATCTGCAAGATTTTCTTGGGGTGTGGCTGCTCTTGTGCACATGTATGATAATTTGAACTACGCATGTAAGCACCACGGGAAACATCTTGCGGGATATATTTCTTTCTTACAGATAATCATATATATTCAATTGTGTATTGTGCAATTTCGCTCTGTGTGTGTGTGTGTGTGTTTTGCTTTGATGTATTGCTAACTTTAATCATTTTCAACTTGTAGTGCTGGATATATGAGCATTTTCTGACTGTGGGAAATGTGGTTGCAGATGATCACTATGACGAGAAGCAACCTCGTGTCTGCCGCTGGAAGAGTGCTAAGGCCTTACCAGTGACTACCTATTGTAAACGTATGGATAGGTTGACATCTGATGATGTCTGTTGGACACCGTGTGTGGAACACCGCACCCACAAGGAGTTTGGGTTGATTAGTTTGTATTCTGGTTTCATTAAATGGGGTCCTCACACTACTAGGCATTTACCAGAGAGGGTACTAAGGCAGTTTGGATATGTTCAACAAATTCCAGAACTGCCTGTGTCTGAAGTTCCCTCCATTGAAGATATTGACGACAAATGGGTCCACTTCTCGAAATACCTTGTAGCAACCGAAGACTTGGTTGATTATCCAAGTCAATGTGTTGTTGGCTATATGGAGTGGTTCAACCGTACTTCCAACCCATTCATGACTCTGTCTGAGTTTGAGGAAGCCCGTTCACACATTCCGTTTGTGCCTCGTAGTGAACCAGTTCTGCCCCCTGTGCATGATCATCCTACAGAACTGCGAACACAGTACGCGTCAGATGTATCTCTAGATGAGCAGAGGCCAACACATGCAGTGGTAATAAAGCAACATGTTAATAACTTCAACTTTATTAAACATTTTATTCTTGTAATGCATAGCCTAGTCATTAATATTGTGTTTGTTTCAGGCTGTGTGCCAGCGGATGGCTGAGGGCTTGCAACATATACTGGATATGAGGATGATTACAGAGGGAACAGATGCATACCTATGATGGAGCAACTGCTGCATCTAACCCGCGGTGTCACTGACTACGGCATTGTCTACACTCGAGCTAGACGGCCAAGACACCATATGCAAAGGAGGCCTTCGGGTGGTCGCGGTTGAAGACGAAGTGATTGACATTTATGTATTGGAAATCGTATTTTGCATGATTGTAGTTTAATATTTTACAACACCAGCAGAAAGAACCTGATTTTAACATTAGATATGATTGCATATATGACATTAAACAACGCTTTTAAGGTTAAACAAATGTCTACACATCTCCTAAATCAATGTGTTGTATGCGCAACTTCATCGATTTAGTATACATTTGCATTCGATCAATGTAATGACTGGGCCACTCTTGAGCTTCATTGGTATAGTGAGTAGCCCACAACCATGTCGTCGATGGAAAAGGACAATTGTCTCTCAAAATAACTTGTTTTAAACAATGACCACAGAAATCATGAATTTGACACATTTAATTGAATTTATAAAATTGAAGAATTATTCACTTACCTGAACAAAATGGTTACCAAACACATGACCAATACACAGAATGCGATGAACTTGGGGATCTCTAGGAGGTTGGCTTCTTAGAGGGAAGAACGTCATACTTTGCTGGAGTGAAAGAGAGACTACGATGACGTTACATCTTGATGCAATTACATGACCCATATCGGTAATATCCATCCACTTATTCATCGTTACCTGTAAGTAAACAGTTAATGAAATATATTGAATGCAGATTGCTTTACAAGTTAAGCCAATTCATGAGTAAAGACAACGATGTTTTACCTTGGACAATCCATTAACTAGTAAGGACCGCTTTAAGGTTTCAAACCTATGTATCCCACCAAACAACGCTATATATTTATCAGTCCATTGTGCAAGTTCTTTTAGCAAATGATTGCGTACCAAAGACCAAGACTCTTCACCATAACCTAATAAGGCAGCAACTACACGATATCCACAATTACCATCAGCTTTTACATCAGTGATGTTCAAAATAAATTTCTACATAAATGGATGAAATTGATCAAGCATAGGAACCATCTGGTTTTTCATTAGAACATCAGATGAGGAACTGAACTATTTTGGAGTAGAGTAACTATTTTGCACATAATGTAACTCATCCACATACTCAAAGTAAGATGGGTCTCTTCTCGTAGACCTTTGGTGCTTTGTAATGTTCTTCTTTTGAGCACCTTTAGTTTTTATCTTATCAAGGGGGCACATGGAATTTAAATCAGGGTACACAATTTCTTTAAGCTTAGTCTTTAGTGTCATTTTCCCACACAAATCAAGCTTTTCAAAACGGTTGGATATGGCTTCCATCTCATCCGTTATGCTAACTTCGTATTCATGCATACCTTCGTCTGAAAAGTTTAATCTCTTCCAAAAAAATATGAACGGTGTTAATTGGAATGCTCCCAATAACATACTTAGTTAGCTCACATGCACAAGGCAAACCATGCGTTGTTCTCAACACACATCCACAACGAGAAGGGTTGTTGCCCGTATAATGCACTCGCTCATACTCAGCAGCACTTTGGTTTAACGCATACCTAGACACCATGCCAATAAGTCTCTTGTATAATGTAACTTTAAAAACATGCCCTACCACATGTGTACTTCTTTCCAAAGATGCATTGATTTTAGTATGTTGCAAGGTGATCATATTGTTAATGGCATCCCAAACAGTGCACAAATCACCAAGACTATTCTGTAGTAGCAGCTTTAAGGTCCAATGGGCATACTCAACCCTGCAGTTTATGATATGATCAATTCATTTCAAAGACATTATGAATGCAAATCATAATTTAAGCAATGTCAAACGTGAAAGTTACTTGTTTGTTATTGTATTTCCAAAATGCATGACTTTGTTTGTCCATGCTGTCACAATTTTTTCTTTGTGGGGATTCAACCAAGTGCCCTTTACGTAATCAACAAACGTTGGCCACGGTGCACATGCAACATCAAACTTCATAACACAATCATCATATTGCTTCTCAGTAGCATAGTCAACAACACTTCCCCATGCTTCCATGACATAATCTCATGCGTTCTTCTGTCGAATATAAGTTTTACATTTTTGCCTTGACATTCTTGTCAATGTGAATCTGACACAATAAATTGGTTGACTCTGGAAAAACAGTTTTCACAGCATTCACCAATGCTGAATCTATATCGGTAACAATGACCTTTAGGAAAAATTCACTTTTAAGAAAAATCCCTCTAAACCGTTCAAGAGCCCACACAACATTGTTTATACGTTCAACCTCTAAATAGGCAGATGCAGCTGAAAATGTCATCCTAGTAGGTGTCACACCAACAATGTCAAGTAAAGGAAGTCTATACCTGTTTGTTTTGTATGTACTGTCTATCAAGAACACCATATGATATGCATTGCTCAATTGTACTGCATTCGAATGTGCCCAAAACAAGTCACATACAACATTTTCATCCTTCAATCTATGCTAATAAATATACATGTCGTGTTCAAGAAGTTTCATTAGTTGTTGCATTCCAGTATTATTGCTTCTTGTACGCGTTTGGTATGCATATATTGCATTGTATACTTGCTTCAGAGTTGTATAATTATTGTCATTGTGCTCCTTCAAAGTTAGAAGAATATTCTTTGGTTTCACCATCGACCTTGTCATATCAGCAACAATGATCTTCTCCTCCTCAGTTAGTCAACCAGCATATGGGTGTCCACAGAATGACTTAGCCAAGGTATGATTATGATTGCCACATATTAGCTTCATCATCCACCCTTGACCTCCAGGAACTAGTTTGCTTCGCAGCTTAAAGGGACACTCACATTTTTCAGTGCTAGTCATTAAAGGTGTGAAACCTTTTTTCCATGGTCTATACTTTCCACTTCTTTCACAACCAATTAAGACAAATGATGTCCTTCCTATTTTTCCAATCGATATGTCACTCCTTATTATGACAGCTACAAAACCATGCTCATTTGCAACAATACGAGTCCATTTCAATACCGCATCACGGGATTCAAACACCTACGCAAATGGATAATTCATCTTTAATCTTCTTAATTCAATCATTTAACAACTTTAATTACATTCAAAATCACATAAATACCTCAATCGTTTTGAACGCTGCAGAACAATCAATTAAACAATTATTATTTTCAAACGCATTAGGGTCTGCTCCAATGTTTTCATTCATATTAATTTCTTCAGACATAATAATGTTGTACATCCACTCATCGTTGTTCATCTTAACAAATTAAAATTTAATTTAATTATTAACAACAATATACGCACGCATAATAATAATAATTACTAACATTAAATTCATAACATCAAACAAATTAAATTCAATAAAGTGTTCATTAAATAAATAATAACATATTTAATCATGAAATTCTTAAGAACACCATTTAAATAAATAATCAAAAAATTAACTTATTGTATTTTTTCAATCAAATAATATTTCAACTTAAAACCAATTTTAATGAAATATATTTTAATAATTATTTATTTCTTTAAAAACATTGATTTTTTTGGCTGTACGGATTGGATAATCCGTATGCTCCTTACGGATTATGTGATCCGTATGGATTATACGGATTATGTAATCCGTATGGATTATACGGATTACCCAATCTGTATGGTTCTTACAGATTGTGTAATTTGTATGAATCATACAGATTATTCAATTCGTATGAATCATACGGATTGGGTAATATGTATAATCCATACGGATACCAAATCTGTACGACATAAAAAAAAAAAAAAAAAAAAACTTACCTCTGTAGTCACCACGACGCCACTCGCCACTCTGCAGCCACTTCACTCCGACGAACCGAAAACAATGTCACCCAACTACCACCAATGCACAGCCTAACCCCAACAACTCAAACAAAGCAAAATGAAGAACCAAACCAAAGCAATAATGTATGGGTATGAAGCAAGCAACTAAAATAAGCAAGAAAATAGTCAAGGGTATTTTCGGATTTTCAAAAAACCAAATGGTGTATGAAGCACATGCCTCAATTTTTTGGCCTAAATCACTGTCATTGTAGCAATTTAATTTAACTCCTAGTATCTTTAACACACAATCATCTTCTCATTTCTATCCTTCTAATATCTTGTCCAATTTTCACCATTATTGCACCCGTGTAAGGCCTCAAAACACTCATTTTCTCTTCTTACTTTTTTCGTTGAATACTTTCATTCCATAACACGGATAACGTTGGCTTTCGTTGTTCATCCATGTTCCTGTGTGCCAAACCTGAAACTTTTTGGCAATATTATTATGCTTTATTCTTTTTTGTTATTATATCTGTGTCCAAGTCCTAGAGTTTGGGAAGTCACATTGGGCCTTCTTTTTCTCTGAGAGTCATATAAATACAAGGCTGCTGTTATCCGAATTGACAGTCCAGGAGGGGATGCTCTTGCTTCCGATTTGTAAGTGCTGGTAAATTCCCCTTTGTTCAAAATGTAGTTTGTTAAAATGACATACAAGAGATGGCTCCTTCACTTATGGAGCAATAATCCTCACATTATTCATATCCATAAGTTGATTTTATTTTGTTTTTCTTACATTGTAATGTGAAATCTGGGTTTATGAAATGGAAAGGCTGTGTGCACACCTTAGTGGAGAAATTTGGCAATTTTTAACAGTTAGAAAATGGTTAATAACATTTTAAATAATTATCCCAATCAAATATTAGTATTTTTAATTGCCGGAAAAGAAACACTACATACTGTCACGTCATTAGTTAATAGACTTGGCAATAGAGACCAAATTAAAATCAGTCGGAGAAATAGTTTAGGAATAAGACTGATCAAATAAAAGTTTCGAGAATAAAATAAAAGTGAAAATTCGATAACTACAAACATAATTTACCTTTTCTTTTTACATTATCAAATAGAGATTGTAATTAACTACTCGCGCATTAGTATTTTAATGAAATAAACATCATTTCATCACATAGCTGATCTCCTAGAAGATACGATAGCAACCTTCGCCAGATCACCGGTGTTTTAGTATGTTTGGATTGGGGGGGTTTAAAAGGTTACAGAAAGGGAGCTAAACTTTTCATTTTTAAATAAATTATGTAGTACTGTCAAAATTTAAGACAACGGAAAATTTTACGATAATTATGACTCTTAAGTATATAAAAACTGTTGCCCAGAGTCAGCAGCTATTGTTGGATCAGTTTGTCCGGCAACCAATTGTTCATTACAGCGTTCAGTTAAGATGGTAGGCCAAATCAATCATAAACAGATGCAGTATCTACATCATAGAAGAAAACTAGAACCAATGGCAGATCAGTCCCTTTTATTTTCAATCAGTAATTCACATTAAAACTTTCTTTTCCCAAGAAAAGATGCAGAGAAAACTACTGCACGTTGAAACTCCAGAAGACGGAATGCATTAACATGAATACAAACCAACAAATCACTCTTCACCAGATTTGGGTGGTCCCTTCCATTTGAAGTTGTCTGCATATGATTTAACCTGCAACCCCAAGTAAGCATTAACACACGTATAGAGCTATTATTATTGAGGGCACAGCACAAGAAACTAATGCCACTGTCGTTCAAAAGGGTAAAATTAAAGTACAAATGTTGAAAGATGTTCAAACCTTCAGCAATGGTGTGTGGGGCTTCTTCACCTGCAACGAGTTCAGAGCTTTTGTTAATAAAAATAAAATAAAACCCTAAAGGCCTAAACATGAGGAATAACAATGCACAATCAAATGGATATTTCTATTTAGTGGCCTGATTCTTGAAACAGAATTAATGACTCACAAGCATACTCTAATGATAAACGTGTCACAATCATTTGAAAAACAAGATATGCTGATTCTCCATTGGTAGATAGTTCAGTCACTTCAGTGCCATATTGAAACTAATACAATTTTAATTAATATCGTGGTTGAACCATGAGCAAGAAAAAAGATGAATCAATGCATCTAATATGATAGAAACCACATGTAATTAGCAAGGGAGATGGGGTGAGGGAGGGGGGTAGTTAAGAGAGTTATGAATTGGATGAGAGAGCAAGGTCTCTCAAATACTCAGAATAGGAGGGTTAGGCATATATTCTGCACTATCTTTGTAGCTTCATTTCCTCACCATCTTGCAACCAATTTTTCTGAAGGCAGCAATGCGATGGGTCTATTGGAGGAGGACCACCACTAATCTAAAGGAGTTTTTTGCAGCCATTTGACTAAGAGATGAAGTAATAACCTAAGGATTGGTTCAAGATTGAAAGTGGGAGTGGACCCCTAGAGGAAGCTTGAAAACCCCGTTTCCAGGAGATTTGAATCCTGAATAGTGGCGCGTAGCGGCTGGCTCCAAAACACTCTAGCAGGATAGCCACCATTTTGATATTTTTTATATAGTTTATACACTATATAATGTAAACTATATACATATAAATTCTCAAAAATGATAAAATATACTCAAAATTAGTGACATTCATAATTAACAATAAAAAAATCATAGGTGTCTTAAACAACACATACAATAAATACCAACAAAAGTCAAATACAAGTTTCCTATATAAGAATCACCACTCATCATCTACTAAATCCAAGTCTTTATCATTTTCACTACTATTACAGCTGCAGATTTCATTTTGGAAATTGAAACCCCAAAAATAGCTCCCAAAAAGCCCTAATGTCCCTGCTCTGAGGCCTTTTTTGGAATCAACACATAGCACAATTACTACAACTATTGAGGCTACTGCTATTTGGTCCACTATGACTGCGACACTAAACCGCTCCACTACAGCAGCCCCCGTAGTGGGCAGGGGCCGCTCTGCATCACTATGCCACTATAGCAGCACTGCAGCCCACTATTTTTATGGATGGCCAACAGTTGAGCATTACTATGAGCTCCAGGGGATACCAGATGGGAAAAATTACAAGCAGTGATGGTGGGCAATGAAGGGAAAGCACTTTCTAGGTTCCAATGGTGGGAAATGGGAATTATGTTCACAGAGAAGAGTCACTCTTGGGCAGAGTTTCAAACAGTTGTGATTAGGACATTCCAACCCTCAATGAAGCAGAAGTCATACAAGTTGTGTTCGAAACAAGTGTCATCCATCAAAGATTATGGAGAGTAACTTGAATTCTGTGCATCCTTTGCATGAACAGGTTAAAGGAAGAAGGGACGAAATGAAGTTCCACACACTAGAACTTTTACCAGAAATGATGGATTATGCTCGGCAAATCACTGAGAAGAACTGAATATTGAACAAAGGGGAATCTTCAGACAAGGAGGGGCCACATTCAAAAGTTATCCATCATGCAAAACAGCAACATGTTAAGTTGGTTCTAGGTTATCTGCACAGACTAACTCACAAAGAGGAAGGTCAGTGGTAGATTTTGCAGCCATCAGACCCAATGGTACTTTGAGATGTCAAGGAGGGAGTTCAAGAGACTTTATGATTTCTGATGCAAAATTACAAGCAAATAACAAGGGCTATGTTTTAAGTGCGAAAAGAAATATTGCCTGGATCGTGTGTGCCAAACAAGCAATTTGCAGTAATTTTACTATAGGACAATTTAGAATGAGGGAGAAAGTATAGCTGCCAGAGGATAGGCTTCTGAATTTCACCTTGAGGACATCATCTTAGGAATTGGACAAGGTGAAACAAATAACTTTTAGGAGGGGGAGATGTGGATTTAATTAAGGGAGTTGTTGTTTGATTGAGAGGAAGTTAGGGGAGAGTAAAGGGTTAGGGACCTGTTATTCTGCACTAGCTTTTTTTCTTCATTTCCTCATCTCTAATATTGTATTCTAACGATACAACACAGAGGCAGAGATAAAGGTTTCTGTCAATAAACATTCTGTTTACTTTCCATATTCTGATCCAGCTCCATTATAATAATTTATAGTATATAGTTTATTTCAATAAGAACAGACATCAACCATATCAAGAGACACCTTGAAGACTCAAAAAACACAAAAGATATTCTCAGTGACCCAATAGAGCAACACATACCGAATACTCCCAACCATGTTTCTCTGCAAATGCTTTTGCTGCTTCTTCACTATCAAAAGTCAAGGCAGAATCACCAACATGAGAGTAGGGGTCCCCAGTGGATGTCCAGCCCATCAGAGGATTTTCCCACCTATAAACACATTAGTTGAAAATTACTATTTGTTGAGCCATCATTAATGATCACAAAATAGTTGTTCTAATTTAGAATATTATACTGAAATTGTAGCAACTGCTTAAACTATCCAGGGATGCCTGGAATCATAAGTGTAATAAGTTTGAAACTAAAACCTATGAAAATTGCCATAGTACAAGAAATGCCAATGATAGCATAAGTTTCACCATTATGAATAAATTCAAATCATAAATTTGTCAGTATAACTCATATTCAATGCAAGCAAAATCCCAGGCATCCCACCTACCCAGTTATCAAACCCGTTACTTTAGAAAGAAAAAAAGGAACCGAATTGCACAACTCAGACAATGATGTTAAGAACTGCGAGGAAAAGAAAAAGAGAGAGATAATCTACTTTTGGGTTGATAAGAAGTTGATCTTCCATCTTCCAACCTTCCCAGATCCCTGTTGAGATGCAGTTCTAGCAGGAGAGTAAATTACAACCTGCATTGCAGTGTATGTACAATGCAAAAGGGCAAATTGAGTTACAAACTTACAATGGTTAGCAATAAGGGATCTAGTGATGCATCAATTATTTGTAAACTTTAAAGACAGTAAATAGAATCTGGGAGAGCCTATTAGGTGAAAGTGGGAAAGGTGAAAGAAGTTAATCACGAACACTGAATCCCTATTAAGATTGAATGGTCAAGATTAGCTTCATTCACCTCTAACACTCTCGGTTAATACGCCCAATTGAACATTGATATCCTCTAATTGACATGAATATGGATGCAATTGAATCTACCCAAGCCAAAACCATTGTGCTAAGATTGATCGATTAGTACCATAAGAAAATGAACATAGACGATACTAGACTAAGATAAGAAATTTGGTGAACGAAAGCTAGGGTTTTTAAACGAGTGAGTGTGCATTGAAAATGATTGGGCAAGTGAAGTGAAGCAGTGAATTAAAAATAAAGAATAAATAAAAAGAGAATTGAGAAACAGTAGAATACCCTCCTACGAAGGTGTTCTTGCGGAATTCCAGAAACCATTCCGATCTCGCCTCGTTTAATTTCGGCCAATGCATCGGTGGAGAACCGCCGGGCCATGGTGGCGCGTAGGGCGCGTTGTAGGGTATTCGACATCGTCGATGAGAAATTTGATTCTGCGCACACACAACGGGACCTAGTGAAAATGGAATCGCGACACCTCTCGCCTTTCGTTTACTGTTAAAACTTAAAAAAATTATCAGCTTGCCCTTTACTTTTTAAAATAAAATAATAATAAAAAGTCCTTTACAATTGGTTAAAAATAAAATCCTCTATAATTATAATATTGTTAAAATTTATTATAATAAAGTCATTTGATTAAACATAAAATAAATAAATATGAGATTTGGTTTGATTCAATTTAAATATAATATCAAATTCGAACCAAATCAAATAAATCTTTTATAATTTGGTTTAATTTGATTTCACGATTTTTTAATTTATTATCATAATTTAAATCTATCAACTAAAATTATATAACTATTATATATGCTATATAATTTTAAAAATGGATTTAATTTTTATTACATTTTGTTTAACATATTTTAGTTAAAAATATTATCTTCAATAGTATTTAGCATTAATATAAAATAATATTATTAACTCTTTTTATAACATAATAGTAATTTATGTATCACTTGATATTTAACACTATTTTTTAACAATATTAGTACATACTATTTAACATATAAAAGTAAAATATATATCTTGATTATAAAGCAAGTAAAAAATAATAAATTATTTAATACTTATTATTAATTATCTCAATATAAATCAATATAATTATAATATGTTGTTGTTCGGATTGGTTTAATTTTTTATAATAAGATTTGAAAATTGAACCAAACCCACAAAAATTATGCAATTTTTTAGATTTTGGTTTTACAATTTTTAGTTTAAGTTGTTTTCAATTTTTTGGATTAGTTTAGCGATTTACAAACAATTTGTTTTGATTTTTAACAACCCTAGAGTCATACACCCCACGGGAGGAGAAGAAAAAAGAATAAAAACTTCTTAAATGTGATGAGCCCATCTTGCAAGGTAATCCGCTATCCTATTACCTTCTATGTGAATGTGGGATACTTGAATAGCACAAAAGCTTTGTATCAAAGTGAGAGCAACCATATAAAACCCATGATAAGGATGAGATTTCAAGAGTCCCTAGTTGCACATATTGGCTGTCACCAAAGAGTATGTTTCAATCCAGACATATTGCTCCCACAACTCTTTAGAAGGTTCCAAATCCACAATAAGGCCCCAAAATTCAGCAGCAACTATTGAGCAATTCCCTAACTTCTTGCAAAAATCAATTGGCCAAATTCCATCATCATTCTTAAGCATACCACCACAACCAACATTGTTACCCCATTAGTGATTGAAGCATCAACATTAAACTTCACCAAACATGCATGTAGTTTCTTCCAACTTATAAGCACCTATTTCATCCTCTGAATCCTATGGAAGGCCATCCTGAGACCTTGTTCAATCTCAAGAACAGTGAAATTCACTTTGATGATAATTCTCTGAATGTTCCCTTATTGGTGTGTGAAAAAAAAAAAGAGCTTTTGGCATACCAAAGAAAAGCAACAATGATACCAAACAACAATCTCCATCTATGAGGCCCCTTAATCATGTTCCCCAACAAGTCAACAACCAATCAACAAGAGACATAGAGCAAAAAAATGTGCATATAGGAGGAAAAAGGCCCACCAAGGACATCCCAAATAGGCTTGACACATGTGCAATCTCTCAAAATGTGCAATTCAGACTCTGCATAAGTGTTGCATAAGGGACACAAGGGATCATCCATAAGACCACAACTCTAATTCTTGACTCTATTAACAATAATCCAATAAAACTTCTAACCCTATGAGGACATTTCCACTGCCAAATTTTATGCAATCTGTTAGGAACATAGCTTCTGTCATTATTAGCTAAAACAACATGTGCTAATTTAACATTAAATCTTCCATCAAAAGTAGCTCCCCAAACAGCAGGGAGAGGGATTGGATAAGCCATAATCTCTTGAAAAACCCGATAAAGGATATACTAATGCAACTCAAAAAACTTTCCAACAGCCCTTGCAATTGACATATTCCTCCACTTTTCTGAATTGGTCAAACAATGAAATATTAGAAAGGGAAATAGAAAGTAAGATTGTACCCGATGGGAGCCATCTGTCCAGGCAAAAGTTAACTTGAACACCATTCCCTATAACCCTTCTAATATTCTGAGTGACATCCTGCCTGACCCTAGCTGTTGAAGATATAATTTGAATTTGAATTATTGTTTCCTTAGATAGGAACAGGTTGTTAAAATAGTATAGATAAGAAGAAGTTTGAATTATTGTTTCCTAGTTTGATTATTGTTTCCTAATTAATATTGTACCCAAGTTGTTAACATTACTTGTATAAATATATCTCATTTAAGAGGTGAAAAATGAGTGAATGAATGAATAAGAAATTATTATTCCAATTTATGCGTATCTGATTTTTAACATGGTATCAGAGCCATGACACCCTCCATGAATAAGAGCCATGTTTCTTCCACTGCCACAAGTGTCTCTTTCTTCTTCTTCTTTTTTTCCACCTCCATTGCAATGAAACCAGGCTTCATCTGATTCTGATTCCCCTTCGCTTCTTTTCCTCCTTAACCTTCACCTTCTCTGATTCCTCTACAAATTATGATTATTATTATCATGAACTCCATCTTTGCCTCGCATAACCTCCGCGTCTTTGGTCCCGGTTTGAATCCCTTCGCACCTTATTGCATCGCTAATCACTCTCTTTTCCTTTCCCTTTCCTCTCGCTAAATTACAACCTTCATTCCCTCAACGTAGCCTTCCTACGTGAATTAACACACCGTTGTGATTCCTCAATGCACTCGTTCTAAAGTCTCCACAAACCCATTTAGAATCCTTCTTGTACCTCGATTTTGAAGCTTTCATGCACGTACTCCATTTGAAGGTTATTGATGTGAAGCTCGTTGCACTATTTTGAATCCTTCACAGACCAACCTTGAAGTCTATTGACCTGAACATGTGATTGTTCTGAATCCTTTCCCGTATCTCAGTTCTCTTTCTACCTCACATAACCAAAGTACCTGTTGTGGACTATCCTGAAGTACCTCATAAACCTATTGCTGACCAAAGTCATTTCTAAAAGAGTGTTTGAAGAAGCAATTGGCAAGTTAGGCATGACCGATATTCATGCACCAACTTAAGGGGGAGTGTTGAAGATATAATTTGAATTTGAATTATTGTTTCCTTTGATAGGAATAGGATGTTAAAATAGTCTAGATAAGAAGAAATTTGAATTATTATTTCCTAGTTCGAATTATTGTTTTCTAATATTGTGCTCGGGTTGTTAACATTACTTGTATAAATACCTTATTTAAGAGGTGAAAAATGAGTGAATAAATGAATGAATGAATAAGGAATTATTATTCCAATTTATGTGTATCTAATGTTTAACAGTAGCAATGGCTTTCCAAGTTTGGGAATCATACTTCCCATATTTCACAATAGGGACAATAGTCGAGCCGCACTTATACATGGCCCTTTAAACTTGCACCCACAACTCATTTGGCTAGGCAATTGACTCCCAAGCCATCTTCATGATAAAAGCTTTATTGTAGAGGTGAAACTTCTTAAACCCCATTCCCCCATCCTTATTGGGGTTGCAGAAAACATCCCAAGCAATAGTATGCTAATCGCATGTATCACCATCATTCCAAATAAACCTCTGTGGAATTTTTTTCAAGCTCATCACATAGCCCCCTTGAGATAAGAGCAGACTGCACAGTATACATGGACATTGCTTGGATGACAAATTGAGTAAGGGTCATTCACCTTGCAAAGGCCAATTGTTTTGGCTTCCAACCTTAGCCTTTGTTGCACCCTTAGAATAATATGTTGGTATTTCTCTTTCTTCTTTCTACCATGGAGGAAAGGAAGACTAAAGTACTTTCCCAAGTCCAAAGCCACTTTAAGGAAATTTCCAATAGATGATCTTAGAGAGGGAAGATTTGTTCTTCCAAGATCCAACTACTGGAGACCCCTTCAAAATCTACGTATTGGATGTTTGGTTCTTGTAGAAGAATCAAGAAGATTTGCACTTTTTCAAAAAAAATCATTTTTAGTGTCTCTCTTCTAAGTCCTAATTGATTGTTGCGAGAAAGAAGAAGAAGAAGAAGAAGAACAGATAACACCAACAACAGACCATAATCCAGTACAATAACATAACAATATAATTTTAAAACAAATAATAAAAAATAAAATAATTACGAAAGAAGGACGAAGGCCAGATCGTCAATGATCGTCAATGGTCATGGTGGCCAGATCGGATGCTCGCAGGACTATGGGGCCCATATCAGAGCATCACGCGGCCATGGAGCTCAGATCCGCGTCACTAATGGTTGTAGCTAATAGTTGGACTAGAAGCCAGAGATTTGTGTGTTTGATAGCTTTTGCATGTTATCTGAGAGAAGAGAGGGGGTGGAGGAGGTGGGGTTGGGGGGAAGAGAGAAGAATCTAATGGTAGAGGAGGTGGGTGGGGAAGGAAAGAAGGGGAAAAAAAGAAATTTAGCATTTCTTTTGCCAATTTTTCTTACCGTTACTATAGGGTTTTCAATTTTTTTTTAACATTACTATAGTGTGTCAATTTTTTCAACCATTACTGTGGCTTGACATGACCTTTTCTCTAGCTTGACATGATCATTACTATAACTCTGCATTACCATTACTTTAGAGCATCAAATTTTTTAACGTTGTTGTTCTTACTAAAATGTCCAAAATGGTAAAATGACACATGGCCATTACACAAAGGTCACTATACATGTGGACACCCTCCACATCAGCACTGTTACATTAATGGTGCATATTCATTCTCCAAGTGTCAAACCTGAACACACATGTCCACCCTCCTCGTCAGCCCTGCTACAGGAGCACAGACGTCGACTTTCTACAGGAACACGGATGCCTACTGTGCATATCTCCTTATTAACAGCACGTCAGCTGTACTTGGTTATTCAAATTGGTGTACCTACCTTATCATATCATATCTTCACAAGTTATCTACAAGTTGTTACTTATCTACAAGTAACAGTATATCAATAAAGTACACATTATCTTATATTTAAATTAGATAACTGCCTGTTATTATCTTATCAACAGATTACTAACAAAAAAAGGCCCAAAGCCCACACTCCACGCTATAAATACAGGTTATCTCTAAATCTTTACTCACTCCATAACAATCTCAGAATCCGATACACACTCGAAAACATCCCTCTGAGGCTCCCTCAAAAACCTCATACACACTCTCATACATTCATTTTTCTCTAATGATTGATGTACTTACTTGAGCGTCGGAGTATCTTTCCTTTGTTTTGCAGGTCCCTCCTCTAAACAAGGCTGACTCCCCATCCGACATACAGAATTTGGGATCCACATGGGCCACGCCTAGCCCACACGTGGAATTTTCAGATTTTGGTAAGAACATTTGGCGCCCACCGTGGGACCGCGGTAAAACATACCCTGCGGCCTCGCACTAAGACAACTCATCGGCATGCATACATGGTTAGTACATGCTCCAGTGTTAGGCGTGACACTCTTGTCGAAGCGTCTAACCCCCCGCAGACTACCATGACAAACACCGACACCATTCAGCAACTCCAGAACCGTATGGCGGAGATGGAACGAAAGTACCAGGAAGAAATCCAAAGGCTGAAAGCTGACCGCAATCAGCAGGAAATCAGAGCGAGACATCCCAAGGGAGATGAACGCTCCCCTATCACTAGAGAAGAACAGACGCAAGGCGAATCACATCCTCAACAACATGTCAACCCTCCGCCTGTTCGTAGTTCAACACAGGGCTACCAACTGGAGAGGCATAACACACTGCGTAATCCTTTCGTCGACCGTATCAGGGAAATTGATATCTCATTCGATTGGAAACCCCTGCACTTAGAGAGGTATGATGGCACCACTGACCCAAACGAACACCTTGATGCCTTCCTCTTAAAGGAAAATCTTTACATGAACAACGACGCCATATTATGCCGAGTGTTCCCTACATCCTTAAAGGGGGCAGCGTTAGCATGGTATGGTGGCCTCCCTGAACGGTCCATCGTCAGTTTCGACACCCTTGTCGAAAAATTCAATGCACAATATGCAACCAGTCGGATCCATAGGCTGACCTCCGCTGCACTTGCGACACTGCACCAAGCAGACAACGAACCTCTCCGTAGGTTCATGGAACGATTTGGGCAACTGAATGTCCAGATCAGAAACCTAATCCCAAGGTAGCACTGCATTCCATGATGCCAGCCCTTCGACCTGGCAAGTTTGTAGACAGTTTATGCAAGAAACCTCATTCTAGCATGGACGAAATACGCGAATGAGGCAAAAGTTACATACAGATGGAAGAAATGTCAAAGTTCAGAAATAAAGTTCGACATGTTGGACAGAAGCGAGAGAAACATGAAGTATCCATCAGAGTTGACCCCCAAAGGACCGACAAGAAGTGAAGGTTGCACAAGCCACAGCTTCTTCTGAAATGACCCAGGTTCGAAAGATACACTTCCCTAACGGTCAATTAAGCCACATTCATGAAAGAAGCCTTCAACATGAAGGTACATGTGACACTACCAGCTCCCTTAAAACAAGGAGGAAACCCTAATAGATATTGTCGCTACCATCGTGACAATGGCCATAACATTGAAGATTGTGTGGCCTTGAAAGATAAGATAGAAGAACTTATCCAAGTGGGGCACTTATCACAATTCGTAAAAAGACCTAATAAGCCTCCAGCAGAAAACAAATAAGAGGGACGACAAGGGGATCGATTCAGAAATAGGAACAATGACAGACGAAGAGATGGCGCAGAAGACAGAGGGAGGCAAAGACAATCGCAACCTAGACACGAACATCAACCCCCTCGCAGCAAGAAGAGGAGCCTGCTCAGCACATTCACGGTGTGATTAATACCATCACAGACGACTTCTCATATGGAGGATCATTCAGTCAATCTCGAAAGAGACACATACACTCCATTCGAGACATCGATATAAACTGTGTCGATGCTTTCCCACTACGGAGTTTACCTCCCATTACATTCACTGACGCCAATTTTGAGGGAATTAATCCTGTCAACCAGGATGACCCCATGGTCGTTTCCCTTATAATCGCCAATTTCAAGGTGACAAAAGTACTCATTGATCAGGGCATCTCCCCTGATGTCTTGTATCTGAAAACCTTTCAGAAGCTAGAGATCTTATCACGTTTCGTCCAACCTCACCCAGGACCCCTCCTGGGCTTCGCATGAGAAAGGATAGAAACCCTGGGATATGTCGACCTGATGACCACTTTCGGTCAAGGTTCACTTTCGAGGAGCTTTACAATCAGGTATAATATTGTGGATGCCGACACATCATACCTCGTCCTGATTGGCAAAAAAAACTCTGAACGAGTTGGGAGCTATTGTCTCTACGCCTTATTTGAAGATGAAATTCCCTACCATGATAGGGGAGATTGTCATTGTGAAAGCATACCAGAAGCAGGCTAGACAATGTTACATCGAAAGCCTTAAAATGGTACCATATCCTCTTGACAGGAGGTCAGACAGACATCGTACCACTTCGAGGGGCACCATTTAGGTCATGAACATAGACAAAGAGTCTACCCATTATATGCTAATGGTCTACACAGCTCACCATGACGATACCTTTGACGTGGATCCGCATGATGACAATATCAAAAAAGGATCAAAACCGATTGAAGAACTAGTCAAGCTGCAACTCGGGCCCAAACCTGGACAGTGCACGTAGCTTAGCAAAGAGCTTACCAGCCATGAGTACAGACATATAGCGGACGTACTCCACAAGAACATATCTCTGTTCGCTTGGTAACCATCTGATATGCCAGGTATTGACCCCAATGTCATATGCCACAAGCTGGCAATATGTCCACAGGCCAAACCAATAGCACAGAAGAAGCGAAATATGGGAGAAGAAAGGCGAAATGCAGTAAAAGAAGAAGTAGACAAGTTGCCTAAAGCCACCTTTATCAAAGAAGTCAAGTACTCTACCTGGCTCGCCAACGTTGTCATGGTCAAAAAAGCCAGTGGCAAGTGGCGCATGTGCACAGATTTCACAGACCTCAACAAGGCATGCCCGAAGGACACGTACCCGCTACCCAACATCGACAGACTGGTCGATGGGGCGTCCGAATTTCAAATCTTAAGCTTCCTGGATGCATATTCTGGCTGCAATCAGATCAAAATGCATGCCCCAGACGAAGAAAAGATGGCCTTCATCACTGAAGATGCCAACTACTACTACAGAGTCATGCCCTTTGGTCTCAAAAATGCAGGAGCTACATACCAGCGGCTGATGGACCGCGTCTTTAGAAAACAGATCGGACGCAACATCGAGATCTATGTGGACAACATGGTAGTCAAGTCCCAAAGTGTAGCCCAACATGTGGCAGATCTGGAAGAGGTATTCGAAGAGGTTCAAAAGTATGACATGCGTCTCAACCCTGAAAAATGAACATTTGGGGTTGGTGGTGGAAAATTCCTTGGTTTCATGATTACACACCGAGGAATTGAAGCCAAACCGGATAAATGCTCATCCATATTACAGATGCATAGCCTGGCCAACGTCAACGAACTTCAGAAACTAAATGGAAAACTAGCGACATTATCAAGATTCCTTTCGAAACTCACCGAGAAAGCAAAGTCTTTCTACAAGCTGCTCAATAAGACAGAACCATTCCTCTGGAATGACACTTGCGAGCAGGCTTTCGAGGCATTTAAAAAGACAATTGTTGAACCACCTATCTTGAGTCGACCTCAACAGGGGATACCATTACTCTTATACCTCTCCATAGCAGATGAGACTGTCAGCTCAGCACTTGTCCAAGAAGAAGGGAAGCACCAACTCCCTATCTACTTCACTAGTCGCATGCTACATGATGCCGAGAAATGCTATCAGATGATCGAAAAGATAGCCTTGGCACTAGTCACCTCCACCAGGCGCCTTCGGCCTACTTCTAAAGTCACCAAGTGATAGTTAAGACTAACTATCCTATCAAACAGGTACTACGGAAACCAGAACTAGCAGGCAGGATGGTGGCATGGTTAGTCAAACTGTCAAAATTTGACATTCGATATGAACCACGTGGTCCCATGAAGACGCAATTCATGGCAAACTTCCTGGCAGAATTTGCAAGGAAGTGGAGCAGTCATTATACTTGAAGGACCCGACAACATCTCGCTGGAACAAGCTCTCAAGCTTAACTTCAAAGCCTCAAACAATCAAGCCGAGTATAAGGCACTCATAGAAGGACTCAAACTCACAAAAGAAGTTAGGGCTCAATGTCTGAGATGTTATTCCGACTCACAGCTCGTCTAGGGACAGATAGCGGACAAGTATCAAACCAAGGAAGCCATACTCCTCCAGTATTACCATCTAGCCAAAACACTTATCGATAGTTTTGAGTGTTTCGAGATGTACCACATACCACGAGAGAGTAACACCAAGGCTGGCTTGCTATCCAAACTGGTCAGTACCAAAAAGACCGGGCACCTCAAAACAATCATCCAAGAAACACTCTAGAAACCCACACCCACCATTGACACCCAAGTGGTAATGGCTGTTGAATCAGAGGAACCCCAATTGGATGACCCCTTACAGAGATTTTGTCATAAAGGGAACACTCCCCGTAGATGAAAATGAGGCCCGACGTCTAAAGTGAAAAGCCAGCTACTATGTCATCATTGATGGCGAATTATTCAAAAGAGGGCTGATAGCACCTTTACTCAAGTGCCTGGACAGCCAACAGGCGAACTACGTTCTAAGAGAACTTCATGAAGGGATCTGCTGCCTCCACACAGGGGGACACTCCTTAGCCACCAAGGTAGTACGAGCAGGATACTATTGGCCAACACTCAGGACTTATGCCTTCGATTTCACATGAAAATGCAAAAGGTGTCAAGAGTTTGCAGAAATCCCACGGATTCCCCCTGACAACCTTCATACAATCTCTTCTCCATGGCCCTTCGCTATGTGGGGGATAGACATCTTAGGACCATTCCCAAGAGCTCCAGGAATGATCAAGTTATTACTGGTGACAATTGACTACTTCACCAAGTGGATCGAGGCAAAGCCACTACGAGAGATAACAGCCAGCGAAGTCGAAACCTTCACCTGGAAACATTATATATGTAGATATAGGTATCAAGCACTTGGTCACCTCTGTTGAACATCCCTAGACTAATGGTCAGGTGGAGGCGGCAAACAAAGTTATTCTCCAAGCCCTTCGCACTAGACTTGACAAGTCCAAAGGTCTTTGGAAGGAGGAACTCCCCAGCATACTCTAGGCTTACCATTGCACACTTCAAAGCACTACAAAGGAAACCCTTTCTCGCCTTATACATGGTACTGACGCCATGATTCCCGTTGAGGTAGGGGAAATTTCGGCTAGAAGAATGCTCTTTCAAGAATAGTGCAACGAATAGAATATGAGAGTTGAGCTAGAAACCAATGAAGAGCTTCGAGACATAGCCAGGATTAATGAAGAAGCAGCCAACCTCCACAGAACAAGAAGATATTACTCCAAAGTTCAACCTCGAACTTTCCAACCAGGCGACCTAGTCTTGCGCGCCCGAGAAGAAGCCCGGAAGGATCCCTGTGCAGGCAAGCTTGGACCAAACTGGGAAGGCTTGTTCAGAGTCATCACCAATTTGAACAACAGCGCCTACAAACTGCAGGAACTCAATGGCAAAGACATTCCAAGAACTTGGAATGCTACCCACTTGAAGTTCTATTTCAGTTAAGGAATTTAAGACCAGATGACGTACTTTTTTTCCTATTCAAGTCTTTTTTCCCACTGGGTTTTGGCTTGAAAGGTTTTAACGAGGCTCTTCCGGGGAATAATAGAGGATATGTAAAATGCCATATTAATAAAACATATACCTCTCTTCTTTTACATATACTTATGTCAATATTGCAAGAGTTTGACTAATTTTAGGAACTATCGCCTGATTACTCTCCCAGGTCCAACCTCGACAAAAACCAGGACCATGTCCTGGTACTTGCCAAGGTCTGCCCTTGACAAGCCTTACTAAAATCCAGGGCAAACGCTTCCTGGTACTCTCTAAAGGTTCATAAAACCTTAGGGCTCTCCTAGGTGGACCTCCAGCAAAACCCAAGGCAGCCCCTTAGTCGATTACAAGTTCTTAAAATCCATTAATCCGGTGAACCTGGACAAAACCCAAGGCTAGTCCCTGGTACTCTCCAAAGGTTTGCAAAACCCTAGGGCTTCCCTAGGTGGACCTCCAGCAAAATCCAAGGTAGCCCCTTGGTCGGTTACAGGTTTGTAAATCATAGGGCTTCCCTAAGTGGACCTTCAACAAAAACCCAATGTCTACCCTTGGTATAAAGCCCAAGAGCTTCTATTGGCATGAAGACCCAAGGCTCGTCCTTGGTACTCTACAAAACCCAAGGTCCGCCCTTGGTCCAAGAATCTGTTCTTGGTAACATACGGTTCGTAAATCCAAACTACGCCGAACCCACAATTCGTAAGCCTAAAGCTTTGGTAGACCTTACAAAACCCAAGGTTTGTCCTTGGTAACTCAGGGTTCGTAAATCCAAACTATGTCGAACCCAAGGTTCGTAAGCCTAAAGCTTTGGTTGACATTACAAAACCCAGGGTCCGTCCTTGGTACTATACAAAGCCCAAGAGCTTTTCTTGGCATGAAGACCCAAGGCCTGTCCTTGGTACTCCACAAAGTCCAAGAGCTTCTTTTGGCATGAAGACCCAAGGTCCGTCCTTGGTACTATACAAAACCCAAGGTCTACCCTTGGTACAAAGCCCAGGACAAACTCCTGGCATGAAGACCCAAGACAAGCTCTTGGTAATTTATAGTTATGTAAACCCAAACTACAGTAAACCGTCAAAGTTCATAAATCCTAAAGTTTTGGTCGACTTCAAAAAACCCAGGGCGGACGCACCACTGGTCATTTGCAACAACGCATGAGACCCAAGACCAGCTCTTAGGACCACAAACCCAAGATCACATCTTGGTAAATCTCAACAAAACCCAGCATGGACGTTTCCACTGGTATCAACCTTGACAAACATAAGGTACTACTATGTCTATTCTCGACATAAGTTATCATTTTTATATTTCTTCCCTACAGGAATATAAGTTCTCAGGAACATAAAGCCCAAGAAACATACTTGGCACACGAAGGCCAAGGTCCGCCCTTGGTTGCCTAAACCCAAGAAAACTCTCTTGGTACTATTACACACTATAGAACCCCAACATGGCAGACCATAGGAATGTTTGTTTTGCAGAAACAAATGTTCAAGGTCTATCCTTGACCAACATAGTTATCAACAACTCTTGATAACTCACAACTTTCATAGCTTGAAGTCCTTCCATGGTCAACCTTGTATTCACCCAATTATCCATTTCGGAAACATGAGGTATTTAAAGCTTTACTTTGATGATTTCAACGCTCATAAATTCTATTCACACAGGAATACGAGCTACACAAAAACCCAAGGAAGCATCTTTGGTATACCAAAGCCCAAGGTCCCCTTGGCACATTAAACCCCAGAAACATTCTTGGTACTTTAATTCCTGTGAAATCTTGGTACACAATACCATAGGATCACTTGTTTTGTAGGAATAAATTGTCTGAGGACCGCCCTCTACAATTCAAACCCAAGAAAACTCTTGGTACTTTCATCCGGTGGGAACCTCGACAAAAGAGTCCACCCTCGACATTACAAGCCCAAGAAGCACTCTTAGTATTTTATTTATGCATAACCTTGACAAGCTAGGCTAAAGACTTAGCCATTTACAGAAGCAAAAGTTCAACACAGATGTCTATGGTCAACCCTCGACATTTCCAAGCCTAAGACATACTCTTAGCACACATTACTAACGGGAACCTCGACAAGCAAAGCTAAAGACTATTTTTGCGAAAACAGGAACCCATCATTACTTCATGATAACATTAGCTCATGACATGCAAAACCCAAGAGGCACTTTTGGTACTTCAATCACTTGATAGTTTAGCAAGCAATGTCGATACGTCAAACTACTCGAAAATAACAAGACATTACCGCAACAGAACGTCTTAAGCTGGTTCTATGACAATACTATTCAAGTGAATTATTAACGTAAAGGAAACATGCAGTGTAAAGAAGATTGATGAAGATGGAAAAATAAGGAATACTTTCATTAAAGTTGAAAAATAACTTTACATGGCCACTAACGGCCAAAAGTACAAATGAAGTATAAACAAAAGCAGCCTACACGTCAGCTGCATCGCTAGCAGTTTCCTCAGCAGAACCAAGCTCCTCCTCATCAACCAAGGCACCATCCTTCAAGTCCTTATAAGGATCAAACTGACTCAAGTCAAGGTCCTTCATAAAGAGACCAGCTTGGCGTACCGCCTTGAAGAAGCCTTGCTCATGTTGCTCCACTGCTTCCTGCTTGTACACCTTCAACTCATCATCAAGCTCCTTACTAATCGCCATTTCAGCAGTAAGCTCAACCTGAGCCTCCTTCAGCCTCTCCTCCAGACTCACCATCTTCTCAGCAAGCTCTATCTCAGCAGCGAGTCCATCCTCGGCATCCTTCAGCTTCGCCTCCAACTCAACCACCTTTTTCGTCAACTCCTCCTTTTCAGCAAAAGCCTTACTATCCTTGGCAGCAGTTGCCCTACCGTGAACAACCAGCTCATCACCATCAAGCCTAGTTTGCAACAGCTTGGACAATGCTTCACCAGTCTTGATGGATAGCTGACAGTTACACCTAACAGCTTCAGCAAGGGCCACCACAGCGTCATTCAACCTGTTGCGCTCCAACCGCCAAGCACCGCGAACAGTGCCCCTCAGCTTGTTGTACTCCTGTTCCAAAGAGGCAACCTTGCTCATGGCCTCTTGATACACCTATCTCTGTTCCTTTATAATGGCAAGGCCCCTCTGCAAGAAAAGCTTAGCAGCATCAAATGAGCGTTGGGGACCAACCAACCTAATCAAATTCTTGTCAAAAGGGGTCGGCAATCTTCGATCAAGCCTGTGCCCAACACTCCACAAAGAGTCAACCTCCCTTGGAGCACTCAAAAACTCAAGGGAGGTGGCAGAATGAGCAGCAGACGACGGCATTGCAGATGGAGGAGGCAGAGAGGGAGAAAGAGTAGCAACAGCAAGAGAAGCAGGTCAAGAGGTGGACGAAGTCAGAGCGGCAGCCATAGGAGGCACAGTAGCAGCAGCGGTAGGTGGAGACGAAGTCACGACAACAGGGGAAGCGACAGGAGAAGCAGTGGCAGCAATCACCACAGGTGGCGTCGGAGCCCGAACAGGAGGAGGAGAAGTAGGCAAAAGCCCGACACCCTCCTTCAGCGCATGCAGGCCACGAGGAGCATAGGCAGCCCGAGACTTCTTGTGGCCAGTCGTCCCAACACCCTCGTCCCTCTTCCTCTTTGTTAAATTAGAAGGGGAAGGGCCGGGGAAAGCAGCAGCTACTTCAATAGGGCCAACCCGGACAGTGGGTCAACCCTCTTCTTCAGTTGGGGGGAATAGGGGGTGGCACAACATTGCCACCCACATTTCTCACTAGTGGCCTCCACTGAAAGTTGCCCATGATACCTGCAAAAACACAAAAAAGCGCAAGTATCAGAGTCTGCACACCAGAAAATGAAGAAGTTATAAGGAAAGAAAATTACCGTCCAATGCGGCAGAGGGGTCATCGGCTGAAGGCAGCAACAAAATGGCGTGCGTGTCCAAAGAGGCCGGCAATAGCTCCAAGGTTTCCTTGTCAGACCTCTCCATAAGGGTCAACATGTCCTCATCAAAGGACCTGAACCTGCTAGGGTCAACCTGCCAGTAGATGGGAAAGCGAGCTTCCCCATCCCTAATGTGCATCAGTGGCAACCCATCAGCCACAACACCACTTTTGTGGACCTTGAAAAATCGATCCTTGAAGCGGCAGAAGACGTTGGTGTCAATCTCGAACAGCTTTTTCGAGACACTGTGCAAGGAGACCCAAGCGACCTTCCTGGAAAGCTTGGTCTGAAAGAAGAAGGAGAAAAAAGGAACAGTAGCACAAATGTGCAAATGAGAACACAAAATCTCAAAGGCTCACACCATTCTCCAACTGTTAGGGTGAAGTTGGGAAGAGGCCATATTCAAGTACTCCAATAGAGCACATTGAAAAGGGAAAGAAGGGGAGAACAAGACCCAACACCTCAAAGAGGCATCAAAAAATAAAGAAGAAGGGCAGAGCGCCCAGCGCAGTCCTCAAGCAGGGAAAATCATCTTTCCCACAAGGCTCGATGATGACTTTGCAGGCGTCCGAAGGAGCCGTAATCTGCAATGTCGAGAGAAGGACATTTACAGAAATAGTAGAAGTCATGGAGGAACGGTACTTAAACACGTCCTCCCTTACCCACTCATAGCCACGAATGACTGGAACAGCCGACGGCGACCCAACATCGGGGCTGGGACGCACGAGAGGAAGCTCTAACGCCTCCGGGGTTATTTTGTCTCATCCTCCTCGAAGAAGGAGCAGGGATGATGGTAAGCGGCAAAGGTTCATCCACCCTTGCCCGCTGACGTGGACAAGAAGTGCCCTCATCAGCCCGACAAGAACTCGCCATCATCTTAGAGGAAGAAGACGATCCGTCAAAAACTCTTCCATGGATGTTTTCTTCCGAAGAGTCACCCACAAAGATGACTTCGTGCATAACGCGCTGCTCTATCGAGCCACCAGAGTCGCTATCGTCTATGCCTAAATCAGAATCAAAAATAGGTGAGACAAACATTTTCAGAAATTATCTTAAGAAAAATGGAAACTTAAGCGAGAAGAAGAGTGAGGAAAAAGAAGACTTAGAAAAGCAAAGATGCAAGAATGATGGCAAAAATGGAAAAGGTCCAATCTATTTAAAACGCAGAGTGAAGGCTCGATGGTTATTGATAGGATTTGAAACGTTCCCCAGAAAATCGCACCACAATTTGACTCCATCCACCCACTACTGTACGATCTCCAATACGTGTCCACTCCTCGAGTGACACGTGTGCACGAGTAATGGTGCATGGGCGGCACACGATTGTAGCATTTAATGTGAAGAAACACATGTTTTCAATAATCACATCAACAATCACATTTTGGTAGAAGTCATCAACCCCGACGCTTCACTTACCTGCCATGCTTAGTCTTATCTGCTAAACCTATTAGTCCACCTTGGAAAGCTCAGCATGACAACCTGGATTGTCTTATCTAGGTTCAAGTCTTAACACAACAACTGACAACCTTGTCCAGGTTCAGGTAGCGATACAATCTGGATAACTCTGTCCAGGTTCATGATACTACTTAACAAAGCTATTGACTTCGACACGCGACATCACTTGTCCACCCTCGGGGGCTAATAATACTCATCATATTACTACCATGGCACTGGACATTCTTCATCGATGCTCTTTCATCCTTTTTCACCCATAAATTGGCTCAGAGGTCGGGGGCTTATGTACAGTCCAAAATGGTAAAATGACACGTGGCCATTACACAAAGGTCACTATACATGTGAACACCCTCCACGTCAGCACTGTTACATTAATGGTGCATATTCATTCTCCAAGTGTCAACCTAGACACACACACGTGTCCACCCTCCTCATTAGCCCTACTACAGGAGCGCAGACATCGACTTTCTATAGGAACACGGACGCCTACTGTGCATATCTCCTTATTAACAGCATATAACTATGCTTGGTTATTCAAATTGGTGTAACCACCTTATCATATCATATCTTCACAAGTTATTTGCAAGCTATTACTTATCTACAAGTAACAGTATATCAATAAGGTACATATTATCTTATATTTAAATTAGATAATTGCCTGCTATTATTTGTTATTGTCTTATCAATAGATTACTAATAAACAAAGGCCCAAAGGCCATACTCCACGCTATAAATACAGGTTCTCTCTAAACCTTTACTCACTCCATAACAATCTCAGAGTCTGATACACACTCGAAAACATCCTTCTGAGGCTCCCTCAGAAACCTCATACACACTCTCATACATTCATTATTTCTCTAATGATTGATGTACTTACTTGAGCATCGGAGTTTCTTTCCTTTGTTTTGTAGGTCTCTCCTCTAAACAAGGCTGACTCCCCATCCGATGTGTAGAATTTGGGATCCACATTGGCCACGCCTAGCTCACACGTGGAATTTCCAAATTTTTGTAAGAACAGTTGCTGTAGGTTGTTCATGTTGCATTTTTTTTTCTAATTTTTTACAATGAACTTTTGTAAAAATTGGGTCCTATAAATTGGTCACTATAAGATTTTCTTTTGCACACAGTTTTCATATTCGCATTCTTATTCTCATTGTCATTCTCAAATTGTGCAATTTCAATTTTAAATCTTGTTTTATTTCTTCCTTACCATATTTGCATTTGTGAAACATGTTTCTTCATATGGCAAAGGCACCTATTCAACATAAATGACTTAGGTATATAATTGAATAAATTGTAAACGAAAAATACATAGAAGAACAAGCAACAATATTGGGAGAGTAGAGGTTGACCGCATTATTTTCCGGTGAATGTGTGGGTTGTTTGGTACCAATGACATGTGTTCCACCAAAATCACCTTCATAAACTTCGCGGCGCCTATCATTGTAAAAAGTAACACAAAAGCAAGGCAACCTTCAATTCCAAAATATTCAATAAAATATAATGTCAACAATATCCGTAAACATACACAAATTAAAATACCTAGACTCGTCAGCTGCAATCTCCTACTCTATGTCAATGGGTCACCAATGGTATGAAAACACGTAGGACACACTACAATGATGACTGGTTATTTGTAGACGGAGTATCAACACATATAAACGATACAGACTACGCGGATAGAGTATGAACAAATAGCCATAACCATCACTGTTACATACTAAGAACCTATGTGAATGTTGTACACGGCTGATATGGGCCATGATTTGACAATAACAGTTGCAAAATTAAAATAATTTGACAAAATCTTGCGTGTTTTGAAAAGTGAAAAATTAAAATAACCCTCACTATTACATACAGTCACTTTCTAATTTCCCTCTTAAAATAATTTGGAACAAAATCTCGCGTTATTTGAAAAGTGCAATGTGTTGCGAAATTTTTTAAAATAGTTTGACAAACGTTGGAAATAGCATTTTTAAACAGCTTCAGACGCAAACATTTAATGCAATTAGACACTTAACTTTTGTAGTTCCCAAGGCGACTGTGACATTACACACATAACTTTAGTAGTTCCCAAGGAGAGCTGACCGTATTCAATCCACATACTTGGCTTTCGTGAGGTCGTCGTCTACTACCTCCACCTTCTAAGGTGGTGATATATTCCCCAATAAAAATTACAATTATTAATCGTTAAAATTATGGCTTCAAAACTATTCAATTATATCGGTTCCAAAACATTTACAGATCCACTTATTTTAACCTTTTACAGAATGGCGAAAAAATTATTTGTGCATGTATATTCAATTTTTAAAAATAATAACCAGCCACAAATGATATAAACATTAAAATGTCCTGATTTGGTAAAATTCCAAAATAACGCAAGTACACATTTAACCGGCATGATCCACAAACGAATATACATGCACACCCAAAAAAAAAAACAACTTCAGCAATATGCATAGAACATTACACTGATGGACACTAAACGGAACGTGCCCCAGAAAAGTCTAACTTATTTGCCTCCTTCATCATCGCCAACTGCATGGTTAGTTTCACATTGGCATCCTTCAACGCCTGCACTTCGCCCTGAAGCATCTGAACATTATAAAAGTTGAAGTCCCTTATTTCCTTTCCAGTACGCTTGCAGAGTTCTTGGGCCAACAACACAGCAGCGTCTTCTGTAGCGGCAAAATCATCTTTGCCAAACTTTCCGACAAAAATTATGGGGTCCCCCATTTTCCCTATGTTCACACACGAACAATACCTCCGAAACTGCACATTGTTCACAGTCTTGACCTCATGCAGCGTAAAGACTGGTTGACCGATTCGAAGAATCACACAAAGTTTCTTTAGTAGTTTCTACATGTTGTCTTGCAAGATGAACTCTCTGTACGAAGTATCCACCGCCAAGTTTCGAGGCATCTTCGCTGGACTTAAAAAAACACAACCCGTCAGTTAAATCGTCATTCTTCATTCGATTGTGCTGAAGGAATAAAATTAAAAACCACTACACAGTAACAAAATCTAAAAATTTATATAAAAAAACCCACATGCAAAAAAATAATGTCAAACCCTTTCCCACAAAAAAAAACTAAAATCCAAAAATAATATAACAAGGCACAAATAATATTATGGGACAAATGTTCATCATGAAGGACCGACAAGTTCGCGATAATAAATGTTTGCAACAACTGCGATGTCATCGCCTTGACACGGCCTGTCCCCGCTATAAAAAAAAACATGTACAAACCTCAAAGCCACCGCGACCAGCAACGCCACGCATGCAAAGACAGAAACAATAAGAAATGGACATACATGGATATTAAAGAACTAAAAATGAAAAAGAACTTTGTACAAAAACAACCACTACTCACCGATCCGTTCTCCATTTTTGGATAGTCCAGCGTTGCTTTGTAGGTGGGCTTCTACAAACCCAGGGTCCCGACCATGACGTAGGCAGCAGTCCACAAAAGCCTGTTCAGCTTCATCATACGAGTCATAGCGTTGGTGACGGTTTCCGCTAAAGTCGACAATCTGCTCAACGGCTTCATCGTAGGTGAAATAGATACCCGATTTTCGACCTACGAACACAACATGCACTTTGTTTTCTCCGTTGCCGGACATACCTTCTTGTTGGCTTCACTGATAACGTTAGGGACAGGTCCAGAATAATGAATGAATTCAAAATGGAGTCTGAGTCACCATAGCTATTGAACTCACGTGTAAAAGCCTCACACATACAAGCACAAGTTACAATAAACCAAACCCTTTAGTTGTTGTTTTCACACATGTTTAAGGAGTTGTTTAAATAAACTTTTTCAAAAGCACTTTTAGGAGAAGACAATGGAAAGAAAAGAAAAAAAGAAATAAATTTTTCTATAAACTACAATTAACTTTTTAATTAGCCAATGTGAAAAAAAGAAAACTATATGGCAAAAACTTTACACTATGATTAATCTTTTTATATAATTAATTATGTTCTCCAAAATGTAAAAAAGAATAAAAACAGTACTCAAATAGAGAAAGTATACTTGATTATAATATCAAATATATTTGAAGTATTTATAAAATTGTATGAGCAGTTTATTATATCTAAATAATTCAAAAGGATTTAAATTTTGTTAAATTTAAATATATTTATAATTTTTAAATTAAAAATACAAAATTATCTTACCTTAAGAGTTTCTTATTTAAAACTTATTAATTGTATTTGGTATTATAATTTATAGATAATATTTTGAAAATTTTAAAATGTAAAAAGTTAATTAGTATGTAAAAATAATTAAATTAGATGCAAGCAATTGAAATCAATATTACTTATAATATATTATTATTTTATAATGATAATATAAATCGTAATTAAATTAAGCAGTAAAAACAAAGTATATTAAATTTAAAATAAAAATATAAAATAAATTTAATTTCAAAATAAATATTTTAATTTACATTAAATTATATATTTTAAATAAAAATAAATAATATATTTTTTCAATTTAAATTCTTGATAGGTATATTTTAGATTTAAATTCAATCATTTGATAATTATATATTACATCAAATAATTTATAAATTAGAACAAATACTCTAATTCATGTAATATTTAGTTTATTTATTTCTATGTTTGATAAGTTACATTTCTATTTAGGTTGAGATCTACTTAAAAATTATTGTAATTAACACAAATATATAATCACTTCTTAATGACATGCTTATTAAATAAAAACATACTTGCCCGTATTAAACATTTTTTATAAAAAAAAAACCCTTGAAAGATACATGTGATCTATATCATACAAAAATCAACAAAATTTCCATCTGTGAAGTTATTAAACAAAGTATCAAAAAATTATTTTATAATAAATATATTAACTAATTAGATTTAAATTAATTTTTTTAGTATGAATATTTCAACACAGAAAATAAATATTATTCAAGAAATATTTACTTATGAAATTATTCATAATTAATTTATACAAATTTTAGCTAAAACTAATCTTATTGAATTTCAAAGTAAAAATAAATATCATAGAGTAAGAACTTAGTTGCCTTCTGTCAACCAAAAAACAGAAAACCTTTGTGGCCTACAACGGTTGAATCTGATTCAAGCAGAATTATTTATTTAAATAATATTTGTATTCTCTATTATAAAAAATTAAATATTGGATTAATCTAATAAAAGTAATTTGATAAATTAATTTTCTTATATTTTTATATTTATGTTAAAGAATTAAATTATTATATAAATGATAATCAACATTAATTTTTTTAATAAAGTTAGGTGCATACATTAAATCAACAAAAAGAAAGTGAGCGAGATAAATTATACAATAATAATATTAAATTATAAATTAATGAACAATAAGTAATTATACAGTTTTTTTATTCAGCTAATATAATGATAAAATTATTTTATGATGGTATATGTTAATAAAGATTAAAGGATAAATTTTTTTACAAATAAAAGACATAAAAATAGTAATAAATATTTAGTTATTATAAATATTCATGTGTAAGTAAAAAACTGAAAAAAGAAAGTGAGGGGCAGAGAGAGAAGCGTAAAAGGAGTTGGTGGAGGAGAGAAAAAAAAATTGTGTAAGCTTTGGAGCAGGCTACCATGGACCATTAAGTTAGGTGGTCCATTTTGAACCATGTTTTATTCATAGTTGATTTATTAGTATAATATTCAACGTTGGAGATTGATTACCAAAAACAATTTTAACTAGTTTATGTTATTGAAATCTTTTTTTGCATCGATGTATTTTACTCAAATACCCTTTTGTGTTTATTGACCATTTGACCATTTAAATACGCCTCTCAATCCTGGGTTTCCCGTTCGAGGACTCCCTCACCTTTGTCTTTCCTTTCAGCAGAGGAGAAGAAGACTGAAAAATAGAAAGGGATTTTTTTTTTGAAACTCCAAGGAGGATGGACATAACAGAGTTTGGCATGAATCATCCCTTTAGAGCCATTAGGTGTTTATGGTGTCGTGAAAGTGGTTGTCGTCAGCCTTATGTTTTCAGGAATATTTCAATGTTTCTACAAATAAATAGTATCTCTAAACAAAACAAATAAGAATCTTCAATCCCATATGTACCACAACCACCGTGAAAGGAGAAAACAAATATGGAGAATCAAAGGCAAAGTAAGAAATGGCTTCGTGAGTATCAGTGTTTTGCGGGGAAAGTAATTATTTGGAGTATTTTTACGTTAATTACTATTTGTGAGCTGATTTTAAATTATTATCAATAAATAAATAAATCATAATATATTTATGAATTGAAAGTTGTAACCATAGTTATGATTTTTTTTAACTTTTCGTTAATTTTTTTAAATTTACAACTTTAAAATCATAGAAATAATTTTTTTATGACTTCAAAGTCGTTAGCTAAAAAATTAAAAAAAATATAGAAAATATATTAAATAAAATAATATTAACAAAATTTAAATAATATTAAATAAAATTATATAAAAAATATTAAATAAAACTAAAAAATTTAAAATACATTTATTTATTAAATAATTAAATTAAAATATTATTTACAATTTTTAAAAAATATATATAAAAATAAATAAATGCTCCTATAAAAAAATTTAAAAAATATAAAAAATTAAAAAGTAGAAATCATAAATTCATTTACGACTTCTATCATTTTTTTTAAATCTAACAACTTTAAAGTCTTAAAAACAAAAAATAAATTATTCCTACAACTTTAAAGTCGTATTTTTTTAAAAAAATTAACTGAAGTCATAAAATATTCTACAACTTTAGTTATAAAAAAAATATTCCTACAACTTTAAAGTCATAATTTTTTTTAAAAAAATTAACTGAAGCCGTAAAATATTTTATAATTTCAATTAAAGTATAAAAAAATTAGAACTCGTAACATCGATTACGACTTTCAGTTTAGAAGTCATAACAAATGTTACAACTTACCCCTTTTTCCATAATAATTCAAAACCAACCCTCAAATGGTAATTAATAAAAAAGCCACCAAATGGTTGTTTTCCCATGTTTTGCGTGTAATTTTTTTTTTTTTGCATAACCATGAACATGGATCTTTCCTAAAAAAGATACTACTTTATCCAAGTTTGATCCAACAACTTAAATCATATCCAGATTCAATAAATCAAAGAGAATTATCCAAAAATGAAGTTACATGGAGGGAAGTTATCATTATCAACAAAGGGTGCAGAGAAGCTATCAAAATTTAACTTCCCCACCTATAAAAATAAAAAGGAAAAGGAAAAAAAATTAAATCAATTGAGAAAACCAGTTTGGCACAAACAATGTTTCTCACCTCACAGAGATCTCTCACTTTGAGCATTCTCTCGATCCCTTTCAACATCGAAAAGTTGTTTTTGGGTGAAATGGTAGAGCCTCTCGCCATGAATTTGCATGATGATAGCATCTCGTTGTCGTCGACCACGTATGCGAAGTCGTTGGCATTCTTTCTCCTTGTGGCAACGTCAAAGAGCTCAATCGAGACCTTCATAGGCATGAATTGCTAGAACTTTCTGGAAGGCGCAAACCACGTGAGGTAATAGGCATGCTCCACGAATAGAAGGGGTTTAGGGACTTGTCGTGGAACATGCCATTGCAAGAATTAGGTTCTGTTAGCACAACATGGACTATGGATCTAGGGGCAATTGAAGTTTCAAAGGCAGGTTTTGGATGCAGCATGAGGCATTGGGGTTCCTATTCTGTGGCCCAAACAGAAGAGTTTCACTACTACAAAACTAGGATTCAACATTGGTTTTGAACTGATGTTGAAATTAGCAATGTTAAAAGTGTCCCACTTTTAATATCAGTTTTGAAACTGATGTTAAAAAGGACATTTGACATCAGTTTTGTAAAAATCGATGTTGAAGTTGCTATAATAGATGTTACCATACTTCAACATCAGTTTTGGTCGAAATCGATGTTGTGGCTTATTTCAACATTGGTTTTCTTTGATGTTGTGTAGCTACTTTCTACATCTGTTTCGACTAAAATTGATGTTCATTCACTTTCTACATCGGTTTTGTCTAAAATCGATATCGGTTATGTTTTTTTTTTATATATATAGTCATTTTGATTTTACAATAAGCCCTACCTGTAAATTGTAGAATAAAACCATAACAATGAATAAGAAAAAAAACAAAACGGAACTAGAACAAGCTGCCAATCCAAAGCTTTACTATATGTCAAGTTTACAATTTAAGTCCAATCCAAAGCTTTGTTTTATAAAAGTTAAAGTATTGTAAACATCTTTAAGCCTTTAATGTTCTATTTTTTAGTTCTAAAAAATATTTTTCCCACTCTTTGCGAATTGCTTCAATTGTCTCAAATTCCAATGGCGTTCGATCCTTAAAAATTTGCAATATACAATAATCATAATTCAGTCAATCACATTAAATAATTACAAGTCTTATAAATAAATGAAAATTTTTCAAGTAAACAAGTTACCTTGGTCTAATCATTCTTGATAGCGCCTAAGACTATGGTCTTCATCTAATACATGATGTAATAGTCACACTCAATTACTCCTCTTTGTAAACGACTCTATATTCAATATGAATTTTAATTATATCCCATAATTACAAATGAATTAATAAAATGTCATTAATTAGTTCTAGAAACATGGTTAAATTACTTACTTTAACTTTAATCCAATTAGTCTTCTTGGATGAGCTTGAGCAGTTACCATGTAATTTCTTCAAAATACTGGTTAAAGAAACATGCATGTAAATTGTAAGATCAAAACGGAGAAGTATAATACTAAGGATAGAGTAAATGTGTTACAAATTAAAACTCATTGGTTAACTAAAGCTTTAAATTCTGTATGAACCTTCTTGTGCAAGAAATAAAAGAATACAACAACATTGTCCTTAGGATAGATCACTATAAGTTGCCAATGTTGTCTACATTGGAGAGCAGTTAGTGAGTTACAATGTAAACATATTTTAAATGATTTTGTTAAATTTCACTTATTCATTCAAGTAAGCTCCTAGGTAGATATATTTTTGTGATTCTTGCATCCATCTTTTAATGTAATTTGTAGATTGTTGTTGTGTATTCCCATTACTGTGTATGCACTGAGGCTTAAGGAATCCATACACATAGCCATAGCTCAATTTCATACTTTGGTTATTTAGAAACCTATTTTTATTCAAATCAATGTAAATTATTAATTAGGGAAGCTTTTTTTAAATGTAGTTGGTTGACGGACCAAGAATTAAAGATACTTACATGATCCACAATTGTATAACAATGATATTCGACCAACTATTGCCATATACTATGCCTTTGACGATCACGAGAATTTATGTACAAAGGGACAACATCGTTCTGGATCCCAAAGATAGTTGAATCCCATGACACCTCAAAATCACTCTTGTACATTTCCATGCTAACCATAAGCAACTTATAATTGGGATCCACCCTATCAAAATGTTTGGTTATTGTGTGTTCATATTGTTTTCAAAATTTTGTGACCCTTTTGAGCTATGAGTCTAGCCAGCTC
>CM023947.1:19758608-19788870 GCA_013407115.1 Glycine latifolia | reverse complement strand
AATATGTGTGTGTGTGTGTGTGTGTGTGTGTGTGTGTGTGTGTGTGTGTGTGTGTGTTTCTGATAAGTTCCATATTTTAGTTATTTTCGGGATTATAATGTTAGCACTTATCTTTGGATTTCAATAGTTTTTCTTATAAACTTCTGCTATATCTAGTTGTTTTATATTTTGTACATTAATAAATGTTGTTGTTTAAATTTGGAAGATTCATCCATTCAATTTTGATGTTTCGATCGGTATCTATGGCATCCAAACAACCAAGACAAGATGAAAGGGCAAAAAGGTCAAATCAGAGAATTCTGGAAATCAAATTCTTCCAGGCTAGCAATCAGCTCACCTGGGCGAGTTAACCTTTCTTCAGCCTTTAGTAATAGCTCGCCTTGGCGAGTTCACTTGATCTCCTCCACCATTTCCTATAAATAGTCATGCAAAGGAACCCATTGGAGGTGCAGAATGTGAGGAACACCATAAAAATGCAGAGGAAGGTTAGAGAAGTGAGAAAAGGAGAGGAAACTCTGCCAGAAAGGATCGTGATTCACTTCCTTCATTATGTCTTCTGTTTATCTTGTGCTCTACACAATGATCGATTAGTTTCTCCAAAGGATTGGATGTAATCTTCATAATCTTATGTATCTCTTTTGATATTTGATGTATGTATGAATCTTTTCTACTAATTACTGGTGATTTCATTCCGTTCGTAATGTTTGATTCTACTTGTTCGCTAGTTTCATGAAATTGGATTCTAAGTTTGACTGGAAAGTGCCCTTAGGATTTGAACTGAATGATTTTATTTTTTACGTTACGTTGCTAGGAATAGAGCATAATGTTTTGATTGCAAATAGCACGAGATTATGATTGTAATGCTGGGTTATTTACTTCATGTGCGAGGGATCGATATTCGGTAAATATCCTTAGGATTCTCGAATACAAGGGATCAATTCGGGGTGAATTAATGTGTGTATTAGTAATGTTAGAGAATGATTCATATGTATTAATGTTAATTGGATACTGAGGGTATGAATGATGAAACTCAATCCTACGTTCTCTTGAATTAATTAAATTCATTTTTTTTTGTAATTTTCCATATTTTCGACGCACTAATCTGTTATTTTCATTATTTTTGTAAACCATCAAATTTTGATTATATTTGTTGTACATAACTATTGAACTGTTACTTTTTATCTGGAATAACTGAGTAGCTCAAGTCCCTATAGAGACGATCTCTTTATAAATTTTGTAACCTACGACGACATTGGTATGCTTGCCAATAGTCTAACAAGTTTCTGGCGTCGTTGCCGGGGACTTGAGTCACTTACTCAGTTCTTTTAGATTTAATTTTTCAGTTTAGTAGGACATTTTTCTTACTTTCGTTAATTATTTATTTTGATTTTGTATAAATTCTCTTGTTATATTTTATTTTCACTAACCTTGGTACTTACAGGTTGTTGTAGTTTGTTCTTTTTTCCTATATGCGAGATAAATTTTCTGTAGATAAATCGTTATTTGATTCGGAAATTACCAAGACAAAAGGGAATAACAGGAAGAAAAAGAAACAAGCAACCAGTAAGCCACTGGGTGAAACTTCTTCTATTCATTCTCTTTCACCAAAAAAAGCTACTTGTAATTGATAATATGGCTGATCGAGGGGGAGAAGGAAATAGACCACCAAGGAGGACTCTTGGTGACTATGCTTACCAACAAGGACTAAAGCATTACAATAGCATAGTCGTTACTCATTACAACAATAAAATTGTGGAATTGAAGCCACCATTTCTCAGCCTGATTGGCTCACACCCTTTTGCTGGTATGGATCATGAGGATCCATACACACATTTGTCTACCTTCATGGAGCTAGGCAGTACCATGGGAGCTTCTGATGAAGATGTTAAAGTTGTCTACCTCAGAGCTTTTCCATTCTCTTTGACAGGTAAGGCAAAGACCTGGCCCCAATCACACCCCAACAAAAGTCTCAACACTTGGGAAGAAGTGGAGGGAAAATTCATTGCAAGATTCTTTCCTTCGTCCAGATTCATAAGCGCAAAATCAGCCATTGCTACTTTCTCCCAAGGGTTTGATGAACCTCTCTGTGAGACACGGGAGAGATTCAAATCCTTGCTGTGAAGATGTTCAAACTATAACTTTGACGATGTTGCACAACTACATATTTTCTACAGTGGTTTGAGACCTCAGAATAAGATGATTCTTGATGTCTCCGTTGGAGGTACTATGATGTCAAAGAGCCTGGAGGAAGCAATTGTAATCATTGACTCCATAGCAGCTAGTGATTATCAATCTCACCATAATAGGTCTCCGGTTCAAAGGAAAGGTATAATGGAGCTAGATACTCAAAATGCAATTTTAGCTCAAAATAAACTCTTGACTCAACAAATAGAGGCCTTAACAAAACAGATAGGCCAACTTCCTCAACAATTTCAGTAAGGTGGAGCACAGAAAACACATGAAGCTCATCAAGTACAACAAGTTCTAAGATGTGGTTTCTGTGGTGGTGACCATCAGAATGGCCACTGTCCAGCACCTGGTGATTGCCAACAAGAAGATGAGGTTCATTATTTGCAAAATCAAACCAGACCTCAACAGAACTTCCAAGGAAATTACCAAGGCCACATAGGTGGTCCGGGTTCAAATCAGCCTTATGGCTAGAGGCAACAAAATGATAATACATATTATGGTCCCACTAACTCTTCTTTTGTAGGTCCCTCTAACAACTCTTATGCAGGTTCTTTAAATAGGGGTCCACAACAACAATAACAAGAAGCTCAGCCTGATAAAATTTCAAAAATGAAAGATACTCTAACTTAGTTTATGCAAATGTCCATCACAAATCAAAAGAACACTGAGGCTTCCATTAAAAATCTTGAAGTTCAGGTTGGACAACTTACAGAACAACTGTCTGAGCATAGCAGTTGACCTTTTTCAGCAAACACACAGGCTAACCCAAAGGAACCAAGGGAGTGTTTTAGAGTGGACGTCTTGGATGAAGTAATTTTTAACTCCAAGAGGTTGATTTAAGGAAAAGATTTCAGAGAAAACATTGACAGAAGCATTTGAGGAGATGAGTGAATGTGAAGAAAATGAGAGTTCAGATTATCTCCAACAACTAGATGCTTTCAAAAAAATTCCTTACCAACAATCTCTCTTTGAAGAATTGTTAGAGGAAAAGAAGAATCAAGAATAAAAAATGGAGGTGAAAGCAGTACCCCCATATTTTAATTATGTTTTTCTTGCAGGTGATTCAAAGAAACCAGTTATCAGTAATTCAAATCTTTCTGAAGAAGAAAAGAAACTGGTGAAAATTTTGAAGGAAAACATAGAATCCAATGGCTTACCACTATTGTCCAATTGCTGGAAGCCTAAGCCATAACAACGACGTCCAACTAAAAAGACGTTAAAGAAGCGCTCCTATGAGGCAACCCAGTGTTTCTAAACTTTGCTTTAATTTTATTTGAATTTTATGTTTTAGGTTTCTGAATTATATTTATAAACTTTTGAATTTTATGTCTTATGTTTTTGAATATATAATCTTTTTTGTTAGAACTACCATTGCATGGCTTTGGGACAGGTCTATTTTTTAGGAGGAGGCAAATCAGATGAGCATGAGGACATGGCAAATTCTATTGATGATTTCAATGGAGGAGACTGAGCTCATCAGCCATGATCTTCAAAAATTTGTGACATTGTCTTTATGCTTCTTTACCACTTTATTTTAAAAATTCAGTACATTATTTCCTTCCTTATCTACTATGTTGGATGTTTGCTTGAATAGTTGTGCGCATTTATGATTCTTTTTGGTATTGCGCACTTTGATTGTGTACACAGAGGTTTCTCTCTTTTTGGAAGTACACATTTTTTATTAAATTTTTATTAAACATAGTTATAGAATATGTATAAATCTTTTTGGGACTTAAAAGAAATTTTTTTCTGAAAACATAACATGTTTTGGAAAGAATCAACAGATGGTGTTTTTGAAAATTGCTTTTGGAATTGGATCAAAACACGATAAAATTATTTTTGGAAACTTTGAGAATGAAAAACAATGAATAGTTTTCCAAAATACCAAAAGAAAGGTAGATGCTTTTACATGGAGTAGATAAAGAACAACTTTCAAAATACTAAGTTGATTTGAACATGAAAACAGGCCTTAAGCTTTGGTGACTGTGTGCAACCACAGAGTTTACATTGAGTGTCCGCACTGATATGTTTTATAAGTTAATTTTCCATAAATTTCTAATTGTCATAACATAAGATGCATGGATATGATTTGGACCTTCTTTCTTCTTGAACGTTTTAAAGCCATTGGCCTAAAAGCTATCCCAATATATAATGATTTACCAATTGCTAACCCTTTGAGCCAAACACTTATGATTTTGTTGGAACACTAACCTAGGATAAGAATTTCTTACCTTACCTTAGGTTAGGAGAGCAAAGGGATTTTGTTGGGAACTTGTATCATTAGATCGCTAATGTCATGTAAATACTTTGTTTTTACACGTGGCTATTTACGCAAATTAAGTTTTGAATAGAAAAGAAAAGAAAGAAAAGTAAAAGAAAAAAGAAAAAGGGAAACAAATTCCTTGTAAAAAAATAAATGAAATATGTTCTAAATTGTACAGAGTGTTGTAAATTCTATAAAGTTGGGTGATTGGGAAGTTGGTATAAGAAACATTGGTAACTTGGTAGAAAAGAAAAGAAATAGGAAATGATGATAGCTTGTTTTATATTTGATTGGTCTCCTATTCTTAGGGTAACTTTGAATATCCAGAAAAAATCAAGATTTCCTTCAAAGCCAGGCCCAACCCTAAAAGTCCTAAAGATCCATGATAAATATGTACTTTGATTTGATAAGAAATGAACTGCAAAATAGATCTTTGACATATCAGTGTTGGAATTAAGATGAAACACTTGCCTGTGGGAGAGTTAAACACCTTTGAGAGGTTTTACTCTGTTTAAATCAATCAAGTTATTCTCTAATGTTCTTTAGAAATAAAACACATGAAATGATCTTAATCTCATTTGGTTTTGCGAATTTCATCTTTTGTGTTTTCATTTCTCATGGTTGTTTATTTGAAAATATTGTTCGAATCACTTTAAAAGTTGATTCTTTACAAAGAAAGTTCATAAATTTTGATATAGAGATATTAAAGCACTTTCCTTTATACTTCTAGTATTCGTAGTTTTATTTCCTTACATTGCTTGAGGACAAGCAAGATTCTAAGTTGGGAGTAATTGATAAGTGTCATATTTTAGTTATTTTTGGGATTATAATGTTAGCACTTATCTTTTGATTTCAATAGTTTTCTTATAAACTTTCCCTAAATCTAGTTGTTTTATATTTTGTACATTTATAAATGTTGTAGTTTAAATTTGGAAGATTCATCCATTCAATTTTGATGTTTCAATCAATATCTGTGGCATCCAAACAACCAAGACAAGATGAAAGGGCAAAAAGGTCAAAATAAGAGAATTCTGGAAATCAAATTTACCAAGGCTAGCAATTAGCTCGCCTGGGCAAGTTAACCTTTCTTCAGCCTTAAGTAATAGCTCGCCTGGGCGAGTTTCCTATAAATAGCCATGCAAAGGAAGCCATTGGAGGTGCAGAAAGTGAGGAACACCATAAAAATGCAGAGGAAGGTGAGAGAAGTAAGAAAAGGATAGGAAACTCTGCCGAAAAGGATCATGATTCACACTTCCTTCATCATGTCTTCTGTTTATCTTGTGTTCTATGAAAACAAGATGAACACACACAATTAACCAAGAGGAGGGGGTGATTTGGTTAAAACAGGGACTTTAAAAATTTCTTTGAAAACTAGTAGCGGAGTAAAGATCGTATCACAAGTTTAACCTTGTTAAAAAAAATTTTCAATCAATCAAGATTCACCCTTCACTTTAAGCAATTGCAGAAAATATATCAATTGATCTTGAAAGAGATTAACCACAAAATAAGCAAGATTAAGATAGCAAGATAAGAATCAAGAGAACATCAAATCTATACTGGTTCACCTCTCAAAAGAAAAGCTACATTTAGTGTCTTCTAACCAAAACCTGATTAGAGTTCCACTAAATCAAAATCTGTTCTTTACAAGCTTTTACAACTGATCACCTTTATCAAACCTAGATAAAGATACAACCTTATGATCCTTTGAGGATGAGTGAATGAATTTTACCAAACAAACTCACGTTGAATGAATGCTTTTGTTGAAAATATCTTTCTTGAAAACTCTTATTGAATCTTCTTCAAATCAGCATAATCATTGATGCATGGATTCTAATTTTTGAAGCAAGATGTAGAAAACCTTTTTCTCAGACTTTGAAAGCTTTGGGAGTGAATGAAAATTCGTAAAAGACAAGTTCTCAGATTCTGTGATATATATTGAGATGTATATAGAAAGCTCAGACCCAACAGCTTTATATAAGAAACATAAATAATTGCATTTAATCGATTAAATCGTCAATGTAATTGATTATTTTAACTAATGTAATCGATTAATATCCAAAATAATCGATTAAAATGTTCTAAGCTCTTTCTGGAAAAGACATATGATCAATTTAATCGATTAAACCGATGTGTAATTGATTAAAACAATCAAACTAGTTTTAGACATAAGCTGATGTAATCGATTGCGATTGGATGGTAATTGATTAAAGCAGTCAGACATGTTTTGAGTTTTTGTACTGTGTAATCGATTAAGAGTGAATGGTAATCAATTACTATGTTCTTCATGGCTTAAGTAATAAATTACCAATGCTGGTAATCGATTAAATCAGTGCAAGATGAGTTTTTTTTCAAAAACTTAACCATGAGAAATTTCTTTATATATGCAAACATGAAACCTTTTATGCTTTTATCAAATCATGTCTGCATGTTTATGATTATGTTTACGCAATGCAAGGATCATAAGATAACACTTTTAAACAACTTAACAAATTACAAATGCCTTCAATTGAATGACATGTAAAAAGCTAAAATCTATTCAACAATGAGCTTCATCCTTGTCTTGATCTTCTTTCCAGCTCCCCCTGTATCCAACACTCTACACAATGATCGATTAGTTTCTCCAAAGGATTGGATGTAATCTTCATACTCTTATGTATCTCTTTTGATATTTGATATATGTATGAATCTTTTCTACTAATTACTAGTGATTTCATTCTGTTCGTAATGCTTGATTCTACTTGATCACTAGTTTAATGAAATTGGATTCTAAGTTTGACTGGAAAGTGCCCTTAGGATTTAAACTGAATAATTCTACTCTTTACGTTGCGTTACTAGGAATAGAGCATAATGTTTTGGTTGTAAATAGCACGAGATTATGATTGTAATGCTGAGTTATTTACTTCATATGCGAGGGATTGATATTCGGTAAATATCCTTAGGATTCTCGAATGCGAGGGATCGATTCGAGGTGAATTAATGTGTGCATCAGTAATGTTGGAGAATGATTCATATGTATTAATGTTAATTGGATACTGAGGATATGAACGATAAAACTCAATCCTACATTATCTTGAATTAATTAAATTCATTTTTGTTTTTTGTAATTTTCTATATTTCCTACGCACTAATTTGTTATTTTCGTTATTTCCGTAAATCATCAAATTTCGATTATATTTGTTGTACATAACTATTGAACTGTTACTTTTCATATGGAATAACTGAGTAGTTCAAGTTCCTGTAGAGACAATCTCTTTATAAATTCTGTAACTTGAGACGACATTGGTACGCTTGCCACTAGTCTAACAATTTCCATGGCTACCCTTTGGTCACCTAGTAGGTTCATATTTTTTGAGCTTGCAAAACTCATAGCTCAAAAGGGTCACAAATTTTCATTAATTATCACGCCTAGAAAAGAAAATGCAGAACGGCCGCATTGGACATTCCTAAACATATCGTTCATTCCATACCTGTAATTCATCGTGGCATGAGAAGTGAAATGTTGAAGAAGACAAAATGCTTCGATTATAAAAGAACATCTTTTGAATATACAATAAAATCAGTTGAAGAGTATTATTAATTAACAATGAATGTAAATTATAGAATAAAAAGAAATTGCATGAAATTATATATAAATCCCACACGAAAAGCAACCTCGTTTAGAACAGATTAACTATTCCATTTTTGCTTTATTTTTTAGTGACGATATATGTTAACTAAAGTGTCTTACAAAAGAAGCATAGGTTTAGAAATAATTTAGATCAATTTAATATAAATTTATACGTAGCAAACCCAATCCAGGTTAAATGTATATAGGCATGTGTTGCACTCAAGTGTGACAAAATATAGAAGTCATAATTTTAAACATATACTAATTTATACTTTCTTTTGAAAAGATCTTTTACTTATGTTTGATTAAGAAGATATTAAGTAAATGAGATATAAAATACCAAAAAATCTTAGTTGTCACTAAAAAATAATGTTTCTTTCTTAAGATACTTTATTATATTAGTTCAATTGTTATGCATTGACCATATAAAATTTTATTATCCAATTATAATTTATTGTTAATATAATTTTTAAAGTAATTATTATAAAAATTAATAAATTTATTTTATTATAAAAATTAATAAATTTGTTATATACAATAAATTGTGATTACATAATTGTATACTGTAAATATATAATCTTCTTTCCCTTATCATATTCCTAGTGTTATGTAAATTGTATAACTTACTCATCAGAAAGTATATGATCTCTCCATTTTTTAAACATTAAAAAGGAAAAATAATTAGTTCCTGTGCAACACAGGTATATATATTCGTGTTATGCAAATCGTATAACTTACTCAGAAAGCATATAATATCTCCTCTTTAATTTTTGTATAAGACATGACCTCTCAAATCTGATCTTGGACATGACCACTGACCAGTGTGGTACACTACTGAGTACTAAATATATGGCCCTAAATATATAACTGTTTACGTGGGACACAAACCCAATTAATTATTGATTTGTATTATTGGAGAGTGGCCCTTTCTCTTTATGGCCAACCATAGATAATCCACAAATCATAGCATGCTTAAACACTAGCATCTCCATGGCGAATTAAGCAGCACATTGTTGTGTTTCCATTAGTGTAATGTAAATTTATAACTTAAGACAGCATATGACATAAGCGAAATAATGAAAAGAGGGTAATTTTTTTTCAAAATTACCAAATTGAAAGTAAAATTTAAACTAATACCAAAAAATGATAAGATAATTTACTATTTCTGAATTGAAAATAAAAAATTGAGTAAATTATACTCGCACCCCCTATGTTTTGCTCAAATTTCACTTGATATCCCTCCCTTTTTGCACCCTACAAAAAATCTCTTAATTGTTTAGCTCACATTACACTTAGACCCCTTTCTTCCTAAACACCGTTTAATAATCTAACAGAAATTAGGCATATGCTGGTAACATGACTTTTAATGAAAATTTATGTCTAAAATATCCTCATCTTCTTCCTCTCAACCTGAAAATATTTTAATACTCTTCTTCTTTTTTGTTTTTCTACTTAAACCCAACTTTGAACCTACTTTGTTGGTACGCAATTTTAACACATTTTCTCTCATCCTTTGTTCTACTAACTTATATATGAACTGAATTCTGATTCTCAACAAACATTTTCATCCATTATGTTCCTGTGGTCCAAAACATCAACACTACTTTAATCAACAATAATAAACAGATGAATTCCAATTCATCCATTGTGTTTCCTATAGTCCCAAATATCAACACTATTTTAATCAACAATAATAAACAAATGATTTTCAGTTCATCCATTGTGTTTCCTATTGTCCCAAACATTAATACTATTTTAATAAGCAATAATAAACAAATGATTTCCAGTTCATTCATTGTGTTTCCTGTTGTCTCAAACATCAACACTATTTTAATAAACAATAATAAAAAAATGATTTACACTTCATCCATTGTGTTTCCTGTTGTCCCAAACATCAACACTATTTTAATCAACAATAATAAACAAATGATTTTAAAAATCATAAGTGATCTCAAACTGGTCTCCCATTGAACCCCATTCAGAAATAGGCAACAATAAACAATCAAAATTAAATAAATAATCTTAAAAAGTAACCTATATACAAGGTCCAGTGGTCACTTACAAGCATAGCCTAGCGTGAACAGAAATTGTGGGACAGGAAGAAAAACAGAGTGCTCATGAACGTCAAAGAGGAAGACAAATGAAGATGCTCATGAACGTCGCGAACTAGAAGAGGAATAATGGGAAATTCACAAACTAGAACAAGAAAAGTGAAGAGGAATGGAACGTGAACGTCGTGAGAGAAAGAGAAACTCGCACCCCCTGGACGTTGAAGAAGAACTCGCCAATAAGAGGAAGATGAACAATACTCACTAATGGTGAGGAGGAATGAAATGTGAATCATAAATTCTGAAACTAATTGGGAAGGGATAATTTGGGTTTTACAATTAAAATGTAAAGGCAATTTTGTCTGCTCACATATTTCAATTGACGTTAGTTAACGGCGTTAATAGAGGGGGGTAAAAGAAATGTGCAAAAAGGGAGAGGTATCAGGTGAAATTTGAGCAAAACACAGGGGGTGCGAGTGTAATTTACTCTAAAAATTTCATTTTTCTTTTTCTTTGTCATTGAATTCGTACAAAATTTTATGACTTTAATTTTTTTTTTCAATAACTTTAAAGTCGTAAACGAGAATTTTTTTAAAGTCGTAAATTATTTATCATTTCAAAGTCATAAATAATTTTTTATTTTATTTTTTTTCTTTTTTAGTTTTATTTAATATTTTTATATTATTTTATTTAATATTTTATATATTTTTATATTGTTTTATTTAATATATTTTCTATATTTTTATTAATGTTAAAAAAATTTATTTATTTTTAAATTATAAAAATAATGCAAAAGACTTAAATTTTTAAAAATTATTAAAATTTAACTTGTTTAACAAAAATATTAAAATGTTTTGTTACTAATATTAACAAATAATATTAACTTATAATTTATCAACTAATATTAATTTTTAAAAAATATTTAATTAATTTTTACAGTTATCATTAAGTAAATTAGTAATTTCGTACAATAGTATTAATTAATTTTATTTTATAAATTATTTTAATATTAACAATAAAATAATTTAGTAATAAAAGTAGTTGTTAAAATAAAAACAAGATAATACATTAATATAAAATGAACAATACAAATTAAATGCAAGCATAAAATTAAAAAGTATAAATAATATTAGCGGTCAACGTGCTTGTGTGAACAATTACTATGAATATGTATTTATGTTCTACACAATGAACTTTTTTTTTTTTGTTAAACAAGTATGTGTAGTACATTTTAATATTTTTATTTAAATTTAAGTCTTTTGCATTATTTTTCTAATTTATAAAATAAATAATAACCCTTAACATTAGTAAAACATATACTAAATAAAATAATATAAAAAATATTAAATAAAACTAAAAAATAAAATATACTTTAATTCGTTAAATAATTAAAATAAAAAACTAAAATCTAGGAAAAATATTTAAATAAACAAAAAATAGAATTTTTTCCATTGATTCCATTTTCAATCCATTTGTTAATAACAAACAAATTGCTCATAATCTTGATCTCATGAAAGTGCATATCGATATAAATATCAACCGATATATACAAAAATCCGCCTGTTTCATTTATAGTAAAATGGTTCAAATCCAAAATAGAAAAATAGAAAAAGAAAAGTGTTTGATAGAAACCGTAAAAATATGTATATTGTACACCCCTTGGAATTGTAGTTCAATTGGTCTACGACTTTTAAAAAAATATTCACCTACAACTTTAAAATCATATTATAAAAAAATTAAAATTCGAAGTTGTAAAGTGTTTTAAAAACTTGACTGATAAAAAAAAATAAAGTCATAACAAATTTTATGATTTTCAATTCATAAATCATAATATAACCTACTACTTATCTCTTTTTATATATTAATTTAAATTTTACTCTATTTGGTAATTTTGAAAAACAAATTACCCTATATTGATCCCCTATAATATCTCTCTTTTTGTTTTTTTTATAAGATATGGTATCTCAAATTTGATCTTGGACATGACCAGTGACCACACGAATGAATATTTACCACTACTTTTTGTAGGACACAAACCCATGAGTAATTGATAAGGTTATACATACACGGGACAATAGCCATTTTTTATTTTTTATTTTTGCTGAATGGAGAATAACACTTTATGACCAATGATAAATAATACACAGATCATAGCATGCTTAAAATTGTACCAATAAAGACACTAGTGTCTCCATGGCGAAGCTGCACATTGCTATGTTTCCATGGCTAGCCTTTGGTCACCTGGGTCCATTTTTTCAGCTTGCAAAACTCATAGCTCAAAAGGGTCACAAAATTTCATTCATTTCCACACCTAGAAACATCCATCGCCTACCTAAAGTGCCTGAAAATTTACAACCTTTGGTGAATCTCATAGAACTTCCATTGCCCCATGTTGATAAGCTCCCAGAAAATGCAGAAGCCACAATAGACATTCCTGACCACATTGTTCCATACCTCAAGAAGGCTTTTGATGGTCTTCAAGATCGTTTGACCATGTTTCTAGAAAGATGCAAACCAGATTGGATCATATACGACTTTGGACCATATTGGTTGCCACCAATATGTTCTAAGCTAGGCATTTCATGCATCTTTTTCGCTATTTTTAGTGCGTCTAGCCAGTCTTTTATTTTGGACTATTTCACGAGAAAGGAAAGTGAAACGCCTGAGGACAAATTTTTTCTTGACGTGCATTCAGAGACAAATGATTCTGGGGTTTCAGATGCGTTTAGGGTCCTAGAAATCGTGAATGGTGCTCAAGTGATTGCTCCAAGAAGCTGCATGGAGATTGAAGGTGAGTCTCTTAAATTGCTTGAAAGTATATGTGGGAAACCAGTGATTTCAGTTGGGTTATTGCCACCTTCACTGCAATTCAGTGAAGACAACAATAATGATGACAACTGGAATACTATCCTTAATTGGTTAGATAAACAGGAAAAAGGATCAGTGGTTTATGTAGCATTTGGAAGTGAGGTGACACTGAGTGATGAAGAATTTACTGAGATTGCTATGGGATTAGAATTGTCTGGTTTCCCTTTTTTTTGGGCTCTAAGGAAGCAAAATACCTTAGCTATTGAGTCACAGGATTGGGTTCTGAGTGAGTCCAAAAGGGGAATGATGTGGAGAACATGGTCCCCACAATTGAGGATTTTAGCACACAAGTCTGTTGGGGGATTCCTGAGTCACTGTGGTTGGAGTTCAGTCATAGAGGGTCTTCAAGTTGGGTTACCAATTATAATGTTGCCCTTCCATAATGAACAATATTTAGTTGCTAGGCTTATGGAGGAGAAAAGGGTAGGGATCAAAGTACAAAAAAATGAGCGTGATGGGAAGTTCACAAGGGACTCAGTGGCCAAAGCATTGAGATCAGTGATGTTTGAAGAGGAAGGAAAAACTTATAGAAGTCAAGCAGAGGAGATGAGTAAGATATTTGGGGACAAAGATTTGCACAAAAATTATGTAGATGAGTTTGTTGATTATTTGGAAATCCACAGGCCTGCCATTAAGGATTAGCACTTAACCTATTCTGTTTCACATAATAAGTGATTTCCATTTGATGTATTGGAGTATTGGACTGATGAAGGTTCCTAGTTCAGAAGTGTGTTAATAAAATTTGGGCTTTATATTGTTGCAAATCTGCACTTTGTTGCTGTATGAATACCCTCCGGCATCTCAGATTTAAGATTTTATTATCATTTGGACAAAGTCACTCGTTCGTAAAACAAAAAGGGCTTGGATATATACTTTGGTTTTTAACCATAGTGAATGACATTGTGTGATCTATATAGTTGATATTACCTAGTAGGATAAAATTTTATTGTTGTTGATAAAGTAATATAGTTATATTTTGGTTTAGTGTTTGTAATTGGTATACTGGGACGAGTCGTGACATAATAGTAAAATTGTATCTTGATGATTTGTTGATTATGAGTTTGAATCCAGAAAAAGTTTCTTTGTTTATGCAAGGATAAGACTGCGTATAATATCTCTCTTCATCATCCTATATAAAGATCCATGAATTTTTCCGGAATTTGAGATTTTAAATACATTTGTAGTCTTTTAAATTTGAGATTAATTTAATTTGGTCCTCTAAATTTAAAATTGATCTTTTTAATCTCTATAATTTGAAAAGAAAAAAAATCTTGTTTTAATCCTTTTACACCAACATCCTCTACTCTAACACTTTCAGTATGAATAAAAAAAAAATGTGATAGGGAGTTTGATAATAAGAATACATGATCAAAGTGACTTGTTATGTAAATAACTTTAATTTATTAGTCATGTAAGCGAAATCTGTAATGACGTTTGGACAAAGGGGTAAAACAAACTTTTCCATGTTATAGGGATTAAAAAGATTAATTTTAAATTTGGAGGACCAAATAAAAATTATTTGAGAGACTATAAATATATTTAAATTAAACTTGAGCTATTTATTGAAATGAGTATATGTTTATTTTTTTTAAGACTTATATTATTAGGATTTTGTAATTATGATTTTAATAGATTTATAAATATGAATTCATAAGATTTGAAAAGAAAGTATGAATTTTTAAGATTTTAAAAGATTTAGTGAATTTTTAAAAATATTCAAAATTATTAATAAAGATCCATGAATTTTTCTCACCTAATACTTTAAATAAGACCCATCATCCTATATAAAGAACCCTAAACCTATTACAAAATAAATCAATTTCTTCTAGCATATTTACAAGTATAATATGTTCATCCTCTTTCAATCATAAATCATGCTAATTATATAAGAACTATATCGCAGTGTCTACCAGTAGCATGAATATTTGTAGTCATTTCAAACATTAACGATCTCACCAAACAAAAAAATGTCCAACAATTGTTTCAAACCTCATTTATATATTTATTCACTTATACATGTTGGGTAAAAATGACGCAACGATCGTACCCTCAAATAAATCACAGGTTGGTTATCGTCAACCCTCAAATCGAATGCGGAAACGTGAACGATCAAAACAAAGGGAGCGAGAGAGACAATAACACAATCAATATGTTTTACGTGAGAAATGAAAATACAATGAATGTCTAATCCAATAAACCAAGAGGGGAAGGGTGAATTGGTTTTTGCCCCTTTTTGAAATTTCTTACAAATCAATATACAGCGGAAGAATTAATTTGGATCGTATCTTAGATTAAAAACAATTTAGAAAACAATTATCTTCACCAATCAATTAACTCTTGTGCTAAATCAAAGTTTGAGTTGATACACAAATTGAATATCTCAAGAAATCAATGAAACATAAACCAAAACTTAAATGCACACTATTTTATACTGGTTCACCTCTCAACCCCGGAGGCTACATCCAGTTTATCTTCTCATCCAAACCAGATTAGAGTTCCACTATAACAGATCTTAGTTCTTTACAAGCAATCAACAAGGTCTATTTCACCTACCCTAGGCAAAACTCTAAATCTAATTCCTAGATTTATCAAAAGACCTAGAACTAGAGAACCCCTCTCTGTTCAACCCCCTAGAAAACCCTTTCTAGTAAAGCTTTAAAGAACCCCAAGTGTTACAGGGAAAATCAACACAAATTACAGTAATTAAAAGAAACAAAAAATTACAAATACCAAAGCTTAATGTTCAAGAAGGATATCACCTTATTTTCCTTTGCAGCTTAAATGATATGAACGAATTATACAACCTGAAATGATGTATGAAACTCTATCTTGAACCTTCTTAAATCACTTCTTTACATGAATGATCACACACAATGAGATCTTCTACTAAGCAACCATGTTGAATCTAACTTCAATGATCAATACTCGTAAAATCAACTTTTTAACCCTTCTGAACCTTTAGAGAATGTAAAACACACTGATAGTTACGAAAGCTCTCTTTCTAATCTCTATATTTCTCAGTGACACAGCTTTCCTATTTATAAAAAAACTGATTTAACAGACTGTAATCGTTTATATTACTATGGTAATCAATTATTTAATCCACAGTAATCGATTATTCCGCATACTTAATCGATTAAATTGTTCATCATAGTTCTGGAAATCTTGAACGAACATAATAATCGATTATTATGCTATGTAATAGATTACACCAGAAATGCATATATTCTTTACAAGCAGAGGTAATCGATTATAATACTAATTAATCGATTACGCCAGAATGTGTGAAAAACACTACAAGGCATATTTAATCGATTACGAGTATTTGGTAATCGATTAAACCAGTTCATCACACTTAACTGAATTATGCAGAAGCCTTACGTAATCGATTATTTCCACAGATAATCGATTATACCAGTCTTCATAAATCTGTGTCAAGACTATTTAATCGATTACGAGAAATAGGTAATCGATTAAAATGTTCTTAAATCATTTTCCAGAAATCCAAACAAGCTGGTAATCGATTATTTGACTCACGTAATTGATTAAAACAATGTTAATTCATTTTATGCTTGTTTAGATGCACTTAAGCTTTCCTATTCATTTGCACATAGTAATATGATTATCAACCTATGTATGAATACATGTATGCATGATTTACTTAACTTCTGCAGAGGATTATAAGGATTTATCTTAATGAACTAAGCTTTAACCAAAATTACAAATGCCATCTTATTTGAGTGGGCATGTAAAAATATCAAAACCAAATTACTTCCATCAGCTTGATTCCTTGTCTTCAGCTTCTTGAATCTAACAAGAAAACCTTCCTTGAATCTGGAAAGGTAAAACTCACGGGACACTGTCCAGATCAAATATCCACTATAACTGAGAATAGTTACAATGAATCAAACACACCAAGGTGGTAGTACACTCAACCTCTCCAACAATGGTGGTAATCAAACTCTCAAAGTGTTTCACTCTGAACTCTCAAATATGTAGGCACACAGGCTTGCTCAACAATGGCACTCAAGAATGTCACTTGAGGCTCTCAAAATGAGGAGTCACTCTCACGCTCAAATCTTTCTCGATGTCTGTGTCATTTCACACTCTACGTCTCTCTCTCTCTGACCTAATTTTACCCTCAACTAATGTATTTATAATGGTAAATTAGGTCTGGGATATTAAACCCCTCAAATGGGCCTGGGCTAGTATTGAAGGAGTAAAGTCCAACAATTCTTCCCCTACAACTTCAATGCGGCAAATCAAATACAACCCGACATCTTCAATGCAACAGGTTTAACTTAGCCCAACAGCTTCAATTCTTCAAAACAACCCGTCAATGTGACAGGTGTATCATCAACCCGGCCTCTTCAATGACATGGGTTCACCAACCCGGCACCTTCACAACAATCTTCAAACTTCATTGCTGATACCGGCTTGGTCATCATATCCGACCAATTCTGGTCGATGTGCACTTTGGCAAGTCCGAGCTCTCCATCTTCTAACACATCCCGGATCCAGTGATACCTCACATCAATATGCTTGGAGCGGGAGTGATAAGTCGAGTTCTTCGCCAGATGAATGGCGCTCTGGTTGTCACACTTCAACTCGTACTTATCCTATTCATAGCCGAGTTCTATGAGGAACTTCTTCATCCACAGCATCTTCTTGCTTGCCTCGGTCAGGACAATGTACTCGGCCTTGATCGTCGACAGTGCCACACACTTCTGCAATTTTATTGGCACGAGATTGCTCCTCCAGCAAATCTCATCAGATATCCAGTCATCGACTTCCTCGAGTCGGAACCCCCCCTAAATCAGCATCTGAGTAGCCTTGCAGCTCGGCTTCACCATCTCCAAAACGGAGGCATAAATCGGATGTACCTTTCAAGTACCTGAAGATCCACTTCACCGCTTCCCAGTGCTCTCTGCCGGGGTCCGAAAGAAACTGGCTCAACATTCCAACTGCAAATGTCAAGTCGGGTTTAGTACAAACCATTGCATACATCAAGCTTTCGACAATGGATTGGTACGGAATCTTCAGCATCTCTTCTCTATCTTCATCAGACCTCAAAATCTCCCTTCCTGTAGGCAGAAAAGAATCCCTCATATGGGGTGACATGGAACGAGGCACCGGAATCAATAATCCAGGTGCAATCATCATGGGCAATGTTCAACATTTCCTCACCAAGGAGTAATATCTCGGCATTCAGGTTAGTAGCCACAGCCGTAATGCTCTTGTCATTCCTCTTCCTAGGAACAATCTGATCCAGCTTCCCACAGCCGTTCTGTTCATCATTCTACAGAGCTCGGCAGTTCGGTCTCTTGTGTCCTACCTTCCCATAGTAGAAACACTTCAAGTCATGCTTTGGCCTTGATCGGCTTCTTCATTCAAGAGGCTGTCCGTCACAACATCCATCTTCAATTTTCCATCAGGAGCCGAGTTACTCAATGTCACTACCAGAGTATCCCAGCTTTCCGGCAACGAACTCAATAACAGCAAAGACTGCAACTCGTCATCAATCTTCATCTTGACTTTGGTCAATTGATTCACAATCCCTTTGTAGGTGTTGAGGTGTTCAATCATGCTCATCCCGTCCTTGTATTCTATCTTCACAAGTCGGCGAATCAGGTGTGCTTTGTTCCTGGGAGTCTTCTTCTAAATCATGGACTCTAGCTTGTTCCATAATTCATACGCGTTCATGAACTCGAACACGTGCTCAAAGAGGCTTTTATCAATATATTTCTTGATCGTGGCAACTGCCTTTCGACTCAGGATCTCCCATTCCTTGTCGCTTTTGCCAGTCGATTTCACAGCAAGGGTAATGAGCTCAAATAGATCTTTGCAGTAGAGGTGATCCTCCATCATCGGTCTCCAATATGCAAAGTTATCTGCGGTCAACCTAAACATATCTCTGTCATGGGTGATACCGCTGGTCTCCATCTCATCTCCTTCAGAACCCGTCGAACCCGAGCTCTGATACCACTGTTGGGCTAAAAATGGCGCAACGATCATACCCTCAAATAAATCGTAGGTGGATTATCGTCAACCCTCAAATTGAATGTGGAAACGTGAACGATCAAAACAAAGGGAGTGAGAAAGATAATCACACAATCAATATGTTTTACGTGAAAAAACCTTTCCTGAATCCGGAAAGGTAAAACTCATGAGACACTGGTCCAGATCAAATATCCACTATAACTGAGAACGGTTACAATAAATCAAACACACCAACGTAGTAGTACACTCAACCTCTCCAACAATGGTGGTAATCAAACTCTCAAAGTGTTTCACTCTGAACTCTCAAATATGCAGGCACACAGGCTTGCTCAACAATGGCACTCAAGAATGTCACTTGAGACTCTCAAAATGCGGAGTCACTCTCACGCTCAAATCTTTCTCGACATCTATGCCGTTTCACACTCTACGTCTCTCTCTCTCTCTGACCTAATTTTAACCTCAACTAATGTATTTATAATGGTAAATTAGGTTTGCGATATTATACCTCTCAAATGGGCTTGGTCTAGCATTGAAGGAGTAAAGTCCAACAATACATGAGTCAATTTCTCATGCTTATTAAAATTACATATTTCTCATATTCATATATACTCACGTTCATTTATATGTCTAAGCACGTAATCAAGATGTCACAATTGTAAAGTCAAAGAATTGAAAATATCTCCCATATCACATGTTTTAGTGCATGTTGTCCATTGGTCGAAAGAGTAAAAAAATTATGAATATTTATCATTTTCAATAAAGAGACAAGGGATTATGTATGATGGAAACAAAAACATGTCAATTGGCAGGAAAATAAAGAAAAGAAGAAAGAAAGTCTCATGAAATGAAATCTCTCAAGGATTTGGGAGAGATTGTTTGATGTGTATTTTCTACTAAAAAGTCTAATGAAACCCATTAAAATTCATCCTAAGAAAGAATTCATCAAAATTTGTATAATTTTGAATATCATAAGACTTTTTTTAAGTTGTAAAGAATCTTAATTGAATACCAATGGATTTTGTTGAATTCCTTAAAAATACCTATTTTTCTTGATTGAATACCATAAAGTTTATTTCTATTATTTAAAAATCTTGATTAAATACCTCAAAATATTTGCACAAAAAGTCTTAAGACACCTCTTTAGAAAATAGAAATCATTTTCAAGATTTCCTTTAAATAAGTACGTATATGATTTTTTTGCTATTAATATTGTTTGATCATAGTAGGCTAATTACAAAGTAAATAAGATTTAATCATTCATTTGGTCCTATAGTTAAAAATATATATTTTAGTCCTTATACTCAGTGACAAAATTTGACCAATAATATTGAGGGGGCTAAGATAATAAGTGATATTCATATAATCAAAATTTAAAATCTACATTGACTTAGAAAATCTAATGTATTTGTCCAATAAATCAACCCTAATCAAGTGTAGTATTTCACTAATCTCTAAAATTTATTTCATTCTTCTTTTAAAAAAAGTTATTTCATTAACTCATCAATAATCACTAATAAACCAACATGTGTGACATGGTTGACATATATTCTTATTCCTTAAGCATGTATGTAGTCAAGGTTTGATCATTGATCTATGCATATAAAAATATATATATGTTAAAAAATGTCAGTTGGATCTCAATATCTAAAGTTTTTTTTTTATTCCTGATCGAGGAATATGCGAAATCACAAAAAAAAAAAAACATCACTAATTAGAGTGCCCACACTCTACTCTCTTCTTCCTCTTTCTTCTTGGTGAGCGACACACACAATGACTTTCATTTCCAAATTAACCACACTCTCCCCCACAACTTCTTCAAGACCTTAAGACCTTAGTATTAAGGTTCTTTTTGAAAAACTTGATATTCACCATTAGTAACTTCTCAATCAAGTTTTGTTGTGGCTTCTCAAGGAAGTTTTAATACTTTGGTTTAATTATTATTTTGGTTTTCTTTCCAAAAGATTTAAATTGATCTTTTAATTTATCTATTAGGTTCTATTTGGTCCATTTATTTTTAAAAGTTTCGGCTAGGTCTTTTATATTTTAAAATATGTTTAATTTGGTCTTGGTTTTGAAATTTTTTGGAACTAACGAAAGAAAAATAGGATCAAATTGAACCTATTTCAAAAATAAAATACCTAAATTGAATCTTATAAAAATAAAGGGACTAAATTGAACCAAATAAACAAATTGAGGGATTAAATTAAACTTTTAAAGAACCAAATACAAAAAAAAAAGAAAATTAAATGACCAAATTGACTCAATTTTACATTGAAGCCAAAATATACATTGAATTAAAATTTAGGGTGACATGAAGAGAAATTTAGTGTGTGTGTGTATATATATTGGATCTTCTTAATCGTCTTTTTTCCGCTAAAATCTTTTCAAAATTTGACATGAAATCTGGATTTTGGCAAATTCAAATCAGTGAAAGAGATTGTTATAAAACAGCTTTTACAGCTCCTTTCGGGCAATATGAATGGAGATTTATGCCTTTTGGATTAAAAAATGCTCCTTCAAAATTCCAAAAAATTATGAATGACATTTTTAATCCCTACTCTTCTTTTATTATTGTCTATATTGATGATGTTCTTGTATTTTCCAAATCTGTTGACCAACTAAAATAGATCTTTTTCAAACAAAAATTTGTTTCCTTGGTCACAACATTCACTAGGGAACTATCACTCCTATCAATCGTGCTATTGAATTTTCATATAAATTTTCCGACCAGATTATCTAAAAAACCCAACTTCAACGTTTTCTCGGTTGTCTAAATTATGTGGCTGATTTCTTTCCTCAGCTAAGTAATCTTGCTAAACCTCTGTATAACCGTCTCAAGAAGACTCCTCCTCCTTGGACCAATATTCATACAGACATCATCAATTATATATAAAACGACTTTTCAGGTAATCAAGAAAAATGGTCTTGCTTTATCTAAAACCAAAATCAATCTTTTTCAAACAAAGATTCGTTTCCTTGGTCACAACATCCATCAAGGAACTATCACTCCCATCAATCGTGCTATAGAATTCTCCAACAAATTCCCATTAGGAATCAGCCCAATTGGAGACAATCCTCTAAGCTGTATTACCATAGGGCAACCCCGCCTGATCTTCTCCTAGAAGAAAGGGAACAATCCAAATCCTTTAATGCCAATCATGTCTATCAATGGAACATAGATGGCAAAACTGAGTACCAGATCCTAAACATCCTCCAGCAGATGACTATGGTTGCCACAACCTATGATACATCCCTTAACTGTTCAGAAGCATTTATTGTCAATATTTTAGTTTCTGGTTTAACTGGACAACTAAAAGGCTGGTGGGATAATTACTTGTCCGAGGATCATAAGATTACCGTCCAGGAAGCTGTCAAAACAGAAAATGATGGCATTATCCTCCTCAGAGAAGGAAAGCCTATTCCTGATTCAGTCAACCAGTTAATCTTTACCATAGTTCAGCATTTCATAGGTGATTCCAGCCTTTGGAAAGACAGATCTGCCGAACTCCTTTCCAACCTTACGTGTAAGACTTTAGCAGACTTTAGGTGGTATAAGGATACCTTCCTTACTAGAGTCTTTACCCGTGAAGACAGTCAAGAAGCTTTCTGGAAGGAAAAGTTTCTTGCTGGTCTTCCAAAATCCTTAGGGGATAAGGTTAGGGACAAGATCCATAGTCAACACCCTAACAATGAGATTCCTTACAAGCAATTAAGTTATGGACAACTTATTACTTACATCCAATTTGATTCAGATTTTCTGAAGATTGACCCTCAGAAGTCTCTTTATCAGATTCATCTTCAGAGGAAGATTCTATTAGGAGCTGATTAATCTGTTTTTCAACAGTTGGTTCTAAGTTGAGATTCCTAAGCTTCTTCTTAAGCTATATATATATATATATATATATATATATATATATATATATAACACTACAATTTTACAAAAGTTTGGCCCCTCCGCCCCCCATTAAGATCTGTCGTTGCTTATACTTAAAAGCACTCTATTTTAGTCCTTATATACATACCATTTTAAAAAAAAAAAATTATATGCCATGTAGGGACTTAGAGAATAAAAGTGATATGTATAGGGATTGAAAGGAGCGAGATGTACACATATACACAAACTTAATTAGAAAAGAATTCCTAAGAATATTAAATTACTGGAAATAATTTTTAAAATATTTATACCAAACATAGGAATTTAACATATATTTTCAACCTAAGATTTCCCATAAACTTAAAAAAGAAACTCCCTACCAAACAACTTCTTAAAGTAAATGGTAAAAATAAGAGTAAGATTCATATTAATAATAATTTTTTGAATCCACATCAATTTAATTGGCAAGCTTATATGAATTTGTTGCAAAATTACCAACCACCTCTTTTGAACGAAAGTCCACAACATCCTCCTCTGTTGTTCGGCACATGCTACTACCACCTCCATCAATGAGCAAAAATTCTCAAAATCCTCTTGATTTCATTCAGTATTTATCACTACCACCACCACTACCAGTAATTTATAACCAACCCCCTTCTACCAAAAATTCTCAAAGTTCTCAATCCTTTCCTTCGATGCCACAAAACACCATCAACATGTTCCGTAAGCCTCCCAATAGTTGTAGTCGTGCACAAACTCCTCCAAATGAGGAAGTTGATACACAATTTTCTACTCAAATTGAGTTAGAAAATATTATCATAGAGGAAAGAGGAGGGAGTTCTACAAGGAAGAAAAATGGCACACGAATAATATTTCAATTGAAGAAAATAAACTTCTCATTAGTTTGTGGCTTAATGTCTCACTCGATTCAATCATCGGTGATGATAAAAATTAGAGGCTTTTTGCAAAAGGATCGTAGAAAATTACAACACACATCGTGATAATCTAAGTGAGAGATCCACCAATCAACCAAAATCTTGATGGAGCATGCTATTGCTTTGAAGAAAATAGGTTACACGGAGAATGATGTGATGGTTAATGCATATGCTAATTGGAAGAACGATGAAAAAAAAGGATTTCATGTTGGAGCATGCATGACGGTTGTTAAAAGATCAACCTAGATGGTTAGAACAATGCAAAGAAGTTCCTTCAAAAAGAACAAAATTGAATGAAAATTGGAATTACTTATCATCATCTAATCCGGAAACACCGATTGAAGATTTTGAAAGTGACACTCCTACGCCACTGCCTCACCCAATGGGACCAAACGCGACAAAAATGAAGGTCAAAGAGAAAAGAGCATATTCTTCTACATCAGTTGTGGACTTGTCCACCATTGAAAAAAATGAAGGAAAAAAATATTGTTCAAAAACAAATAACAGAGGCAGTGGAGTCCGATAGCATTGTGAAGATGTACAATATTCTATGAAGGATACGTCTAACATAACTAAAGATCAACTCAAGAAACATGAAATCAGTTGTAAATATATTTTAAAGAAGGTTAGTAGTTAGTGTCTATGTGTTAAGTTATCGTTAATTTTTTGTATGTTCAAGTTTGTTTTTAATTAGTGTTTTTATTAGTTTAATAGTTTTTTTAAAAGTGTTAAGTTATTAATGATTATATTGTAATGCATTTTCAATTAAATGAATGATGAAGGTTGTTTTTAATTAGGTAAGTTATTTGTTAATGCGTAACTTTTATGCTGTCATAAAAAATCAGCCGTTAAAAACTAGCCATTGTGGACGATGCTATTTAATTGTTTAGTGTCCTTTCATTCATGCACACAACTTCTTCATCAAAATTGTTATGTCTTTTTCTACTTCCACTCAGTCATAAAATGGCTCGTAACTCTGACCTCGATAGAGTTTGGCAAAAAATTGTTGATGAAGCACTTGAAGAAAACAACGATGAAGAAATCATGAGATATTTTCGCCAATTGCAACAAGAAGCAAAGAGTAGCAGTCGGCCCAGACAAACAAGAAGAAACATAAATTGAAACCGTGAAGACAAACATAGTCACTTGTTGAATGACTACTTCCAAGAAAATTGCATATACGCAGAGAGTTAATTTCGACAAAGGTTCCAAATGAGAAAAGAGTTGTTCCTTCGAATTGTAGACACTTCAGTATCCTTTATCCATATTTCCAAATGAGATTTGATGCATATGGTTGAAGGGATCTTTCACCTTTACAGAAGTGCATTGCAACAATTCGTATATTGGCATATGGATAACCTACTGATAATGTGGATGAGTATGTTAGAATTGGCAAAAACACAATAGTTGAATGTCTAGAAGCTTTTGTGAAGGGTGTGCACAAGATATTTGGAGATGATTATATGAGAATGCCTAACAACAACATCAATCACCTACTACAAATTGGAGAGGCACGTGGGTTTTCAGGTATGTTGGGTTCTATTGATTGCATGCATTGGAAATGGGAAAATTGTCCAGTTGCATGGAAATGGCAATATCGTAGAGGTGATTATCAGAAACCCACAATAATACTTAAGGCCATCACATCACAAGACTTGTGGATTTGGCATGCCTATTTCGGAGTTGCAAGTTCAAACAATGAAATTAATGTGTTAAATCAATCTCTTGTGTTTAATGACGTTATGCAAGGTCGAGCTCCTCTAGTACAATATACAATTACTGGAATCACACGCAATATGGGGTACTATCTTGCAGATGACATTTATCCAGATTGGGCCACATTAGTGAAGACCATCCCACTGCAACAAGGAGAAAAAGAGAAAGTTATTGCAAAATGTCAAGAAGTGACAAGAAAGGATGTGGAAAGACCATTTGGTGTGTTTAAATCTCGTTTCGCAATTATATGTGGTCCATTGCATAATTGACACATGGGTACCATGAAGAACATAATATCTACATGCATTATATTGCATAACATGATTGTTAAAGATGAACGGGATACATACAATGGTAACGTTGATGTTGATTACGATCATATTGAAGAAGAGATTTCAAACATTGGCATATTTCCTGTGCTCATCCCAACTTGGCTTCATACCTGTAAACAAGACATTATATGCATATAATAGGAGTTTATCAACAACTTCAAGCATACTTAGTGGAGCATATTTGGGAACATTTTGATTACAATAATGATAAAATTTAATTTTTGTTGCTCAATGTTGATGTTTGTATTTTTTTTCTGATCAATTTTATGTATTATTGTAAGTTTAAATTATATTGATAAATAAATATTTTAATTATTAATAAATTTTGAATTTTTATTATAATTTTTTTAAAATTATAAAATATATAATAATTATTTTTCATTTTTTTTAATAATTTATAAATAAATATTAGAAGGTGGGTCTCTTGTGGGATGAGATCTACTATTGGAGCAAAAAATTTAGGAGATCTTAAAGAGTCATGTAGCATTACAAGATCCACCAAAAAGGTGGTTAAGAATCCAAAATGGGATCTCCAATTGGAGATGCCTAAGACCCACCATGCTAATAATGCGAGTTGACATTGTGATTGACACCTTTAGAGAAAAACACTTGAGTCTTGTCACAACTAACTTTGGTGCCAACAACTGTAGAGAAAACATTTAAACACTCCAAGATAACTCTCATATGATGGTAGAAAGCTTTCACCAAAAAAGAGGAGGTCGTCAGCAAAGAACTGGTGAGAAATGCTAGGTACCATAAAGGCAAGCTTAATGGGCTTCCAAACTTCCCCATTCACCTTCAACTGAAGGAGTTGTGACAACTTCTTCACACAAAGCACAAAGAGATACAAAGATAGAGGATCTCCTTGATAGAGCCCCCTCTCCTGTTTGAAATCCTTTGTTTTATCACCATTCACCAACTCTTTGAAGGAAACAAAAGATAGACATTGGAATATTAAATTAAGGAATGAATCCTCAAAACCCAACTCCCTAAGAGTGTCAATCACAAACTCCATCGAATGTTGTCATAAGCTTTCTCTAAATCCACCTTTATAGCCATATAATCATTCTTCTACTTAATATGACACATGGAATGACAAACTTCTTGGGCAAGGACAACATTTTCCCTCCCTTGCCTCCCTGCAAAGAAACTAGCTTGGTAATGGGATATAAGGTCGTCCATATTGTGCTTGAGTTGGGAAGTGATGATCTTAGTAATCACCATGTAGATAAAGTTACACAAACTTATCGATCTATACAGTCTAAGAGAAAACGGTATCCAATTTTGGTACTAACATAATATGAGTTTTGTTAATATTGGCAATGGATAAAGGGTCATTAAAGGCTTCTCGAACCTTCTGGCAGACCAAGGCACCCACAATCTCCCATTGGTATTGGAAGAACCAAGCAACCTTAAGGGGCCTTAAGGGGGTCAATACTAAACAAAGTAACCTTGGACTCATGATCCATGGGGTCAGGCTATACAAAGCCAATATCATTCACAATCAACTTAGGAAAGATCCTCCTCCACTACCACTCCATAGGTTGCCCCCCCCCCAATCTTTAAACAGATTCTAAAAATAATTCCCCACATTTGTCTTAAACAAATTCTTGATGGAGAATTTTCTTATACTCTTTCCACAGATCCCTCCTAAGCTTCACAAGGCCCAACGAATAGCTATCTTCAAGCCTTCTATCCACACCTTCCATCCTTGCCAACAAACACTTTTTGTTATGAAAAATTTCCCAAAAGATTGGTTGTTCCAGGATGAGGCATTGTCCGTGAAGGAAGAAACAACCTCATCCCAACGAAGGCACCTTCCCAAGCATCTCTGACAATATCATTAAAGGAGTTACCGACTAGCCAATTAGTTATGAACTTGAAATCCCTCTCACCATAATAGATGTGATGATGTTTTAAAGAGACCAACACAAGTTTGTGGTCTTATTTGAAAAGAGAAACATGAGTAATTTATATCAACTTTATTCACTGCCTAAGGAATCATCTTTTCTAATTCAAATATGTATCTACACACAAAAATAAGTATGTTTTTGTTAGATAAATAGATGTGCAATCAAATAAAGAAAGTTAATCGAGAGAAGAGAGGGAACATAAGATTTATGAAATTCCACACCTAAGGAATCATATTTCCCAACTCATATATGTATTTGCACAAAAGAAAAAAAAATGCTATTGTGAGATTAAAAAAAAAGATGTAGTTTTAGATAAGAGAAATGGGCAAAAGATGATGAAATTTATGGAGAAATGAGGATAAATGGGAGAAACTAACTTGAAGTGAGTGGTGGCCTCGCAGTGCAGTTTTCTTGATAGTATAGATAAACCAAAATTTGTGTTGCCTAAACAATTCTAACCAAGAGGTAACAAAATTGATTAAGCTAGATATGCAATTGGAAAAGGGTAAAACATTCTTAAGCAAAAGTGGAGACCAAAAACAACTAACACAAATCATATTTCCTTTAGATAGTTGTATAGATAAACGTCTAAGTGTATTTGGTTCCTAAAGATTCACTCTCCCTCACATTCTCTCTTATTTGAATAATCTTCTCTCATGAAGTGGCAAACTTCATTCTTCTAGCATGCATCTCACCACCTGGTTATGCTTTTAAATATTAATATGTTTTAACAATATTTTGTAATTGAATATCAAAAACTAGTTTCAAATATATACATATACATATACATATACATACATACATACATACATACATATATATATATATATATATATATATATATATATATTCTTTTTCTCAAAATTCAAATATGCTCCTGACAAACTAAACAATTTTACTTAACATCTTATATCTTTCAACCTATCATTTTCAATATCTTCATTTGAATATTTTTGAAATTATCAATAATTAAAAATAACAATACCTCACAATAAATTTTTGGCTAAATTTTGGTCCCCTTATAATTTCAAATCCGTGATTTTTGTCTCCCTATTTCTAAATCAACACTCAATCCCTCTATTTTTCAAAATAAGCAATTTTGGTCCTTCCGTCAGTTAATCGTTAGTTGATCATCCAAAGTTAAATATTGACTTTGATGTGGCGAATTAGTGCTTATGTGACGTTTATGTAGGTTGTTGACATGACGCTAATATGGTAAGAGATTAAATAAAGTGAAAAAAAAAATCTTAGTAAGAGTTGAACTCATAACCTCTTATTCAAAGAAATTAAAGATAAAGTAATAAATCACTAAGAAATTTATTTTTTTCTTATTAGTTTTATAAACTCTATTTTATATATATAATTAGTCAAGCGTTATTACTTTTTTGAATTATAAAATTTATAAATTAAAAAGTATTTAATTTATAACTCTCTTTTAATTTATTTTATATCATTTTATATATTTTATATTGAAATAGTTTACATATTTTTAATTTTATTTACCAGTTTATAATTAAATTTCATAAATTAATATATAAATTATTTTTAAAATTATTTTAATATACAGATTAATTTTACTCTAATTATACAAATCAATAGAATTGCATTAATTAATACGTAAATTATAATTACAAAGTAAATTTATTTTAATATGTAAATATTTTTATTATAATTATATAAATTAATGAAATTTGGATATTTAATTTTTTATGAAACTTACATCCTTTTTTTTCATTTTAACTACAAAAAATTATCCACTAATTCAGTTTTTTAATACCAATTATATACATCAAGAAAATTATATAAATTAATATGTAAATTATTTATATAAATTATTTTGTGTGATTCATGAAAAGTAATAATTTTTTATATTATTTAAATATTATTTTATATTTAAGTAATTTGTATAAACTATGTAAAATAATTTTTTAAAATAATCTATATATTATTTTATGTATTTTTAAAAATTATAATAAAGTAAGAACAATTTTTTGTTAATTTATATTAACTTAAATTTTATAACTAAAATAAATACATTTAAAATTAAATATTTTATTTTAATTAATTTTTATTATTAAAAAATAATTGTTGACTAAAATACATGTAAAATAGTTTTTATAAATTAACTAAATAAAGCAAATGTATAAGGAGTTTATTGTTTTGTCTAGGGAGACCAAAATCGCATATTTGAAAATCAAAATTGCAAATAGCCTAATATTTTTATCATAATTCTAAAATATAATTTATATGTTAAAAATTATTTTTTTACAATTTTTATTTATAATATAATTAATGTATTTTAAAATATTTTTATTATAAATTAAGAATGATATGTATAAAACAAACATTTTTTATGCGCAACACTTGCTAAATACTAGTAAAATTTAAAGATGTAAAAGCATATATCATATGCATGTTAGGAGAGTGAAGTTCAACATTTCGTGAGAAGAAAGTGTTCAAATAAAAGTGAATTCGGAGGAGAATTGATGTCATGGAGTGGATAGACTTAGACGTTT